>CM074443.1:12161215-12346215 GCA_037101425.1 Elopichthys bambusa
GAATATACAGTTTTCCACTGTTTGCGCATACTAACCATTCTCCTACATTGCTTCTTTTCTTTGTTTTAAAGAGCTGACTTAACAAAAGGACCGATGGGACGTTGTCCTGCTCCACTTCACAGACGATGAGTGGAAGGAGAATTTTAGAGTGGCACGACAGTCGTTTATAACACTTCATTCAACAACAACAACAGCTAGCGTCATAACGTCATTATGCCATTTCTACGTCTACTTTCCAGTTTTGGTTTTCAGTCCAGTCAAGTGTTTACATGTCCTCTCGATCGAATCAGAAAAGGTTTAAACCACCCCTTACAATCCGAATGAATAGGGTTCATGTAAACGCAGCTACTGAATACTGGAGTAATGACTGCTGAAAATTCAGCTAATTTTACGGTTCCTTAAAGACATATATGGTGGAGACATGAAAATGTACCGCACAGTAGGAATGACCTACATCAGATCACAGACCAAACATGCAGCCCTGTCACTGTGTTTGTGTGTGTGTGTGTGTGTGTGTGTGTGTGTGTTGTCTCTCTCTTTGCTGTGTGAGAGTGAGTGAGAGAGGCTGAGAGGACGTTTGAGTATAATGTGTCCGCTAATGGAGGGGAAACAGGGCAGAGCAGAAGGGAATGAGAACATGAGTATGTTAGACTGAAAGACATATTAGAGAGAGATGAAGAGGTGTGGGTCTGCAGACAGCTGTACTGTGAGTAACTGATCCAAATGGAGGGAGGGGGATGTTCACAGGTCAAACATGCGCGCACACACACATACACACAGAAACTCTCATTGAAACACAGCTGAAACAGGTGTTACTCACAGTCACAGAGAAACCAGGTCAACATCAATCAAATGCTGAGTTATAAATACACACACACATGCTGAGAATTTAGCAATGAAAGAGTGACAGAGGGGGAGAGAGAGAGAGAGAGATGGATGTTACAAATAAGAGGTGTTAAGAGACTGATTCCTTAAATAAACAGTCATGTAGGCCGATCAACAATTTGACAGTGTTGGGCTACAGCTATGTAGCTAGCTAAGATACCAGCTACTCTACAGAAAGAAAAAAATAAGCTAAGGTGAGAGCTAGCCTTTGGAGAATTAGCTTGCAACATTGGGATGCTTTTGTAATTCTTCATATAATTTGTTCGGTAACACTTTACAATAAGGTTTCATTAGTTAACTTAGTTAAAATGAACTAAGGATGGACATTACTTTAACAGCATTTATTAATCTTTAGTTAATGTTAATTTCAACATTTACTAATACATTATTGAAATCAGTTGTTGTACTGGTTAACATTAGTTAATGCACTGTGAACTAACATGAACAATGAATGACTGTATTTTTATTACCTAACATTAACAAAGGTTAATAAGTACTGTAACATATATATTGCTCATTGTTAGTTCATGTTAGTTAATACATTAACTAATGTTAACAAATGAGACCTTATTGAAGACTTACTATTTCTTCTAATACATGTTTATTGAAAAACCAAAAACATCTACAAAGATAGCATAACATGATATTGCCTGTTTTCATGTATGTATGTACATACGCTATTATTCAGAATAGGTTTGCAAAATTTCTCTTCTGCTCACCAAGGCTACATTTATTTGATCAAAATACAGTAAAACAGTAATATTGTGAAATATTACAATTTAAAATAACTTTTCTATTTAAATATATTTTATAAAATGTAATTTATTTTTGTTATTGCAAAAACTGAATTTTCAGCATCACTACTCTTAATAAGTATAGAGGGTATGCACGTGAAGTGTTTTTGTCTAAGTAGCTTTTATAAACGTTCACAAGAAAAAAACATTGCTGGTGTGCATCTTGAGATAAAATAATGGCATTGACATATTTTAAGATCTGTCAGTACAAGTTGCTTTCAGTTAAAACAGCTCAAACATGCATGTTAGTCTGGGACTAGCTTAAGCCTTGTCTGTGAAACCGGGGGTATAAATTGTGTGGTTTTATATTTTACTCAATTATATTTAACTCAATTAAATAGTTACCATCTTATATTCTGCATAATTGGGTGTTTTTAAATAAACACTGACAAAAACTATAAAAGTTTTAGGACTGGATGATATATAACATTGATATAAATGATCACCAGGATTTAGACCTATATATATATATATATATATATAGTTCACAGGCAAATTTGCTTGATGTATTTTTCCGGCGTCAAAATCAGGCACATATAAATGTCTGGAAACATGATTCCTGTCTGCATGTTAATATCCATAGATTACTGGATCTTTGGTAAGTTGTAACAGGAACACTATCGAGTCCAACCTTTAGTGTAGTCATTTGTTTTACTCGTGTTTTTTACTCGTGTTTTCGCATTTTCCCCCATTAAATCCAGTCATGCAGCAGGCTCTTTTGCCATTCATTCTGGCTGAGGGGGGGTGTTCCGGCAGGAAAGTGATGTCAATGCATACCCTCTTGTAACGGGTTGTCTGTGTAGAAACTCACAGTAGAAGAAGAAGATAAATCTCAACAAGTCTTTACTACATAATACATTAGGCAAACACAGATGAAGGCAGGAACACAGCACATGTATAATACAAGACCTGACACTGAACTGAGGAAAACCAGGAACTTAAATACACAGATGATTAACTTAAATGACAGACAGCTGTGATGATTAGGGTAGTGTCCATGGTGACAGATTAGTGGCGGGAAAATAGAACAAAGGAACATGTAATCAATGAAAACAAACTGGGAGTCCAAACAAATGTAATTGTGACACCAGTTGTTAAACTTTCTTCAAAGCTGTACAATGATTGAATGCATTTGCAGGTTTTGTTTCAGTTGTTTGTAAGCTAAAAATAGCAATTAATTTGCAAATTGAACATCACTAATTATGATTCTAAAGACACAAGAATTGATTGCTGAAATATTGTCAGGGAAAATGCAATATGTTCATTATAACATTACAGCTACCTATAGCTTAATCAGTTAAATAACTTTGCTACTGAAAAGCTACTTGATTTCTAATAGCGATATTATAACCTTTCTAATGAGAAATGTAATTAAAATACTTACATTATTATTTTTAGTAATGCTACAAACAACAGGGTATAGAGTTTTAACTAAAACCCATCTTGCAGATAACCTTTTTGTCAGCAAACATGATTGATAGTACATGACAGCTTGGAGAATGAATCATAGAAAGATGATACAGTGTGTTTGACCTCTGACCTCATGACAGTCCACTGACCCCTCACTTGATCTCTGACCCCTGATGTTGTGTTTCTCTCTCTCTCTCTTTCTCTCCCAGTAAAACCATACAGGTTAAGATCATCGATGATGAGGAGTATGAAAAAAACAAAAACTTCTACCTGGAGCTAGCTGAACCACGCATGGTGGACATGAGCCTCCAAAAAGGTAAAACACACAGTGTACTCATAGAAAGACCACATCTCGTTTTTTAGTTATTTATTTATTGCTCTTCATCTATTCATTCATTTCTAAATTCATTGTGATTCATCCAGTGGGTCTTTATGTGCTCATGAGAGCATAAAACCATCACCATGAGTTTATATGTGTTATTCTGCTGTCTTCATGTTTCATGATGTTTTTATTGATAGCAGCAAGCGTCTTGTTATTTTATGACATTTACGATCAGTACTCAAATGTTTGAAGGGAAGTAAGATTTTAAAAAATAAAAGACTTCTTTCAAAAACATCAAAAAATCTTACCGTCTCCAAACTTTTGAACGGTAGTCTATATAATCAGCTTTCACTGGATTTTGACTACAATTGTGCAAATTTTCTGACAGTATGAATGAATGCTACCAGTAGAGGGCACCGAGGATGACCCCGCAGATTCAGAGTCAGTATAAGGAGGAGATGAAAATGAATGGGAAAAATGTTGGTGCAGAAAGTAGCTCACTTGCTAACATATAAAAGCTTATGTAAAAATTAGACCCTAACTGCCTTAATGGTAAAATGATCTTTTTTTGTCTTTTGTTCTAGAACGTGTATGTCTTTTAGGGACCAGCATGAAATAATGTATTTTGCCTGAAGAAGCAATCTTTGTCAGATGTTATTGCTTATACATTATTTAAACTTAAGTTTAGCCAACAGTTTCTGAGATATCCCCATTCAAGTTGATAAGATGCCTATTGCCTAGAAAAAAAATACTGTAGCTACCCAGGGACATGGCCAAGACGGCCGCCAAGTGGACTGACTTGCCTTAAAGGGGATTTTACTCAAAGCACACAAATCCAATGAAGACCCACGGGTCACGGCTTTCCAACTGACTCATCTCCGACTCACGAGAAATGCTGTGATGATGTTTTTGTAATGCTTTAGAAATGGCAACGTTCCTGTCTTTGTCTTCCAGTTTTTATTTCCCAAAATACCTTGAGACTGTTGTTTAGGAAACTATATGAAGGATTAGCTACCAGTGTTGCTTTTTCAATCCTTTGGAGTTTCAGTAAACATTGACCTTAAACGCCAATGCAGGATCTCAAAGAGTGTGAGAAGTGAATGCAAACACACACACACATCAAGTAGTCAAGTGTGTGTCTCAATATCGCTCCATAAATCAGGCAGACGTGGTCAATGCTACCAGCACCCACGCCGCAGCACTGCGGTACAGTGTGTGTGTGTGTTTGCATGTATGCATGTGTCCTTGTCCCAGTATTATACCCTTCAGAAAGAATGAGAGATGAAGAACAGCTGGCCCTCTCTGTTTGAGCTCTCATCTCGCCTGGACAACATTAAACAACCTACTTATTAACTTACCTAAGCCCACAAAAACAACATGTTGGCTTGTCTCCTCATATACTCCTTGTCTCCTGCTTGTAAACAAGCAGTTTATTAATTATTCGTTAGGTATTTCTTTATTTTCATGCCAGCATGGACTTTATTTTTGATTTATTTTTGATGTACAGAGAAACCCAAGGAAAAGGTCCCATAAATCAGATATATATGCGCATTCATGACTATAATTTGTTTTTACAACCAATAATGAGGATTTTTTTTAACATCCTTGTTTCTATGGGAAACTGCATTCTGTTAATTGTAGGAATGTAATATTGTGCTGTTTATAATTTAGCGATTGTGGTTCTGATTCTGATTCCTCCTAATGATTCTTGTTACTTGATGATTCAGTGAACAGTTGTAATAATTCAGTGAGTGAGTCAGATTGATGAAATTGTTCAGCGGAAAACAAAATTCTGTCTTTAATTATTCACCTTCATGCCTTTCCAAACACGTATAATTTTCAGTAACGCACGTTGTTTTTTTATTAGTCTTCTATGCAGACAAAAGATTGTATCAAATGGATTGGTTTTTAAACTGAACCTGTAATAGGAGACATATCACTTGTCCTACATCAAAACATGACTTTAGAACTGCTGATCCTGTGCTGTCACTGCAAAATATGTTGAGGGATGTAAAGAAACATTCTCAGCTTTATACATCTTTGGCATTGAACCCTCTTATACACCAACTGGATATGTATGAAAATATAGGTAGAGACGGTGATGAAAAAAAGTGTAGACAGCAGAGAGAGGCAGGTGCATGATGAAAGAAATGAAAAATAGTGAGAATGGTGACGTTTTTTTTTTGTTTTGTTTTAGTCATAGTTTTGTCAAAGAAAACAAACAAACAAATATCCTTTAAATGTAGTCAATATTTTGTCATATTTAATTTTAGTTGATTTTTCTAAATTTAGTAGATGAAAAAGTGCAAAATTAGTGCAAAACATTTAGTACATTTATAGGGTTAGTTCACCCAAAAATGAAAATTATGTCATTAATTACTCACCCTTGTGTTGTTTCACACCCGTAAGACCTTCGTTCGTCTTCGGAACACAAATTAAGATATTTCTGATAAAATCTGATGGCTCAGTGAGGCCTGCATCGCCAGCAATAACACTTCCTTTTTCAATGTCCAGAAAGCTACTAAAAACATATTTAAACAGTTCATGTGACTACAGTGGTTCAACCTTAAAATTATAAAGCGACGAGAATACTTTTTGTGTGCCAAAAATAACAAAAAAGCAGCTTTATTCCACATTATCTAGTGATGGGCGATTTCAAAACACTGCTTCATGAAACTTTGAAGCTTAATGAATCATTTGTTTCGAATCAGTGGTTCGGAGCGCCAAAATCCCATGATTTCAGTAAATGAGGCTTTGTTATGTCATAAGTGTTTTGAAACTTCAATAGTTCATGTGACTCTGGCAGTTTGGTATGTGCTCCGAACCACTGATTAGAAACAAATGATTCGTTAAGCTAGATATTGTTGAATAAAGTCGCTATTTTGTTATTTTTGGCGCACAAAAAGTATTCTAGTCACTTTATAATATTAAGGTTGAACCACTGTAGTCACATGAACTGTTTTAAATAAGTTTTTAGTAGCTTTCTGGGTATTGAAAAAGGGAGTGTTATTGCTGGCAATAGAGGCCTTACTGAGCCATCGGATTTTATCAAAAATATCTTAATTTGTGTTCCGAAGATGAATGAAGTAATGAAGTGAGGGTGAGTTATAAATGACAGAATTTTCATTTTTGGGTGAACTAACCCTTTAACAAAAACAAGTAAATATGTGTGTGTGTGTGTGTGTGTGTGTGTGTGTGTGTGTGTGTGTGTGCCTATCCGAAGCGCGTACATGGAGAGCTGCGTCACAGCTCGCAAATGCTCTTTCTTTTAACACGTCCATCTTAGCGAGTGTCCTAACAAACATAGAAGGTTATGACTTAAGAGAAAAACGAGACAGACAACGCATCAGTGTGTATCAGTATCAGTGTACTGGATCTTTTAATTATGTCTTAAAGGGACAGCAGTCTAATATTCCTGCTCTATGCGTTTTAATGTTAATTGAACGACAAAGCACAAAGAAATCTCTCTTGAGATCGCTTTTGTAAGTTCAATAATGTTTCATCTTTATTTAACTTTTAAAAGAAGTTTATATGCAGTGTTATTTTATATTTGATTTCTTTATTCAATTTCTGTACCTGAAAGCTGTTAGATGCCTGAAAAACCTGTAAAGCATTGTTTATTTTATTTGTATCTTAGCTCTCATGTATTTATTTGTGCTGTTTCTTGTAGTTAGATTATTTGTTTTTATTTTCTTTAACTTTATTTGACAATTGTCCTATTTTTTTTTTTTTTTTTTTTTTTTACTGAACAGCACATACCGAACTGTACCAAAACTGTGACACTAAAACCGTGATACAAACCGAACCGTGAGAAATCTAAACTGTCCCACTCCTAATATATATGTATTCACACATACAGTACATGTATAATTATTAGGCAAGTCGATATTCTGGTCATATTTTTTCCCAAGCACATTTTACCAATACTGAATAGCAATTTTAATAACTACTATTAATTTTGTATATAATAATTTATAAGTAATATATAAAAGTTAACAAGGGCTAAAAATTGCCTTATATTCAGATGTGCATAATTATTAACCAGGTTTTCTTTCCAGGCCAAAAAAGAGATTTAACTCTGAAACGGCAAAAATTGTTAAATTAAGGCGTGACCGCTGGATCGCAAAATGTTCATTGGGTCAGCAGGGTCAGGAAAAACAGGTCGAGAAGAAAAGACGCATGTTAACTGCAAAAGACTTTAAAGAGTTTATGGTGGTTTCACACTTAAATCTTCGCCTTAATTCTGAAGTCTCATTAACACCAAGGACGATAACTATAATAATAACGATAAAGATATAGCTCTAAAAATCTTTCTAAATATAAAAGAATAGCAGAGTTCACACCACAACTATTATGATAGCGGCATAGAAAAACAATATTGTTGGAATCACTTTCAGAACTTTTTTTTTCTGCTAATGAACGATAAAAACAGTGGCAGATGAAAAAATGAAATGCGCTTAGAATAAACAGAACAATATTGTGCGCTAGTGTGGATGCTAATAGAGTTATCGTTATAGTTATCATTTTTGGTGTGGTCTTTAGTCTCCAGTGCCACCATTTTCCAGAGCTGCAACCTATCTGAAGTGTTATGAAATAGATGAAGACAGATTTTTAAAGAAGTTTTATGGACAGATAGAATTTCACCTTGCCTAATAATTATACACGCACTATATATATTTAGAGAGAGAGAGTTAAATTCTCGTCATGATTGCAATTTTTCGTCTCGTCTTTATTGACAATACAAACATACACACCAAGGATGAAACAAACAAATAACCTTTTGTTAACACAATTTTTGCTAGTCATTCATACAGCATTAACACCAGGGCTTTGACAGGTGAGACTAGTGTGAAAGACAGACAAGAGATGGTGAGAAAAGTGAGGAGAAAAAGACAGACAGAAGAGGTGTGAGACAAGCGAGACAGGCGAAAAGAGATAGACAGTAAAGGGTTGAGCCTGGTAAGGAGGGAATGAGGAAAGATAAATGGGGTGATACAACGGAGGAGAGAGAGAGGTGAGACGAGCAGACTATCTATTGTGCTGCATCTGTGTGCAATTAATATCTTGAGGAGCCCAAACCTCAACACCCCTACCACATGTCCCATACGAGTATGTTTAAAAAGAAGATCATCAGAATCATTTTATCATGGAATATCCAACAGCTCTCTAAAATATCACCTCACTCTGTGTTTGTGAGTGTGTGTTGCGATCTCTGTGTTCACGTGTGTGATGGGGAAATAGCTGTGAATGAGCCGCTGACGGGAGTTTTCGCCTGAATTTTGACACCTACATCCCACGATCCCATTACCTCACAGAATGTAGGGAGGAGAGAGCCTGGAGTCTGGTGTCTGTTGCCAGGGTACCATCAGCTGTTGCTAGCACTGATGTGCAATAGATTTGCACTGAACTGTTTAATCGAAGCTTCCAAGAAGGAACAGTGAGAGAAAGAAAGTGATGAATAGATTAAATGAATTCCTTTGTGTGTTTGACACCTCTGTGTGTGCTGTCATGAAACAGACGTGTTGAAAAGCCTAGAGCTGACGATGCTACACAAATTACAGGTTAACAATGTGCATCAAGACACACCCCACCCCTACCCCCCCTTCTCGCAGACACATTCGAGCATAAATTATGGGCTTATTTACACATCCAGCTTCTCATTATGGGTCGATATTTTCATCTCGGCACACACACACACACACACACACTTAATCAAAGCTTATTTGTTCGCCATCTCATTCATCCTCAGCAACAGAAAATTACAGCACTGATTACAGAACTATTAAAGTCATTATACACACACACAACGAAAAAAAGAGAAATGAAGAGACAAAGAAATTGATTCCTTTAGTTGGTGCTCATATTTGTGTGGGTCAGATTACTATAGATTAATAAATGTTGTAAAAAATCTTTGTTAATTCAGGATACCTAACATTACGCATTAACAAATAGAACATCATTGTTTTAAAGTAATAGTTCATCCAAAAGTGAAAATTCTGTCATAATTTAGTCCAGTGATCCCTTGGCAAACTTCCAAAGAAGCCTCAATGACTTAAAGGGTTAGTTCACCCAAAAATGAAAATTATGTCATTAACTCCAGCCAGCGTTTTTGAAAAAAAAAATTGCCAGCCACTGCCAGCATTTTTCATAATTTTCACAAATTGTTCATGGCCCCCAGAATATTTTGTTGTATGAATATCCTAACATGCTAATACATCAAAATAAAGAACAGAGCCTCTACTTTTAAACAAAAAATACATTTTATTCTAGCTTCAAGCATTCTTTTTTTTTTTTTATTAACACCTGAATGTAGGTAAGATTAATAAAATGGCAACATTTTGAGCAAAAAAAAAAAAAAAATTTAATCAAACACTACATCTAGATCATATTCAGTACGATTATCAGAGCATAGATGCAGTAGATTGCTTCCATCAACACCCCCAAAACTCTATACCACTTCCTGGATTAGCATTCCCCTCTGTAACATAAGGCAGTTTTCATTTATATGCTGCTTATTGTTGATGATCACATTATTTTTCATATGTATCTGCTTACATATGAGATCTCTCGTTTCTGCGTCTCCCTCGTCTGTGTTTTCGTTCGGGAGATTTTGTACTTATTCAGAAGATGCGTAATAGCGCCCCCGAGTGTATAACAGTGAAAACATGGAAACCCGTAAAATTCTGTGTTTGGCAGGGAAGCGTTTTCTCATAAATAATGAAAAATTTTGTGTTTGGCGGAGAAAGAGTTAATTACTCACCCTCATGTCGTTCTAAACCCATAAGACCTTCGTTCATCTTCGGAACACTAATTAAGATATTTTTAATAAAATCCGATGGCTCATGAGGCTTGCATTGAGAATTTAGATTTTTTAAGGGTCACGTGATGCAGGAGGTGCGGAAAGACGTGCTCTAGTGAGCTCCTCTGACTAGCTATATTATTAATCAAGAATCCTACATTAATTTCCCTAGTTGGTAGATTTTCGAGTCCATTAAGCAATTGGACAGGCAATATTGTTTATGGCAGAACACAATTTGCGCCGAAAAGGACGTAAAACACTCCCGAAGCTAACGACCCTGACACGCTACCCAACATGGCCGAAGATGTGGAAGGCAAAATATCGTTACAGACTCTGTGGAAGGAGATCAAAACCAGTAAAGAAGAAATGAGCAAACAAACGGACAGGATGACCAGCGATATTCAGGCTAAATTAACCCGCATCGAAACCTCTATGTTACCGTTATCTGAACAGATGGTCGAGGTGGAAACTAGAGTAAGTGCCACAGAGGATGACTTGAGAGATACTCGTTCGACAGTTACTCGCTTGGAGAAGGACGTCACCTACCTTTAAGATAAAGTGCAAGACCTGGAGAACAGAAGTAGGAGATCTAATATTCGGATTGTAAACTTGCCGGAAAAATCAGAGGGAGGCAATATGGTTATTTTCTGGAACGTTTCATCCCTGAGATCCTCGGCACCGAGAACTTTCCGTCTCCTCCGACAATTGAGAGGGCCCACAGAACGGGACATACCTCGTCGGATAGGGCGACTCCAAGGATAATTGTGGCGAAACTCCTGAACTTCAGAGATAAGCAGAAAATCCTTCAACTTGCGAGAGAACGAAAGGAGGTTTACCTCGACAACCAGCGCATCTTCTTTTACTGATTTCAGCGTGGAGCTCCAGAATGCTCGCAAAGCTTACTCGGAGGTGAAGCGAATGTTGAGAGATCGGGAAATTGAATACTCCTTCGTATATCCTTCTAAGCTTCGGGTCATGTACATGGGTAAAACAAAGTTCTTTTCCACTCCGCTTGAGGTTAAGAACTTTATTGATTCTCACAGCAAGGATGCAGAAGCCTCTACTACGGAATGAGAACTGACATGCTATAGCCCAATCTAATGGCTTTTACACAAAGGATATCTTGTGAGTTAAGACTATAATGTTTACTTGTAAGACTGTAAACTTTTTCCTTTTTATTTCCTTGACCAAAGGTCATAACAAGAAATATTATTTTCCATTGTTGCCAGATTGCAATTTAGCCACTGCTGAAAGTTCCTCTAGTGTACAGTATAGTACAGTACTATTTGAATTGTTCCACTAGTTCGCAATGTAGTTTAATACTTGATCTGTTAGCTTCACCATTTGTTCAATGTCTGCACCTAATTAAGTACAATGTTAATAGAAGATATGAATATCTGACCGAATATAATTTAATTTTGTTTTATTTATTTAGTTCTGAATAGGGAGTTTCATCATGCCATGTAGGATACTAGCTATTTTAATATGGCTCGTCAGCGTCAGCTACAAGTACGGTAGCAAGGTTGTTAATAAGGCTTAATTTGCCTTCTTTTCTTTCTTTCATTCCTTTTTTTTTTCATATTTGAAAGTTAACATTTCAGTTCAGGTGATTTTTGTTTTTTTTGCTTTCTTATTTTTCACGCAACAAGATGTATCTTTCGCAATGGTATCATGTAGGAGTAGCAGAACATTATTATGTGTGTAGTGGAGATTTCTGTTATTTTTAAGATCATGATAGCTTGCTAAGATTTTAATTTGTGTATCATGGAATGTTAGGGGTTTAAATAATCCGGTAAAAAGAAAGAAAGTACCGTAATATTTGAAAAGGGTTAACTCCAATATAGCTTTTATTCAGAAGACCCATCTTACAGATCAGGAACATAGAAAACTCAAGAGAGAATGGGTTGGTCAGGTCTATTACCCCTCATTTTCTTCCAGTGGTAGAGGGGTAGCAGTACTAATCCACCAAAAACTACAATTTAACTTGATCAATACATACTCTGATACTGCTGGTAGATATATGATTGTTGAATGTGAGTTGAATAGGGAACATATAACCTTGATAAATGTCTATGGTCCCATGGATCCCATCTTTTTTTAGCAAATAACTATTACGATTAGCTACTATTGAGGGCAATTGCATTTTTGGAGGTGATTTTAATCTGGTTTTAGACCCTTCCAAGGATAGATCTTCAAAAAAATCTCTTAAATCAAAAGCAGCAACCATTCTGAGTCAAAGGATGACTGATTTGGGGTTGTATAATGTATGGCTCAATCTCTATCCAGACCAAATTGACTACTCATTTTATTCAAATGTACATAATGTCTACTCAAGAATAGATTTCTTCTTAGCATCTCAATCATTAGCTTACCAAGTGAAAGACTATACTTATTTTCCTGCATCCATCTCAGATCACAACCCTGTCAAGCTTACATGGGAACCGACAATGGCTCTACCTTACTCCAAAAAAATGGAGATTTAAAACTTATGTGCTGAAAGACCCAGATTTTATCCAATTTATGACTACTCATATTCAGATTTTTCTTGAAGCTAATGCTACTTCAGCCTCACATTCAACTATATGGGAGGCACTTAAAGCTTTCATGAGAGGACATATTTTCTCATATGGGGCTTATAAACAAAAAGCAAAGAGAGCTGCTTTAACAGATTTAGAAAAGTAAATAAGATCATTGGAATTAGAACATTCTTTGACCAATAATGATGAATGTTTATCACAACTTAATCAAAAATGGGTCTTGTATAATAATTTGTGCACTGAGAAGGCCGAATCTATTATGGCAAGAACAAAATATCATTATTATGAATTTGGAAATAAGACTAGCATATTGCTAGCTTGGCAAATTAAAAAAGAAGAATCAGAGAGATATATTCACTCCATACAATTAGATGATGGTAGATATATAAAAGACCCTAGAGAAATTAATATTTTATTTAAGGATTATTATAAAACTTTATATAAAACTGATCACAGTCAGAAAATGCTGATGCTAAAAAATTTATAAATAAAATACAGCTACCAAAGATTGATGATGAAGATAACGAACTATTGAACTCTAATAGAACTGAGAATGAAGTACTTAAAGCAATTAATGCTTTGGGAAATAACAAGGCCCCTGGACCAGACGGCTTCCCAATTGAATATTTCAAGTCGTTTTCAAATATGTTATTAACTCCCTTAACAAACACGATTAAAGAATCACTTGAGAGAGGCTCAATTCCGCACTCCCTGGAATTGGCTACAATAAATCTACTTCCTAAGCCAGGGAAAGACAGGCAAAAATATGGGTCTTATAGGCCGCTAAGTCTCCTTAATGTTGACTACAAAGTTCTAACCAAATTACTTGCCCTAAGACTAGAAACTGTTATACCAAATTAATACATCCAGATCAGACAGGATTCGTTAAGAATAGACAAGGCTCTGATAATATTAGAAGGTTATTGCATATGATCAATATTGCACAAAATCAGAAATTATCAATGTTTATTCTGTCTATGGACGCCGAAAAGGCTTTTGACAGAATCGAGCCTACTTTTCTTTTTGCTATGCTAGAAGCAATGAGCTTTGGGTCTAAATTTATTGGTCATTTAAAAACCATCTTTAATTCCCCTAAAGCACAGATATATACCAATGTTATTATATTAAACACCTTTACACTGTCTAGAGGCTGTAGACATTATTTGCCCTGGCTGTTGAACCTAGGTCCAATACTGTAATAAAGGGAAAATAAAATTACATTAAAATTACGAGCACAAATTATCCCTATATGCTGATGATTTGTTAGTATACCTGACCAATCCAAAATTCTCTGTTCCCCCTTTACTACATGTATTTAAGGAATAAGAGTGAAGCATTCCCTATTAATATACCAGTAGTTAAAGAGTTAAAATATATAGTTAAACCATTGACACTGTGTGCTAATGGGTTTAAATATTTAGGTATTCATACTTATCTAACTCATGATGACGTTTTACAAAAATGACTCCATACTTATGGAGAGAGTGAAAGATGATATGCAAAAATGGAAGGATTTACCCTTATCATTAATTGGCAGAGTCAATGTTATAAAAATAAACCTTCTACCTAAATATCTATATAAATTTCAGTGTCTTCCCTTGAACATTCCTAAATCCTACTTTAAGGAATTAAATAGAGCGATTTCTGGATTTCTGTTGAAAGGCAAAATCCTTAGAGTAAAACTTCTGAAACTCAGGCACCGTATAAGAAAGGTGGTCTGAATCTTCCCAATTTCAGACATTATTATTTAACTTCGCAATTTCGGCCTATAGGGATCTGGTTACATCCTGACAAGGTTGATACTAGCTGGACAGCTATAGAACAGTGGGAGATGAACTCTATCCCGCTAAAGGTTATTCCTTTTCTGGGGTCAAAAAGTTGTTTATCTACTTTTACTAAAAATCCATTAATACGGCATACATTTTCTGCATGGTTAGAATCACATAGGTTATGCTGCTCTAGCATTGTTCCGCGTAGATATTTACCACTTTGGGAAAACCCTATTATACCTCCTGGTATTGCTGACAATTCCCTAAAAGCATGGGTGAATAAAGGTATAAAGACATTGGAGGACTTGTATGACAATGATTCTTTAATGAGCTTTGAATTACTATCCAAGACATACAAAATACCAGCTACTTTAAATATTTGCAAGTCAGACACTGGGTCAAAGAGATCACCCCCCATACTTTTCCTAAGATTCCTACACCATCATTTGAAAATGTTATGTTATTAAAATTGTGTCCTCGCCAAGAGGCATTGCTTCTGTAGGGTACAGCACAATAACAAATAACTTTAAGCCATTTGACAATGTAAGCTTGAAGCAGAGGTGGGAAGTAGATCTTAACTGTACATATGACCTGGAAGAATGGGATTATGTTATGGAAAGTATGCAAACTATTTTAATATCCACCAAACATAGACAAATTTAATTCAATATTTTGCATCGAACATATTATACTCCTCAAAAACTTCATATGCTAAATACTACCATGTCTTCAAAATGTCAAAGGTGTAAAACATCTGAAGGCACCGTATAAGAAATATATTTGGAAATATATAATTGGTACCACTTCAAAGACTTTAGGTATCCCAATTAGTAAAGATCCTAGAATTTGGATATTAGTGAATATTGATTTATTAGGCTCTTCTCATCATAAAAAGTATTTTTCACTGTTAGCAGGAAATGCGGGGAAAAATGTATATTAGTGAATTGGATTCACTCCCCATCCAGACGACAATGAATCAATGAACTCATTTCATACTGCACCCCTGAGAAAATCCTTTTCAATGTTAGGAAATCTCCAAGGACTTTTGAAAAAATGTGGGGCTGTATTTTTTCATGCATTATAAATGAAGATAAAACCATAAAAAAAAAATTTAGATTTTCAAACACCCCAGAAAGGTACTAAAGATATATTTAAAACAGTTCATGTGACTACACTGGTTCAACCTTAATGTTATGAAGCAACGAGAATACTTTTTGTGCGCCAAAAATAACAAAATAATGACTTTATTCAACAATATCTAGTGATGGATGATTTCAAAACACTGCTTCGTGAAGCTTCGAAGCTTTATGAATCTTTTGTTTCAAATCAGTGGTTCAGAGTGTGTATCAAACGATCTCAAACTGCCAAAGTCACATCATAAGTTACATCATCATAAGTATTTCGAAATTTCACAAAAAGTATTCTCGTCATTTCATAACATTAAAGTTGAACCACTGTAGTCACATGAACTGTTTTAAATACGTATTTAGTAGCTTTCTGGGCATTGAAAGTGTTAATTGTCTTGCTCTCAATGGAGGCCTCACTGAGCCATTGGATTTTATCAAAAATATCTTAATTTGTGTTCTAAAGGTCTTACGGGTGTGAAACGACATGAGGGTGAGTAATTAATGACAGAATTTTTATTTTTGGGTGAACTAACCCTTTAAAATGATTTAAAATAAAATAAAAATTGAACAATCAGTTTTAATTCACCTGCTAAGGTACCTGCTGTCGTGAAAAACCTCAATATATGAAGAATCTTTTTTCTAAAAGTGTGAATTCTAGACCTAAAATGGGCATTTTTAGAGTGAATATACAATCTTCTAGTTATGCCAAGCTGTAAAATATTGAGTAAAAGATATTTTAAAAATGATTATCCTTCATTTTTATCCATTAAATCACAAATATCTAGAAAAATCATGGAGCCTTTAATTATTGTTGGACCCCATTGACTTTCATGGTATGAAAAAAAAATCTGTTATTTTTCCCCCATAATATCTTCTTTTATATTCCAGATTTTTCTGAGGGTTAGAGGACAGACAATATCATAAACTGTATAAAAGCAATTGAAGCCAATGGAAAATCCGCATCACGATAGGAAAGCAAATGTGTGTGAATAATCAGCGTAGCTTTAGCACCTCTTTGTTCTGTCGCTACATCTCAAATGCTACTACGACACTACCGTTGCCAGGGGCAACCACCTGCTCCGGCGCTCTGGATCGGCCCACACTATCACATCTGATCACATCTGCTCGGTCACACCTGTCGCACCTGTCCGGCTCGGAGATTGCGGGCAGGTTGATGAAACGCCAGAGGCAGCGAATATTTTTATTCATGTTTATCAGAGAAAATAAATCCTGTCCAACATCTCACTGCATTTCCCTCCACCATTATCTGTCTAATTTGTTCTTCATGTCATTCCACCCTCCCTTTCTCTTCTCTCCACACACAGCTCTGTTATTAGCTGATGGTAAGTTTAAGTTGTGTATGTGCGTGTGTGTGTGTGAGGCAAGATGAGGCCATCTGCAGTAATTGTGGTCTTGTCTGCCTCACTCTGTAGATAAACACACACGTGTGTCTCCAGGTTTGTGTGTGTTGTAACACGTGCACGAGAAGATAAGCTTTTGGGTTGCAGGGGGTTTTGAAAGTTCATCTCAACTTTCAGGCTTTTTTTTTTTTGTGTTTTTGTGGTGTGCGTGTGGATGTTGTGCTGTTGTCCTTCTGAATCACTCAGTTCAACAGCACAAGTCACACTTGTTTCAGTCAAACAAAGTTTGGCTGTTAATCTGTTGTGTGTTTGCATGTGTAGTCTTTCTAATAAGAGAAATTATAGTGACAGTCGGCCTCATTCATAAAACAAAAGCAGAACCAATTTCTGTATAAATTGTTCGTAAAAGCGGTGTTACGTAAGTAGTCAGATTCGATTCAGTGCGACAAGTTATGTAAGAATGACTTTATGAACATTTTACACAAATTCGCTGTGCTTGTGTTTCCTGAATGAGCCAAATACGCACATGAATTTAGTGCAGTTTAAATGCACAATGAATATTCAGGAGTATTGATGAATAGTCTATGAATACTCAAAAGCTGATTACGGAGTGCATGTGATTTATTTTTTCTGCGCACTCTTACTGAAATGATCTGAAAGTCTGTGTGTGTGTTGATGTACTAATATGAGACAATCCAACTCAAAAGTTTCTCTCTGTCTCTTAATCTCTTGTAGATATTCCAGACAGGAAGTTGTCATCAGAGGAAGAGGAAGCGAGAAGAATAGCAGAGATGGGGAAGCCTGTATTGGGCGAGCATGCAAAAATAGAGATTATCATTGAGGAGTCGTATGAGTTTAAGGTACACACACATGGAAAATGCAGGAGACCAACAGTCTTTTGCACTATGGAAGAATCTTTATTATGATTATTTATATTCTTATAATACACGTGTTTTGTGGTGGTTGTGTGTTTTTGCTGTAGAGTACAGTAGATAAGCTGATTAAGAAGACTAACCTGGCTCTGGTCGTGGGCACAAATTCCTGGAGAGAACAATTCATGGAGGCCATAACTGTCAGTGCAGGTGATTACCAACACTAAACAACACTGAAACTAAACAATCGGCGTTTTTCTAGAAACCAGCTGTATCTATCATCCACCATATACACCAAACAGACATAACATTATGACCACTGACAGGTGAAGTGAACAACACTGATTATCTCCATCACGGCACCTGTTAGTGGGTGGGATATATTAGGCAGCAAGTGAACATTTTGTCCTTAAAGTTGATGTGTTAGAAGCAGGAAAAATGGGCAAGCGTAAGGATTTGAGTGAGTTTGACAAGGGCCAAATGTGATGGCTAGATGACTGGGTCAGAGCTTCTCCAAAACTGCAGCTCTTGTGGGGTGTTCCCGGTCTGCAGTGGTCAGTATCTATCAAAAGTGGTCCAAGGAAGGAACAGTGGTGAACCGGTGACAGGGTCATGGGTGGCCAAAGTTCAGTGATGCAAGTGGGGAGGGAGCGAAGGCTGGCCCATGTGGGCCGATCCAACAGATGAGCTACTGTAGCTCAAATTGCTCAAGAAGTTAAAGGATTAGTTCACTTTCATATTAAAATTTTCTGATAATTTACTCACCCCAGTGTCATCCAAGATGTTTATGTCTTTCTTTCTTCAGTAGAAAAGAAATTAATGTTTTTGATGAAAACATTCCAAGATTATTCTCCTTATAGTGGACTTCAATTGGCCCCAAACGGTTGAAGGTCAAAATTACAGTTTCAGAGCAGCTTCAAAGCGTTCTACACGATCCCAGATGAGAAAAAAAGGGTCTTATCTAGTGAAACGATCGGTCATTCAAAAAAAAAAAAAATACTTTTAACCACAAACACTCGTCTTGAACTAGCTCTCTTCTTCTTCTCTATTAGAATTCCGGCAGTGTAGAAGCTGCTAAGTGTTTTACTGCCCTCCACAGGTCAAAGTTTAAACTAATTGTCATATACAATAAGTATATAACAATTAGTTCAAACTTTGACCTGTGGAGGGCAGAAGTCCATTATAAGGAAAATAATCCTGGAATGTTTTCATCAAAAACCTTAATTTCTTTTCTACGGAAGAAAGAAAGACATAAACATCTTGGATGACATGGGGGTGAGTAAATTATCAGGAAATTTTAATATGAAAGTGAACTAATCCTTTAATGCTGGTTCTGATAGAAAGGTGTCCGAATACACAGTGCATCACGGTTTGTTGCACTGCATAGCCACAGACCAGTCAGGGTACCTATGCTGACCCCTGTCCACCGCCGAAAGCACCAACAGTGGGCACGTGAGTATAAGAACTGGACCACGGATCAATGAAAGAAGGTGGCCTGGTCTGATGAATCATGTTTTCTTTTACATCACGTGGATGGCCGGATGTGTCGCTTACATGAGGAGCACATGGCACCAGGATGCACTATGTGAAGAAGGCAAGCCAGCGAAGGCAGTGTAATGCTTTGGGCAATCTTCTGCTGGGAAACCTCAGGTCCTGCCATCCATGTGGATGTTACTTTGACACGTACCACCTACCTTAGCATTGTTGCAAACTATGTACACCCTTTCATGGAAACGGTATTCCCTGGTGGCTGTGGCCTCTTTCAGCAGGATAATGTGCCCTGCCACAAAGCAAAAATGGTTCAGGAATGGTTTGAGGAGTGCAACAACGAGTTTGGGGTGTTGACTTGGCCTCCAAATTCCCCAGATCTCAGTCCAATCGAGCATCTGTGGGATGTACTGAACAAACAAGTCCGATCCATGGAGGCTTCACCTCGCAACTTACAGGACTTAAAGGATCTGCTGCTAACATCTTGGTGTCAGATACCACAGCACACCTTCAGGGGTCTAGTGGAGTCCATGCCTCGATGGGTCAGGGCTGTTTTGGCAGCAAAAGGAGGACCAACACAATATTAGGAAGGTGGTCATAATGTTATGCTTGATTGGTGTATGTATTCCATTTATACATACATAGGTGCCGGTTTATGTTTCTGCCGGTGGGTGCCCACCCTCTATTATATAAAACTCCATTTGATCACAATATGAGCTACTGATAATGAAAATGAACTGCCCAAACATCTGTACAGTCATTTTATTTCATGTTGAAAACACCACAGAATCACTGAAGTATGAAATGAACAGAGGTCGATATCATAAATAACAACAAGTTTCAACGATTCAACGCTTGCATTTTTCGAGATCTGGCTGATTTGGGGAACAGAACGAATGAAACTCCATTAGCCACTCTGAAGATCAAGGTATTTGTGTGTATTATGACCCACAGGGACACAATGTGAGATCCACCAATCAGAGAGGTTCCTGAATCTCATTTAATGTTTTTGATTGGTTAATGGAGAATATCTTACATTTTTCCATGGGTGCTCGGCCACGAGGATCGTTGCCTATGTATACATATATAAATATAATTGTTGGGGGTCAGTAAGATTTTTTTATTTCTAAAAAAAATTAGTACTTTTAATTCAGCAAGGATGCATTTAATTGATCAAAATTGACAGTTTTAATGTTACAAAAGATTTTTTTAAACTTTCCATTCTTCAAACAATCCTGAAAATAAAATGCACAAAATATTAAGCAGCAATATGTTTTTTTGTTTTATGTTAACTTTTATGATCATAAGAAATGTTTCTTGAGCATCAAATCATCATATTAGAATGACTTCTGAAGGATCATGTGACACTGAAGACTGGAGTGACGATGCTGAAAATTCAGCTTTGCCATCACAGGAATAAATTACATTTTAAAATATATTAAAATTGTTATTTTAAAACAGTTATTTTAAATAGTAATAACATTTCACAATATTAGTGTTTTTACTATACTTTTGATCAAATAAATGCAGCCCTGGTGAGCATAAGATAATGAAACACATTTTTGTCATCACAGTAGTGAAGACAGTCTGAAAAATATGTACTAAAAGCAACATAACTAATTTTTTTGATGGTCTTTAAAAGTTTTTACATCTTAGTTATTATATAAACATAAAATCATGCTCATATTGCACACACACAATTTTTTTATATCTCTTTTGTGACATATTACCCAACCCACATGAAAACTGTGCCCACAATACTCCTACACGGTTCTTGTTCATTTACTAAACATTTTGGCTAATTTAATAATGATTTCAGCTACCAATAAAACTGTAGCATTATCAGCTCTGTTTCATATGTTTTGCCATATTTAGATGAATCCCCACAAATTTCCCTCCAAAATTAGTCCTTTATGACCCTGTGTTGAAATTAAATCACTCCTGTCACAGTATATAGCCTTGTGACTATCAAACATACTGTGTTACCAAGGCAACAGGTACCTTAAATCACCATGATGTCAAAGAGATGGCTTTGGTCAGGTATGGAAGTTGTGTAATGTGAGTGACATAACAATACTAACATTTTTCATTTTCTTATTTCTTCCTACCTCTATTCTGCTTTCCTTTCTTTCTCTTTCCTTCTTTTTGTCGTTCTGTCTTTATCTCAGGAGATGAGGATGAGGATGAGGGGGGAGAAGAACGTCTGCCATCTTGTTTTGACTATGTCATGCACTTCCTGACTGTGTTCTGGAAGGTTCTGTTTGCCTGCGTCCCGCCCACGGAATACTGGAACGGGTGGGCGTGTTTCATTGTTTCCATAGTGATCATCGGTCTTTTGACTGCTGTGATTGGTGACCTGGCCAGTCACTTTGGCTGCACCATTGGCCTGAAGGACTCAGTCACCGCTGTGGTGTTTGTAGCCCTGGGAACATCCGTCCCTGGTGAGTTTGTGTTTGCTTTTAATTGCCTACATGATACATTGTTATAAATACAGTTTTGAAGGGGTCATATCATAGACACTACCTTTGAAATGTGTGGGTTTAGTAAAATAGTTTTTTTGTTGTTGTTGTTTTTTTTAAAGCTGCAGTCCGTAACTTTTTTTAGTTAAAAATTATCCAAAATCAATTTTTGAGCAAGTACATAATCAGCCGGTGTTCAAAGCTATCTCCTTACCTTAGCCTGATTCACAACGGTAAGCTTGTAATAATGTTTCCTAATTCAAATGGTACTGGTAAATATTTCTGCTGGAATAATTAAACATCATTTTAATTGGCAGATTGTATGGTATGACAAATTAACGACGATTAGTCTGTAATACACACTAAATACACATAGTCACACAGTGCAGATGTTGATGTGATGTGAGCTAAGCTATCGTAATTTATTTACCATTGGTAGCGCGATTTTATTGTAATGCTTTTTTTCTCAGTTGGTCAGAACAAAAGTGGAAGATTAGTTACTTGCTCCTTCAGATTACATTTTCTTCCAAGACGTAGAATCTTTGATTCCGAAGTACAGTATCCACACCGATGTGGTGACTGACAGCAAACATTAGATTCATCCGCGCTGAGGAGCCGTGTCGAGGCACAACCCATGTAAAGATGATAATGCCGCAAATAACTGCAATTGCAGGTTTTAAACAGAGATGGCGACAAAGAGGCAAAACTTACGGACTGCAGCTTTAACTAATGCTTTTATTCAGCTAGGGCACAAAAAAGTGACAGTAAAGACATTTATAATGTTACAAAAGAGTTAATCAAAGAATCCTGAAACAAAAATATTAAGCAGCACAACTGTTTTCAACATTAATAATAATAGTAAGAATTGTTTCTTGAGCACAAAATCATCATATTAGAATGTTTGCTGAAGGATCATGTCAGGGTTATTATAGTTAACTAAAACTTAAACTGAAACTAAAACCATAAAAAAACATTTTTGTTAAAATAAATGTTAACTGAAATAAAATAATATATATATAACTTTATTTCAGCTTGTTGCCCAGGCATCATTTCTCGTATTAATTTAATTGTACTAAAAATGTACTAAATGTAAAATGTACTAAAATAACTAAAACTGAAATAAAAATTAGTAAAAAACTATATAGACATATTAAAATAATAAAAAAACAAAAACACAACAAAATTACAAAAAGAAAATGAAAAAAGAAAATTTTATTAAAAATAATATCAAAACATTAACTGATTCAAAATATGAATAAAAATGATAACAGTATCTCTATTCTCTATCTCAGTGATAATAAAATATCATGTGACACTGAAGACTGGAGTAATGATGCTGAAAATTCATCTTTACCATCACAGGAATAAATTATATTTTAAAATATATTAAAATAGTAAACATTTATTTTAAATTGTAATAATATTTTAACAATATTACTGTTTTTATTGTATGTTTGACCTACTAAATGCAGCCTTGGTGAGCATAAGAGACTTCCTTTTAAAAAACATTAAAACATATATTGTTGTTATTTTATGGTTTTCCCTGAGGTCCACTTATAGTTATATAATTTTGTGCCAAAATCAGACTGATTTGATTTTAAATGACCAGTTTCTCTCTCAGACCCTTGCATTTAATGAGGCGAACTGTCTAACGTCAGAAAAGTCAATTTTGCTGCTTAGTTTTTAATAAATGCTCTTTTTGGATCCGGGAGGAAGTTCTGAAATGTATGTTTTTAAAGTTCAATTAACTATTTTATCTCATCAAATCAGTACAAATCTGATTCCTCCTGATTTGACTCATTTTAATGCGTGTTAATCATAGATTATTATACTATTCTATGAAAGTATCTACTTCAGCATCTCTTTTTCCTCCTCAGATACCTTTGCCAGTAAAGTGTCAGCGGTGCAGGACAGTTACGCAGACGCGTCTATCGGTAACGTGACCGGTAGCAACGCCGTGAACGTTTTCCTGGGAATCGGTTTGGCGTGGTCAGTGGCCGCCATCTACTGGCACATGCAGGGTCGTGCGTTCGAGGTGCCAGCAGGTTCCCTGGCATTTTCTGTCACTCTCTTCACCATCTTTGCCTTCCTGGCGGTGGGCGTCCTGCTGTACCGGCGCAGGCCTCACATCGGTGGAGAGCTGGGCGGCCCGCGCAGACAGCGCATCTTCACAACACTCTTTTTCTTCAGTCTCTGGTTTCTCTACATCCTTTTCTCCAGTCTTGAGGCTTACTGTCATATACAAGGCTTCTGAAGAGAAGAGATAGGGGTGGGGTGGGGTCAGAGATGAGGAGAGATAGATGCAAGGAAACTTCTGCTAGGAGGAAATGACAGAGTAAGAGCTAAGGATTGATTCGAAAAGGTCACTAAGGTTTTCAGCAGGCGTGGATTTGAAGAGGACATTCATTCTTCAGATACCTTTGTGCTGAAGATGAAGAGTATGAAGCATCTCTCTTATAAAGGGTGGGACAGTCTTAACCTGGAGTCTGAGCTTTTCACAGTCTATATTTTTCTCAACACCTGCTGAGAACGACTTTTTTCTAATGAAGTATTTTGGGAAAAAAAGACAAAAAAATAACAAAAAGAATTAAAGGATTCAAAGGACTATTTTCAAATCTGCTTCCAGGATTAGAAGTAATATTTCAACAGAAAAATGAAAATATATAACTACATGAAATCTGTTATTGAGTGACATGTGAAGGACCCATAAAGTTTTTATTTATTTTTTCCTTGTTTAGTTTTGTAAGAACTCACAGAGCTTACAGATTTTACCGTCAGGCCAAAGTCCAAATATGAGAGACAAATATGAACAATGGCTGAACACTGCATTTTCTCCCTGTATGGATATAATCTGCTTCCATATATTTTCTGTACTTTTGTGTATTTCCTTGCCAAGTGTTGTTTTGTTTTTTTCGAGCATTACAGAGGCCTCAGTGGGGAACAGAATGCAAAAACAAGAGAAAAAAAAAAAACGTGTTAAAGAAAGAAAATGAGGCCTTTTTGCATTTAAACCCACTACATGTTCATCAAAACGAATCACTGGTGTATTTTCTGATAACACCGTGAAGGAAAGCGCACTGCATCTGCTATTACACTTGTTGTTGTTTTTTTTATCTGTTTGTATTTTAGTCTCTCAGTGTCGTTGAACAAATATTAAGCACCCCAAAGAGATCGCCCACCCCCACTTCACCCCAGAGAGACCCTCTATATAGAATCACATGACCATTTAAGTGTGCATCTAAACAGTGTCTGAAGTGATATCGGTGGTGAATTCTGAGTGTTTCATTTGGGGCCTTTAATGTGGTTCATAATGTTTACAGGCCTTCGGTCCAGAAGAAGGAGAGAATGGAGAGATACAAACAGCTCTAGGCTGTTGCGTGATTTTGTTTAACCTGGTGAGAAGGGTTTTTTGAGTTCCAGCAAGCCGTAGAGAGATTTTAGGCAGTTTAAAAGAGCGTTCATCAATTCACCTGACGGACTAAAGTGTTTTTCGTGCCTATTTTTGCTGTAGTGAGCTGAAAAAGGAGGATGCGGGTGGGGGTTCTGTATTATCTGGGGGAAGTGATGTCATAAAGAGTTGTTAAGGATGGCCAATAAGAGCCCAGAACCAAAGAACAGAACCTTAGACTGCCACCCAGAAGCTGCAATGGTTCTCTGGGCCACAGGGGGGCCACAGCACTGTTTCTCCTCTATATGTTCATCACACAACCCATGCATTTTGTGTGCGTGAGTGTGTGTATGTTGATGTGTGTTTCATATTTTTTTTTCTAGCCTCATTGCAAATACAGGCCAAATCAGTTGTATCCTGGACACCAGTGTTTGGATTACAGCACCTGCAACAGACATGTTCCATTTTTATTGTTTACATTCATATACAGCTGTTTATATGAGAGAGCGCAGTTGAAATGGGTTTCTTCTTTGAAACTCTCCGTCCAAATTGCAGATGTACTTGCTGGCATTGCTTCAGCCTGCTCTGTGCTTCCTACTTGGTTCATAATCGATGTGCTTTAAAGAATAAACAGAAAAGCAGAAATCGCAAACAAATCGCACTGAACATTCACCCATGCTCTTTATAACTCATGTAGGCTCATGCTTATGAGTTTTTGGCGTTTAAACTTTTGTTTTTGTACAGAAAGGCAGGAGTGTGTTAGCTACACAATAGACACTTTCTTTATTCACACACACTGACTGTGAGCATGTACACTGCCTACATAGAAAGCATCATTTACATCTAATATATGCAACTAATTATGCTGCCTCATTTTGGGCAAATTTTAGGCAGAATTGCTTGTGTTCTTCTAGGAGAACCTCTTAAAGTGTTGCAGTGAGAACATCCATCTAGAATGGGAAAAAAGTCTTGTTTAAAGTATTTAAAATGTATTTATTTTCTTTCGTTACGCATGGGTAATTGTTTTACCTGTCATGTACACTACCGTTCAACAGTTTGAGGTCAGCAAGATTTTTCTCTAAAGAATACTTTTATTCAGCATGGATGCATTAAATTGATCAAAAGTGACAATAAAGATAATTATAATTAAGGACTATAGGTATAGAAAGACGGTTCATTCCTGTTACTTATGAATGGGAGAAACTGCAACACGCAATATGGCAGAAAGCGTTCCACCTTCTTGTAAAAGTCATTGCGTCACGGAAGCTGCAGTTAGAAGCTCCGGTTCCCATAGAAACATGAGACTCGCGCTTGGGACTGCGCATGCGCGTTGGTGCGTCTAGCCTGAAAAATAAGCTTTTTTAAAACGCTGTTTTGAGTATAAGAAACCACGTTTATGGGACAGTTCATGTCAGATTTTGTATTATGTAATTTAATTGTGAGTTCGGCAAGCAGTTTTTCGGCAATCAGAATTCCCTTATTCAAGTAGATAGGACTTGGTTTTGGATGCCCGAAATAGCGGAGGCGTTGCAAATATGGCCGCCGAGTGAACAGACTTTTCTTGAAAGGGACTTTGTTATAATGTTACAAAAGATTTCAATTTCAAATAAATGCCGTCTTACATTTGCTATTCATCAAAGAATCCTCATAAAATTGTATTATGGTTTTCACAAAATAAATAAAATTGATAATATTAATGAAATGTTTCTTGAGCACCAAATCAGCATATTAGAATGATTTCTGAAGGATCATGTGACAGTGAAGAC
Organism: Elopichthys bambusa; assembly: GCA_037101425.1. Classification (NCBI taxonomy): domain Eukaryota; kingdom Metazoa; phylum Chordata; class Actinopteri; order Cypriniformes; family Xenocyprididae; genus Elopichthys; species Elopichthys bambusa. The sequence continues at coordinate 12,188,193 of CM074443.1, forward strand.
TGAAGATCTTTTTGCTTAAATATACGCAGCCTTGCTATGTATTTTTATGCGATCACATTGCTAGCTTATCAACATAACTCTATTACAACTAATTGTAAGTTGTGTCTTTTGATGTTCCCTGTGTAGGCAGTAGACAGCAAGGCAGCTCACTTGGTTTTGGAACACAGCCACTCACACACCTCATAAACTGCTCTGTGTACCAGTATTAGGCATGATAAAGAATATGCTTATGAAGAGAAATATCAGTACATTTACACAGTATTCAGCTTGAACACTGACTTTCAGTGAGCCTCTTGTTTTCTGCCAGCATGTGTTGTTGAATGTGTCCTGTCTGAGACAGAGGGCAGCTAAACTACAGTAGATCTTCACCATATCTGTGCACATGTGAGCATGTGTATCTTTGAGATGGTTTGTGGTAGAGGTAGCAGTCTCGTAAACCTTATTATCCAGTTTGGCTGAATCAGCCAATGGTCACTCTCAGTGTTGGACTCATGTGTTTCAGACTTTGCATTGCTCTTCCTGCCTCTGCCTGGATCAAATCACACACACTTAGACATAATGTATGCACTCACACATGCACACTTGAGTTAACTTTACACTGTTGGTGATGCCTGTTATGAAAAGGTGCAGGTGGGCCTCCGTGTAGGATGATGGTTGAGCATGAAAGTCAGCTGAAACCACCAGCTTTGAACTTTTCTACTGCCAACTAACACTTCCAGCTGTTTAGATGCAGGTGAACTGGTTTAAACGAGATTTCAGATGATGTCACTTATAACCTTGAAGTCACACAAGTCTTACAAATGTATCAGGGGACTCTCTTACACACACAAACACACTCCTCTTCAGCCTGGTGATGAAGCAGATGGTGGTTATGTTCTTTTATTGCTGGGTTTTTTTTTTCCTTTATTTTTTGTTTTGTTTTTTTTACTCTTCTCTCACAAAAAAACGTTTTATTTTCAGGGAATTATGCATGAAATTTACCTTAATTTAATTAATTTATGTCCGCTGAGTTATTTATTTTGAATTCTTTTGGTCAACAGAAAAATAAAAAAGCATTTGAAAAAAATCTCTCTGACATCAGTTGTGATAAATTTGATCTGGTCTTTATCTGTATTTCTGTCAAATTGTGTCACGTAATCGTAGTTGATTACTCAAATTTGAGTATATTTTTGCTATAGCTCTAAGGATCACAATAAAACCATACTAACATTTATTCAGGTGAGAGTCGACTAATAAAGGTAGATTTTAACCGAATGTTTTAGCTGTGTTCATAACTGTATTTTTCAAAAATGTCAGGTGAGGGTTTTAATATAGGCTACATTTGTATTGATATTGAAACACATTTCTTAATTAGAACATTTGTTTGCCAAAACAGTGGTGACATTTTTGTAAATTAATGTTTACATTTTTGCTGTTTCATAAAATATTTTGTTTCATGATTGTTTTACTTTTTAAGCTTAGATAAAAAGCCTGAAATAGGCTGTTTAATGGCATAATTTACACCCAAAAAATGTCCGCGATTGGGGCATTTTGTCACAAAAGGTCAATGTGACCTATACCAATGAGCTATATCGTTAATTTTGACTATATTTGCTGTGTTTAATCGAAATGTATTGATTTTTCTGCTCAACTTTACCTTTTTCTATTGTAGTGCGCCCGCGCGCTGTCCAACCCCGTGGTGCTGAAATGATTCTCCCGCATTTGCTGTGATAGAGATTTAGTGGGCGGGTCCTATAAAGAGGCGAGATGTGATTGATGCGCCATTTCGCCAATCAAAACGCAGGAATCTGGAATTCGTTAACACGTTAAACCACTGGAATCATGTGCTGGGAGGGGGCGAGTGCTGGATCAGGAGCGGCTGAAGGGTGCGGGACAATGTTGTAGCCTGTTAAAGCAAAAAGTGCCTTATGTTTGGGACCGAAAGATCATTTATTGAGCCCGAGCGGTCCCGTATGAAGCGGGCGGCAGGTTTGGAGCTCGTTGAGGCGAGAAGCTGCTCGGATTAATAGCTACTTATGCTGCGGCTTTGCGCCTGGTCTTGAGCTCTGCGGCAGGTGATGAGTTGAACCGGGCCGGGTCGCCCTTATGGATCGGCAATATGGATGCTTTCAGTTTCCCCTTTAACAGTAGCGGCCCGGACAGCAAAAACGGTGATGAAGCCGCAGAGCGCCGGCCGGGGGCTCGTCTCCTCGGATTTGGTCCTGCGGCGGCGGCATCCCCGTCCGGAGCCGGATACTGGACCGCCGTGTTCGATTACGAAGCTACCGCCGAGGATGAGCTCAGTCTGCGGAAGGGGGATCGGGTAGAGGTGTTGTCCAAGGACTCGCTGGTGTCCGGGGATGAGGGGTGGTGGACAGGTATGATCGAGGACCGGGTTGGTATTTTCCCAAGTAACTACGTGAGCATTAACGGTATCTCGGAGAAGATCCGGGACACGCCGGAAGACTACGGTGATTATTCGGTGCCTCAGTTACACTGTGAGTAAACATATTTATCTACACAAAACATATATACATCCACCTTCACTATAGCAGATAACATGTCTTATGTTTTGTGTTTAGTTGTTTTCTCACACACTGATCAATGCATATGGTGCTGCACATACTAAGAAAAAAAATCCAAACAAACTTAAACCAGTCTAAGATGGTTTTTCAATAGCCAAACTGGAGGTCAGCTGGTTTACTGGTCAGCCTGCTGGTCTTCCAATCTGGCCAACTGAGAAGTCCCCAAAAACCCTCCAAATCCAGCCAGCTGACTAGGCTGGGAGACTAACTAAGACCAGCAAACAAGCTTAGACATGGTAGCAGGTTTCAAATTGTTCCAAGATGGTCTTTAGCTGGTTGACCAGCAACCATTTTCAAAAAACCATCTGATTGCTGGTCAGTGATGGTCTAGAACCCAGTTTGGACCAGCTAATAACAGCTGTCATTTTCCAAAAGACAACTACAATCTTAAAGGAATAGTTAATCTAAAAATGAAAATTCTGTCATCGTTTACTCACCCTTATTTACTCCAAATCTGAATGATAGGTTTTCTTCTGTGGAACACAAAAGAAGATCATTTGAAAGACAGTGGGGTCCGAACGACATTGTGTGGACAAAAAAAAAAGAAAGACATTTTTCAAAATATTTGTCATTTTAGGTAAACTTTCTCCTCACATAGCCTTAAACATGTTAAGATTTGCACCCATTCAGGCACAAGTGATTCTGAGTTTTAAGCAGACTAGTCAAGTTCTTCCACACCAAAACATACTCAAAATTTTATTGTCCTCATAGTGTTAGTTCACCCAAAAATGAAAATTCTGTCATTAATTACTCACCCTCATGTTGTTCCAAAGCTGTAAGACCTTCGTTCTTCTTTGGAACACAAATTGAGATATTTTTGATGAAATCCAGGAGCTACTGTATCTGACATATAGTGTATATGTGGATATGGGGTTTTCCATTATTTTTATGTGAATTCAGTGTTGTGTTTGAGCTTATGATCAGGAAGTGTACATATCTTCTATTTTTTCTATCTCTCATGCTTGCTGTAATGGTGTGTGTGCCCTTGTGTTGTCAGTCGCATGTTCTGTGTTTCTGGTGGTCGTCTGCTTTTCCTGAATTACTGCTGGCCTACTTTTTATCATGTGGTTCCTGCCAACTGCAATATTAATAAGAGACACAGTGGCCCAGACACACCGTCATCATTACGGCCCAGAGAGGAGGAGACGGTCTCACGCACATCTTTGTTTTACTGCTTTCCATTTTTTCCACATCAGCCATCATTTTTAAAGCATGGATCCTACCATCTGAATCTGCTATCTGCTGATCTTTGAATGCTGATCTTTATCTGCCTCAATCTGTCACACATTTGAGCTTTACTCATATGAATGGCACATAAATCACAAGTTCCTGTTTGGTTTCATGTACAGCCCCTTTCTAATTCAGTCTCTTAAATAACCTCTTTGACCTGATGTATTTACTTGAAGAACCCCCAGAGATTTTAAGTTAGTAATTGAGGCAATAATTAAAATTAAGTCAGCAATAATGATGATAATAATAATAATATTAAGTTCACGGTTCTCTGATGTCGGTTAATGGTCACATGACATGCGGGTAATTTTTAATTTTTTTTAGAAAGTGTTTTTTTTTTATAAAGTTATTTATTTTAATTAAATAATCATTTTAATAATTCTTCATCAGTTTCATTTTTATGAAAAGCCCCTGCAGTTTCATCACGAACCCCAGTCTGGGAAACCCTGACGTAATGTAATATTTAATGCACTTCATGTTGTTTATAACAAAGAATGGAATGTATTTGGACTGAGACTGAGATTTTTGTATCAGTATGGTATTTTATATAAGTTATCCTATTCAAATCAATGTGATAAATGAGTTAGGTCAAAAGTAATCTAAAAGTAATCAAAAAATAGTCAGATTATATTACCTTGAATGTGTAATGTAATGGATTACGTCGCTAACTACAATTTTTGGAATCAGTAATCGACTACAATTTGTAAGTTATCTACCCTGAACTGTATATATTCTCTTTCTCTCTTCAGTGCTCCAGATAGATTTCAATGAACTGGCCCTGGAGGAAATGATCGGCGTCGGAGGATTTGGAAAAGTGTACCGTGCCATTTGGAAAGGGAGGGAGGTGGCGGTGAAAGCCGCTCGACGGGACCCCGATGAGGATGTGTCACAGACGTTAGAGAGTGTTCGTCAGGAGGCCAAGCTCTTTGCCATGCTGACACACCCCAACATCATGGGCCTTCTGGGAGTGTGCCTGCAGGAGCCCAACCTCTGCTTGGTCATGGAGTACGCCCGCGGCGGGCCGCTCAACCGGGCCCTGGCTGGGAAACGTATCCCTCCACACACGCTGGTGGACTGGGCGGTACAGATCGCACGTGCTATGCTCTACCTGCACTGCCAGGCCATTGTACCCGTCATCCACAGAGACCTGAAGTCCAGCAACAGTAAGAAATCATTCACCATTATTAGACCTAACATATCAAACATTTTGATGCCAAGGACCCCAAAATCCACTCCAAAAGAAAAAAAAAAAAAAGTCACCACCTCAGTTTAACTAAGCAAATATGTAAAATTGGAAAATTACTGCAGTGATTAATATGTTTTAGCCCAGAACAAGTTATTTAACCCTAACTGATGCAGTGAGTAGCTTCTCATTGCTTAAACAACCATGTTGAAGAAGACATATCCTGTGGTCGTGGAAAAGATTACTCTGTTTTAGAAGTGTCAAATTATTGGCCTGCATCTAGTCTCGTGTAGCCAGTGTAGTCTGGACTCCATGGCAGCTTTCATTGGCCAAGGACCGCCTAAAGGCCATCTGACTGACATTTAACGCAACTAATCACTGTTCATTTTGTTTCATGTCATGTTTGGGGAGTAAAAATTTTATGTCAATGTCCCTACTATAACAGACCGACATGTAAAACTCTTGGACGAGTCTATACTGCAAACTTTACATACTTCACATACTTTTGAAAAAATACTTTTGATAAGCACTCATTGTCACAGTTGTAAACACAACGGCTTGCTTCTTCCATAAGGGGGTTTGGCGTCATGGCATCTTTGTTTCCATGCAGACCAATAAAGAACGCAAAACGCACGCAATTCAGCCAGTCAGATGACGACTTTGAAACTCCTAAAGTGTTTTTGATTTTGTGTGCTATCAGACACACTACTGTCACTCCCCCAGCCGCTCTATTAGAAACACCCTCATAGCAGCGTTAGCAACTAGTTTTTTGTAATTTGATGCAAAGGTAATGTAATGTAAATGTAATGTAATATAAACGTTGCAGGATTTACCATTAAAATGTGTCATTACAGTCTGTGAAAATAGTCCATTGGACTCTGGAGCAATGGGAAAAGGTTATGTAGTCTGATGAGTCCAGATTTACCCTGTTCCAGTGTGATGAGTGCATCAGGGTAAGAAGAGAGGCAGAAGTGATACACCCATCCTGCCTGCCTAGTGCCTCCCGTACCAGCCTGTGGAGGCCAGTCTTATGATCTGGGGTTGCTTGAGTTGTTCAGGTCTAGGTTCAGCAATATTATGTGCCCAAAAAATGAGGTTAGCTGACTACCTGAATATACTGAATGACCATCAATGGAAAAACCTGATGGCAGGGGCATATTCCAAGATGACATTGTCAGGATTCATCTGGCTCAGATTGTGAAAGATTGGTTCAGGGAGCATGAGACATAATTTTCACACATGAATTGGCCACCACACAGTCCAGACCTTAACCCCATTGAAAATCATTGGGATGTGCTGGAGAAGACTTTACACAGCGGTCCGACTCTCCCATCATCAATAAAGATCTTGGCGAGAAATTAATGTGACTCTGGATGGATAAGCTTATTGAAATGATGCATGGCGAATGCGTGCCGTAATCAAAGCAAAATGCGGTCCAAAGAAATATTATAATGTTTGACTTTTTTATTTTTTATTTTTTGGCCAGGCAGTGTGTTAGGATCCCCTTGCTAGGGACTCCTCCTAAAACATAATAGCAGTCATATAATTTCATGTATATATTACGTAAGGAAAATATCAAGTATTCATTTATAAAGACAACATTGTGATGTTTTTCTAAAATTAAATAATTGACTGTTATATTTTAATATATTTGAATGTATAAATGTATAATGTTAATTCATTCTGAAAGTGATTCCATTGATATTGTTCCTCTGTGTCCTTGCCGTTATAGCTGTGGTGTAAGACTTTCCTATTTTCACAAATTTAGAACAATTATTAAAACTTTATAGTTATGGTTATCATTATAGTAATCATCCTCGGTGTGAAAGGCCCTTAACTCTTGGTTTTTATTTCATACTGTTCACTACAGCTTAGAATAAAACAGATTTCCTACCAGTGTTTAGAAAGCAGAAAGAAACTGTAATGATCATATTTGGTAAATATGTATAAAACAATTGTGCTGAACATATTTAATTTATATTTAATATTAAAATTATAACTTAAACAACCCTTAAAATTATATTTCGTAAAAGCCTTTTTTCCCTCTCAAATTCTCCATGGACCCCTCATTACCCCTTTTTGGCCCCCAGTTGTAAAATCTTTGCCTGATGCAACAATCATAGGCTGCTTTTCTTCTACAGGCATGTAGCTTTGCTTGTATTCAAGTGTCAATGGTTTGTATGGATTCTTCATGTTGGTGTGTGTTTTTATAGTTGGAGGGCCTGGCTCATGTATTGGCTCTCTGGGTGTGTAAGTTGGTCGTAATCCTGTGTTTGGCAGTTGACTTGTCTGATTGGATCCTCTAAACCCAAAGCTTATTACAGAGGATTTGCACTCACCTTCACTCCCTGCCACTTGATTGGCTACTCAAAACATGTCCTGGGCTCTCATAGGCCACTCAGATATAATTAGCATAGGACCTTGCACATAATTGGACGCTGTAGTTCAAAGATAAGTCTCTTAGCTTTTCATTGGTTGTGTTGTGGAAAAACAAAGTCAGCTAATTTTAACAACACCAACTTACAGATAAACACACACACACACACACGTTTGTTTTTGTAAATTGTGGGGACATTCCATAGGCGTAATGGTTTTTATACTGTACAAACTGTATTTTCTATCGCTCTACACCAACCCTACCCCTAAACCTACCCATCACTACACTAGGTTAACTGTGCACATTTTTACTTTCTCACAAAAACTCATTCTGTATGATTTATAAACCTTTTGAAAAATGGGGACATGGGGTAATGTCCTCATAAGTCACCCTCTCCTTGTAATACCCATGTCATACCCATGTCATTATACAAATTTGTGTCCTGATATGTCACAAAAACATGCACACACATGCACACAATCTTACAGCCAAGCTATGTTGTACATCAAGAAGCATTTGAAACTCTAAATCTAATATTAAACTGCTACAGATTGCAACCATCCAACCATCACTGGATATTCATGATCTTTTCCATTAATGCAATACTGTGTGTTCCGCTGTTGTTTTGAGCTTGTGAAGTTATGTTAATGAAGGCATTGTCCAGTTCAGCACTACCATGGTGGACAGCTCTTATACAAAGCTGCCTGTCAATCAGGCTTCTGTTTTTGCTGTAGTCATAGTGTAGCTGCACGATTAATCTTTAAAAGATTGCAATCTTGATTCAAACACCCACATGATCTTATTCCTTATGTCTATTAAACCTTTGGCAAAATCATACTGGAGCATTCGAATCTGTGTTTGCGCTGCCACTGACCCAGAGAGAGTAGCCTATCATGTTTAGGTATGAAACAGCTTCACAAACAGTCATTTCTAAAAACACTGTATCATTATTTCTGTCCTATAGTAATTCAAATTATCACAAAAGTACTGGGATAAAAGTTTATAGTTCAGATATAAACACTGATATCTACAGTAGCGATCAAAATAGAGCAAATCCCCTTTTGAAAGTAACATGGCGCTTCAAATAACGATTGTATCAATTACGTTGTTACGCCACTAGGCGGTGAGTAACTGAAAATGTAATTGTCATTGAATAATTCATTCAAGAGATTCGTTCAAAAACGCCAATTCATTCAGTAATGAAACAAGTGAGGTATTATGCTAAATAAACGAAATAAAATAGACGCATCGGAGAGATGCATCAGAGCTGCGCAGACCAATCGGCGTATGACATCAAAGTGCCGCGAGAGGGACTAGAGAACATGAATCGCTCTCGCGGTACTTTGGTGTCATAAGCCGATCTGTCAGCGCAGAGCTGATGCATCTCGGACAAGCCTATATATGAGTCATTAAATCATCCATTCATGAGATTTGTTCAAAAATGCTGATTCATCCAGTAATGAAACAAATGAAATCTTTAGTGAGTCATTGAATCATTCAATCAAACCATATTTTTTAAATATTCATTCTAATTAATTCAATATTTAATAGACTGCAGCAAATAATATTTTGTCAGAAGCTCTGGTAATTTACATGTTATTTTATTTAGTTCATGGAAGAATCATGATCTCTATTTGAAAAAAAAGAAAGAAAAAATCTGATTCTCAAATTATCCAGGATCGTGCAGTCATAGTAACCGCAGCATCTGCTCCTCTGTTTCATGTACTCAATCATCACTTTTGTCTCCACCCTACAGTTCTGATTCTGGAACGTGTTGAGAACGATGATCTGAGCAACAAGACTCTGAAGGTGACAGATTTTGGTTTGGCACGAGAGTGGCATCGGACCACAAAGATGAGCGCGGCGGGGACATATGCCTGGATGGCCCCTGAGGTCATCCGCTCTTCGACCTTCTCCAAGGGCAGTGATGTTTGGAGGTGGGCACCAGGAAATGTGTGTGAGTGTTTCTGACCTAGCTGCACCAAAGGCAAGTCAGTCTATGTAGCTGTCATATAGGCAAGTCTTCACCTTCTCATATTGTCCTTTGTTTCTTTTTTGAAAAAATTCTCTAGAAATATGGTATATTTCTCTCTAGAATATTAGAACATTCAGGACTTCTTCAAAAAGATTAAATAAATTAATACATTTAAATAAATTTAAAAAATAATTTTAGGCTTAAGTTTAGATTGATTTGTTGTAATCTGCTTAATTTAAGAATAATAGAAGCAAAAACTATTAGAAATCTCAACTGAAATAATGCTGAAATAAAAGAAAAGTTAGAAATGAACAAACTGAAACAATTAACAAAATTATTAAAACAAACTAAAACTAAACTAAAAAAAATAAAAAAATGAATATGACATATATATAAAAATGAATACTATCATTGTAATGCTAAAATAATACTGAATAGAAGTCATTTGGATATTAAGGTAAACATATATATATATATAACATTATTATTATTATGGAATCATATATATCTAATGGGAGCAAATCAGACAATTATAGCACAAATTGTACAGCCATATTTTAGTTTTGTTGGCCAAACTATAGGTCACAGATGGCAGTATCCAATGAAGGTTTTGGTTACCATGGTAACAAACAAATGGTGTCATTAGCCCAGTTTCTACGGCTGGTCTGTGTTGTATGGTGCTGTTCAGTGCTTAGCTATTAATGTCTGAATTTCGCTTCCCACCACAATTCCTGATTACAGAGTACAGAAGGGGAGGGATGAATAGTAAAGAGATAAAAATAGAAAACATTCAGTGCTATGGATCTTAGGATACTTTGTTCTCTATCCACATTAACAAGGTGTGATGTGTCTGTTTGTTTGTGTGTATTCCTTTGAGTAACTGAAATCTACAGTAATATTTATTATTCGTTTATAGCAGTTTTTAAGGTTTTTAAACTTACCGAGCTGTCTTTTCTGTCAGTGTTCTGTCAACATTTTTTGCCCAGTTGGCCACTGAAGCACATATTTTACATTTGAAAGAATATGACACTGCAAAGGCACACTTTGAAATGTTAATAGAGGGGTATTTTTGTTTACTAGGGAACATATTACCTGTCATTTATTTTATAGTGTTACTGTATAGGATTCTGCTAGTCTTTGCACAAATAATAATGGTGACAGCTTGTTGTCAGTAGTCTTGTTTAACTCTCTGTTGGTCTGTCTCTTTCTCACAGTTATGGAGTTTTGTTGTGGGAGCTGCTGACAGGAGAGGTGCCGTTTCGTGGCATTGATGGTCTGGCGGTAGCTTACGGTGTGGCCATGAATAAACTGTCCCTGCCGATCCCCTCCACCTGTCCTGAGCCATTTGCTCGGCTGATGGAAGGCAAGAAAATCTCATATACTGCAGTGACTGTAACTTATTAACTTAAGCACTGTTCCCCTGCATATATGAAACTTCTGTCATCATTTACTTTCCTTACAAAAATGACAAATCATAACATAACAAGTATCAAAACAGTATATTGTAATAAACTGGCAGCTGTGGTTGCCAGAAATTCACCTAAAAACACTGTGACAATGTGGTTTTATGGGATGCCTGTATATTTTACAACTTATGTTATGTGATATAATGTTAACATACCCATCTACTTGAACTCTGGTTTTTACCTTAAAATCTACTGATAACCACCATAATAATATAGGTGGTAAAAAAGAAAGCAACATGATGAATCAGAACATTACATCTCCAATACATCTGAACATCTCCAAGAAAGTCATACAGTAAATGATGACAGAATTTTCATTTTTGGATGAACTGTCTTTTTAATTGAATGAGTTTAAATAGGATATATAGAAACTGAAATAGATTTACTAACCAAAAGGCTTTTTGTTCCAGCCTGAGTGGTCTGTGACAGCTGACAGTCTGTCTGTGGTGTGTGTTTCTCTCACCTGCTCTAGACTGTTGGAATGTGGACCCTCATGCTCGACCCCCCTTCACCAGTATTCTAGACCAGCTGACGGCTATCGAGGAGTCGGGCTTCTTTGAAATGCCAGTAGAATCCTTCCAATCCCTGCAGGATGACTGGAAGCTGGAGGTTCAGGAGATGTTCGACCAGCTCAGAGCCAAAGAGAAGGTTTACATGCTTTCAAAACAGTCAAAAACACATTTACTTACCTGTATAAATACCTAGACGTTTTAAGTTAGAAAAATACATAAATACTACTGACTAACCTAAAGCAATTTCTATGCCATTATGCATTTTTAGAAATATACATTTAAAAAAAAAAAAAAAAATTATATATATATTATATTCCTGTGACAGAAAAGCTGAATTTTCAGCAGCCATTACTGCGGCCTTCAGTATCACATGATCCTTCAGAAATTATTCTAATATACTGATTTAGTGCTCAAGTATATTATTAAGTTCAGAAGAAAAACATTTATTTGGCATAGAAATCGTTTGTAACTTAAAAATGCGTCACACTTTTGATCAATGTAATACATCCTTACGGAATAAAAGTATTAATTTCCTTCAAAAAATTTTGAATTATATGTATATATATGTTTGTCCCCAAAGTAAAACACACACACACTTGCTAAATAAAGCTAAATAAGCTTCTTTCAATTCAACTAGAAAGTCAGTCAGAAGATTTAGTAAACATTTTATTTGCAATCCAGTCTCTATTAAAGGGTTAGTTCACCCAAAAATAAGACCCTCATGTCTTTTCAAACCCGTAAGATCTTTGTTCATCTTCAGAACACAAATTAAGATATTGTTGATGAAATCCGAGAGGTATATGACTCGTCCATAGACAGCAATATAATCAACACTTTCAAGGTCCAGAAAGGTACTAAAGACATTGTTAAAACCGTCCACGTGACTGCAGTGGTTCAACCTTAATTTTATGAAGCGACGAGAATACTTTTTGTGCGCAAAAACAAAACAAAAATAATGACTTTATTCAACATTATCTTATCTTCTGTGTCATTCTCATGCATTGTTTACATCCAGCAGTTCCAGGTTCTACGTCAGAACGGCGGCTCAGTATTGGTGGCTCCTGCAGCGGCATCACACGCATGCGTCGTGCTGCTCACGTGTGCAGCTTTGGCCAATACTGACACAGCATTCTGACATAAACACGGAGGCTTTCACTGTGCTTACTGCGGTAACTGTGTAAGGAGAATGACAGGGAAGAGAAGAGATTGTTGAATAAAGTCATTATTTTTGTTTTGTTTTTGCACACAAAAAGTATTCTCGTCGCTTCATAAAAGTAAGGTTGAACCACTGCAGTTACGTTGACTGTTTTAACGATGTCTTTAGTACCTTTCTGGACCTTGAAAGTGTTGATTATATTAATATTTATGGACGAGTCATATACCTCTCGGAGTTCCTCAAAAATATCTTAATTTGTGTTCTGAAGATGAGCGAAGATCTTAGGGGTGTGGAACGACATGAGGGTGAGTAATTAATGACAGAATTTTCATTTTTAGGTGAACGAACCCTTTAAACTTACAGCTGTGATGGTGTCAAACTCCAGATGAATTGGTGTCTGTCAAGTATGGTGGTGTCAAGTGCAGCAGATGAATTTACCAGATTATACACACTACATAGACCAGAGTGATGAGTAAGTTGGATCTTTCTCATTCTTGCTGTAGGAGTTGAGATCCTGGGAGGAGGAACTGAGTCGTGCAGCTCTACAGCAGAAGTACCAGGAAGAGGCTTTACGGCGGCGGGAGCAAGAACTGGCGGAAAGAGAAATTCACATCCTGGAGCGAGAGCTTAATGTCATTATTCACCAGCTGTACCAGGAGAAACCACGAGTGCAAAACCGTCATGGAAAGTTCCGGCGCAGTCGACTTAAACTGCGTGACGGGAATCGCATCAGCCTGCCTTCTGGTTAGTATTTCAAAGTATTAAATGCATCATTCAAATAGCACTTCTTATGTGAAACACACAAGATTCAACTCACATTTGAATTCAGTAGATTTGCACTGGATAAAATAATACATTTTTAGTTTAATATAACTATATTTAGTTTAAGAAAACTATAATATAACTTTAATATAACTTTTTGCTATTAAATAATGTTTGTGTTTCAGATTTCCAGCATAAGATCACAGTTCAAGCGTCTCCTTCTTTGGACAGGAGGCGGAGTCTCCTGGGCAGTAACTCCACCCCTCCAAACAGCCCCCCTGTTTTGCCACGCCTTCGAGCGATCCAGTGTAAGTGTGTTTATATATCTGATTGATTTTGTGTATATTATTGTGGATATTAGTTTGGATAGATATGGTCAGTTTCCTAATTTAGAACATCTTTCATGCCGACAGTGACCCCTGGGGTTGGAGGTCAAGCCTGGGGTCGTAATGCTGCATTCCAGTATGATGAAGAGGAGGAGAGGAAGACTTCACGCAAGAAAGGAAGAACGCAAAGAGAACACAGTGCTGATGAGAGGTGTGCGTGTATGTGTGTTTCTGTAAAAAGCATAAATTTATACCTATAAATATTTATACCTCTGTGTGCATGTGTTTATCACTCAGTTTGAGGACTCCTAAAGAGGGCAGTCGGCAGCGTTCCTGCAGCGCTCCAAACCTGCGCCGCTCCCCCAGACACAGTCCTGCTATACCTGGAGTATGCAGCCTGGCAGAGACTGGTAACACTCACATTACACTTTGTTCGGCATCTTCATTGACCAGTTCTAAACGTTTTCCATTAGCTACATCCTTGTTGTATTCACATTAATACCATACAGTGGCATGGAGTAAAGACTGATGCACTGAATTTAACTGAGAGAGAGAAATGAATTAACAGTGTTTTTTAAAGTCGGCATGACTTTTTCTAAATGTATCTAATTTTGAACGATTCCTCTATGAAAATGTTTTAACAGTTTTTTTGTGTTCATAATTTTTCATTAAAATTTCATAACTGGATCTTCTGGTGATACAACCAACTTCTCTCTGGCGACATATGCTAGACTTCTCCAATCATTTAGAATGCATAAACTTCCCATTTTCTTTCAGTCAATAGTAAATTCGCCTTTAGATCTGCCTCTATCCAATCAACAACCAATAAATAGAACCAAGTCCCCGCTTTTTTCTTTGTTTGATAATCCGTTTCTCTTGGCTGTAGCTGTCACTACTTCTGTTACATCACAACTGTAGCTACCAGTTCAGTTCCTGAATTTCTACTGAAGTAGCCACCAGGATGCAGAATTTGAATTTAAGGAGTAGAATTATATGGAATGAAAGTTTAAAAATGTAAACAACTGTTGTACTTTAGTTTTTAATAGTTTTTATTTATCAGTGTAATTTGCATATGAATATCTTTTCATACACACAATATAAGGGTTATTTCCAGAAACAGATGATATTAATAATGTTCAATTACTAAAGGTGCAATAGGTAATTCTTTACAGCAACATTTTTAGTTATACCGGTTGAAAGTTTCCTCATATCCTGATAGCAATCACTGTTAAACAGTCTAAATGTATTTTTATAAATATAAATCGTCTGTGGAAGGCATAAGACCATAAAATGTTCATCCAATCATCATATTTGGTCCAATGTTCTACCTGCCTGTCAACATATGTTTTTACATACCCTCGTGCACCCTGTTTACACAGACATCATACGCCATCAGCACATGTCATGCTATGCAGAGTTTATGTAGATAGATGTCAGTCACAGAGCACCACAAACAAACAGCAGCCACATTTTACACTTCCTACCAAATCAAAGCAATGAGCTTATGCTGCATTCATGCCATAACTACCATTAAGAGATGTTCATTCTAACTGGAGCTGTTCAGTCAGACTCGGAATTATGCATATCTATGTCAGTATCAACAGTATCAACATCGAAATGAATCTGCAGCAGTCAGGTACAAGCTCTCTAAGTTGTTTACGTTAATTATTATTGTAATGTTATGTACTTTGAGACATGAGGTAGTTTTTCTTGTGACACTTTGGGTGTGCCTTCATGTGTTTTGGAGGAGGCGTGGCTTTGAACTGCGATTTTCAAGGAGGGTGGGATTGTATGCTTTGAATGCTAGCAGGCTAACATTAGCATTTCTCAGATCACCTACTGCACCTTTAACTATAATCTTCAATATCTTTATTTATCTTTTTATTTTTTTGGGAAGTTTTTTGAAAACAACGTGGTGGACATTTTGTGATGCTATATGGAAAAAATAAAATCTTTTTTATTCTTTCCTGACAGTTTGAATTGATTTGATGGTACTGAACTATGACTTGAGAAAATAAATTCTACCCCATCAAAGAATAATTAGCCAAAATTAACCATCATTATACTTGAGTTGGACTAATTAAATTCTTCTGTCTAAATCTTTTATTGTAATTCAGTAAATTCCTCTTCCTGTAATTCCAATTTCTGGATCCTGTGGAGCATAGCCACATTTTTAAGATTGAAACATTGAAAATGTGTCACACTGACATTATGTTGGCATCATTGCATCAGGCTGATGTAATATTTTGATTATTTTGACATTTCTGTCATCTCACTGATAATAGACTGGTTTAAGCTCATCTAAGTAGGTCGAAATGTCACAGATTTTATTTACATTATAATATCAGAAACAAATGAGAATAAACAACCAGAAATCAAAAAATCTTCACCCTGTAACTGACAAGCTGTGAAGCCTGGTTATGGTGCAACATTGTGAAATCTTTCTCCCCCCACCCCTCTGTTTCTCTCTGTGTAGAAAATGAGGACTGCTGCTTTCCATCAGAGTCAGCTGACTCTCCTGGCCAATCATACCTCTGCATCCCGTTCCACAGGGATGGATCCGACAGTTACAGCATGGAGAGCAGCACGACTGGAATGGCTTCTGATGCTTCCCCCAGTTATACGCGGCGGAGCCCCAGTGGAAGCCGTAGATCAGAGCTGGTGTTGCTGGGCTGTGGGGCGGCTCTGGCTGCTATCGGTTTTGGTCATAACTTACTAGACCTGGTGCGTGTGGAAGAGAGTGTGCGTCCACGATGGGAAGGGCTGTTTCACCGCACCGGGGGTCAAAGTCGTGGCGCTAGCCCACCCACACGCAAAATCTTCAAACGTGAAAGCCCCCGTCGCCCTCCCCCTCTGCCTACGTCCCTCACACTCCTGTCTCTCTCATCTGTGTCTGATTGTAACTCAACCCGTTCTCTCCTGCGCTCTGACAGTGAAGAGCTGCTCGTGCTACGCCCACCAACGCCCCCCACCCTCCCTGGACACAACCCGCCTCCTCTGAACCCACTGGTCAACACCCACCTGGAGAGCTTTAAACGGCACCCTCGACAGTCTCTCACACCCACACATGTGCCCTCTGCACCCAGCGCAGCCTGCAGGCTTCGTCGCACACCTTCAGATGGCGCAATAAAGACGGGGTGCAGTCCCGCTCATAACAACCACAATCCCACCCCTACCACACCCTCTAAAACAGGTGAGAAACTCATGCAAACCTCTGGGTCAGTGATGGGATGCTATCTAATTCCTACCTAATTCCTAATGTCATGAACATGTAGCCAATCCCGTCAACATGGGGCGGGGCTTTTCCTATCATTATTTCTAGGGATGCTGCTGTCTACTGTTTTTTAGAAGGCAGCTATGTGACTCTGAGATGGTGAACGGGAACATGGTTTTTGTAATATTAGCAACACATTATTAGCTGTTTGATAATGTAGTCGATCAATAGCGTAATCATATCAATAACCGTTATGTGTCAACTTTTATTCAAATTCTGAATGAATAATGTATAACCTAGAAATCGTGCAAAGACCGCTCCCTTTACAGTCACTCATCTCAGTTCACAATTTCACAAAGTTCCGTTATCAATAAAGTTGTCTACACTGCACAATGAATCTCTTATTTACTTTGTGTCTACACTTTGTTAATGAGAGGATTCGCGAGAGCGCCGAACTCGATTTGAGCAGTGAGTGGATTCTGACCTAAATTAAACACCCCTGATTGACCACTGCATTCAAGAGATCAGCAAACATGTCTGTGATTGGCTACATTGCTCACCGCTGCAAAAATATGTTGTAAATAGAAACATTTGAAGTTCTCTAAAGCGCAAACACAATTACGCACTAGAGCGCTTAATAAATCTGTTTCGTCAGTATATTATTACAGTATCAACTGAGGGTGCTCTTGCTTTTGTTTGAGGGTGCTTACCCCCATTGAAACGGGCCTGCCTGTATAATCCACTTGCCAGTTTGTAGCATTTACTACAGTTGACTGAATGGATCAGGTAGTCCGAGCTGGTTGATTGAGTGGAGGCGGGGACTAATTTGCATATTCATGAATCTGCATATACTAAATGAAGCAAGGGTGTAGAGTTACTATTTTAAGGCATGAAGAAATTGATTCAGTTCTTAGCTCTAATTAGTTTAATTTGTGTGCCTTTTGTGATGCCGTATGTGCAGTGACTCCGTGGACCTTAAGTGAGGACCCCTCGGAGGTGCCCCGTCTTCCTGATCCGAATCTCATCTTCCCGCCTACGCCACGACGGCGCTTCCAACCTGAGCGTCCCAAGACTCTGGACTTCCTGGCTAGGCCCCGCCCTTGTCCAAGAGTACGCTGTGGATCCCAGTGGGGCGAATCTCCTGCCCACACGTCCAGCACTGAAACCCCGTCCACTGTGGAGTTTGGAGGAGGTATGGTCGTCTTGCCCACTCCTATGGAACCACCAACCCCCTGTTCCCCTTGGGTGAATGACAGCCTTTTGGACCAACAGGATGAAGGACAGTACAGGGACGGGACAAGGCCTCTTTCATCAGATCCCAGAGACTCACCTTACAGAGTGCGACAAGGGTTCTGCTCTTGATTTCATCCCTCCAAACTTATTTATGTCACTCACAAATTTAGACCCACTTGCTTTCAGATGTAGCACTTACACCATCAGATTAATCGAGGGGGAGTTCTGGATACCTTGGTGAAGAAAACATGCTTAAACCAGCCTAAGATGCTTTGCTTGAGGATTAAGCTGGTCTTAGCTGGTTTAAGATATTCGCCCAGCCTGGTCAAGCTAGCTGGGTGGTCAGTTGGTTGCCTAAGTGCCCAAAACTCCTAATAAACTAGCCAACAGACCAACTTGACTGTACTGGAAGACCAGCAAACCAGTTTAGGCTGGTTTGATTTTTTTTTTTTTCTCTCCCTTTTTTTCAGCAGGATATATAAATACTTACTATATTAGGAACTGATACCTTACTGATAAGGAATAATTACCCAGCATAAACCAAAGGTTCTTGGTTTTTGCATAATCCAGATGCTGTTCTGGTCTAAACCATCTTCAGTTCAATATTAGAAGTATTCAACAAATATATACAGTCCTACACTGCAAAAAATGAATTTCTTCCTCAATATTTTTTGTCTCGTTTTACCAGTACAATAAGCATTATTAAATCAAGATACATTTACTTGAGAAGCAGAATTACTTCAAATATTAAAGGATTAGTTCACTTAAGATTTAAAATTTCCTGATAATTTACTTATAAATTACCCCCATCTCATCCAATATGTTAATGTCTTTCTTTCTTCAGTCAAAAAGAAATTTAGGTTTTTGAGGAAAACATTCCAGGATTTTTCTCCATATAGTGGACTTCAACGGGGTTCAGCAGGTTAAATGTCCTTGAAGTTTTAATGCAGCTTCAAGGGGCACTACACGATCCCAGCCGAGGAATAAGGGACTTATCTAGCAAAACGATCCGTCATATTCTAAAAAAAAAATTTTTATACTTTTTAACCACAAATGCTAGTCTTGCACTAGCTCTGCAATGCGCCACGCATTACGTAATCATGTTGGAAAGGTCACGTGTGACGTAGGCAGAGGTGCCAAGCAAATCATTCAAAAGATTTAAACATCCAGGTTACGCACACGAAAGGACCATTTTAAACAATAAACTAACACAAAGACACATAAATATGTGTCATTCAACTTTTGAATGGTCCTCCTTCTCTACACTATTGTAAACACTGGATCGGTACTTCCGCCTAAGTCACACATGACCTTTCCATTAGAGTAGTGCAAGACAAGCATTTGTGGTTAAAAAGTATATTAATTTTTAAATTTTTTAGAAAATGAGCGATCGTTTTACTAAATAAGACCCTTACTCCTCGGCTGGGATCATGTAGAGCCCTTTGAAGCTGCACTGAAACTGCAATTTGGACCTTCAACCCTCTGAACCCCGATTAAATCTTGGATGACTTGAGGGTGAGTAAATTATCAGGAAACTTTAATTCTGAAGTACACTAATACTTTAAATCTGAAAATTGGTCAAAACTAAGCGACTAGTTGAAAGGGTTTTTTTTAGTGTGTTTTTTTAAGTGTAAAGTCACAGATATATTTTTTTCAGGAAAACAAAACTTATCTCATGTAATTTTGCTTCTCAAGTAATTGTATCTTAGAAATGCTTAGATATTTATATAAGAAAACAAGACAAAAATCCAGATGCAGTGTGGAGTCCAATAGTGCGTCTTGATAAGCTAATCTTCAGTATACACTTCTATTCATCACCAGGCGTAATAAGCTATCGAATAATAATACAATCCAGATGCTTCATTAATGGCCAGACTGATTTCTGAGTGCTTTAGAAAAGTACAGGGTCTGCAGCTGTGATCTTTAGAGACATTTATCAGGACAATTTTTTTATTTGCAGACTTGTTTTTTTATTCATATTGAGTGTATTATCTCAGCTGTCCTGCTGCGCTGCATTGACTTCCTCTCTGTATGTACACACGTCTGCATGTTTATGGTAGATTTAGCTTTCTGAACATAGTAGCCTACTGGGTTAGATGGAGAACATTGGACAGTTTATTTCAACAACTCTGTGGAGTTTTCAGGTTTTATTTGTCATACATGAATGAGATTGTACACCTTTAGAAGTGCTTTTTCCGGTCTCATGAATGTATAGTTCTTCTGTTATACTTCCATTCGAGATCACTGATTGTTCTGTGGTTTTCACTGTAGCATGAAACACATTGTCTTTCACAAATAATATGCTTGTTTAGTGACATCTTCACCATCCAAGCTACCAGAAGTAAACATGAGGGAATGTCTTTAAGAGGAAAGTTAGAATTTATTGGCTCTAAATTTGCAGCTATACAATAGTCAGGTACATTACTGCAGTTTTCCGGTGTTTGTGCATGTGCAGTATGTGTGTGTGTGTGTGTGTGATTCAGTGTAACTGATGGATTCCAAAGTGAATGTGCATTGAATTTTGTTGGAGATTTTTGAGAATGTTGTGTAGCATTTTGTGCAATATTTTTTATGTTTACACATATTTATTTCTTTAAATTATTTTTATATTTTTCACATTTTTATTATTTTGTGATGAATTTATTAGGAGCAACATTTCTGTCTGGATTTCTGGACATGTTCAGACAAGAAGAGGTGAACATTCTTTTGCACATGTTTACAGCATCGTTATCCTCTGTCTCTCATTCCAATCTTTCATCTCTATACCCGCAAAAACTTCCTCTAGAGACATAACATTTAGAGCCAAAACACAGAAGGGCTTGTGTCTCTCTTCCCCTTTCTGTCACTTGAAACCAGATTTTGAACTTTTGTCATGCATACAACAAAATGAACTAGCAGTGTAAAATTCAGAGTCCTGAAATTTGGCAAGTTGGCTGAGGATCCAGGAACTCTCACTTCATTCCATCAGGATGTGGAATAGGGGTGTATTTTTTCTGGCTTAAAGGAATGTGTAGCTATCATCAAGAGCATCTGCTGCCATTTATCAGCACAATCACTGTTGTCCTGGAAAGCAGGTGTTTTGGGTTCAGAAGCTGCTGCTATGAAACTTGTACTTGCACCCGAGCACATTAGACTTGTGTAAGAGCTCGATTAAAGCCCTGAAATGCTGAGATGTGGTGTTTCGTGACTGACCGTCTTAGTATAGAACTAAAAAAAAAACTCAAGAAAATGATTTGCACATTTTATCATCATCATAACTGCAAATAAAAAAGACTAGACTGGCATTTTCCAAATTAATTCTCTCTCTTTCAATTAACATAAACATTAAGGCAAGACATAAACCATTGTTGTTGTTGGTTTTTCATGAACTGGTCAATTTTGAGATGTTGGGCTATTTTGCTTAGCAAGCATGTCTCTTTTTTAGACTTTTTTAGACTGGAAAGAAAACATCCAAAATACACATTTAAGTCTTTATTTTATTACACTATTTGCATCTATAGATTTCAATAACAATACATATTTTGAAAGCTGTTTTCTCAAAATGATTGTTTCTCATGCACAGAAATCTCTTAAGTAACACTTTCCCCCAGACCTTTTCAGTTTTATTCCTAGGCTATCTATATTCTGAAGGATTTTACAGAGGGGTTTGTTCATATATAATTCGCCTGATATGTAAAATTTTATTCTTAAGAAGATTATTTCTTTCTGGGTGTTGACAGGATTTTCTGATTTATAGAGTTATAAAAAGAGATATCCAAAATCCCCTAAAAACCTCTAATATGTCAACAGGTTACACTTTATTTCGATGGTCTACTTTAGACAATTTACTAACTACAAGTCATTTTGCAACTACATGTCAACTAACTATCATTAGAGTATTAGCTGACTGTGGTAGACTGTTAGGTGATGTAGACTGACGCTAGAAACTGCGGTCTTTAGCCTCCTTGTTAGAGGGCCTGACTCCCATGCCACCGGACCGGGTTTGAGTCCCAGTTAGAGTGGGCGGATCGAACAGGAGGGGTTAAATTAGGGTTTGGGTTAGTAGAATAAGTTGACATATACTTAAAGTTAGTCAACTCTCTGTTTGGGGGCCATCAAAATAAAATGTTAGCAGACATTAAGCAGACAGTCTAATATTAGTAATATACTAATGAGAGTTGACATGTAGTTGCAAAGGTACTTATGGCGCTTTTCCACTGCGTGGAACAACTCGACTCGGTTCGGTTCGGCATGGCTTGGCTCGCTTGCTTTCGGTTTGCTTTCCCACTGCAGTATAGTAGCGCTTCAAAGTGGGTAGGATTATAGGCTGATCATTATAGTTGCGCCGGCTCTACTGTTGTGGATCCGCTCCTCGGCTACCAACGAGTCTGGACTTCATCTAGTAACCATGATACAGCCATTTCTTTTTTCAATTTGCGTGAGACAGTCGTTTAAAGCAAGTCGTTTAAAAAAAGTTGTGTGAACAAATGATACTGGGGTGTCTGTTACTGACTATTTAAATCTAGCGGGTTTGGTGTCTCGTGTTTCAAATCTAATGACGCTGGTAGTGACGATTCTCTCTGACCAATCAGTGATCTGCAGTATTTACATGTCACATTTAGTATCGGTACGGCTTGCTTGGAACCTCAACCGAGGTGGTACTATTTAAGCGAGCCGTACCGTTCCGTACGGAGCTGTACCATGCAGTGGAAAAGCGCCATTATAGTCAGTAGAAAGTCTAAAATAGACCATCAAAATAAAGTGTTACCTGTCAACAAAGAAATTTTGAACCTGGCTTTATCCAATGTTCAGATTTCTGTTCTGAATTTTTATTCAAAATTAGTGCATGTTTAATTAGATGATGCCTAATTTGCATACAAAACAATTCTCTTAGTGTAATAATCTCAATTTTACTCTATTCACCTTTGGTGTCTTGCCTTCATTTTGAATGAGAGTATTGTTCTGTAGTAATGCGATCTCATTGGTCCACATTACTGCAAATTTAACATAATTAACTAAATACTAAACCAGCAATTTAATGACATTTAGACAGACTGTTCAACCATTTAATCTAACATTCTTCTGTTTTACACAGATTTGTCTAAGCGAGCATGTCTAGGACACCATGCCCATCTGTCTCAAAGGATGATTTCTATGCAACCTCACCATAGCAACCAGAATGGAGCAGTGAATTGGACTGTCTTGTGTACCTGCTGTTAAGCTGCAAGTAAAACCCATAATAAACAGTTGAGTACAGTGGAAATATAGATAGATAAAGTCCCTTCTCTGTCAAAATTAAGATTAGCGTAAAATGAATGTCTTCACTTTTCACAATTGATATAAATTACACAGCATGAACAAAAAACACACACTCCTAAATATAACAATGACCACAGTTTATTTTACTCCTACATGCTTTTGTATATGTGTCAGTCAGACTGTGCTTGATTCACATGCTTACACTCATGTCCACTGTGTGTGTGTGTGTGTGTTTGTGTGTGTTTGTGTGTGTTTGTGTGTGTGTGTGTGTGTGTGTTTGTGTGTGTTTGTGTGTGTGTGTGTGTGTGTATACACTTAAGCCCACTCTGTGTGTGTGAGATCTTGTGAGATCACTGGGATTTGAATGTGGGTGTTAAGTGAAGAGTAGGTTGTATATGATTGGCATCGTTTTCACTAGTACTGACACTTAATTGCACTTCAAATGAAGGAGCTTTATGTGTTTACAACAAAACCGATTCAGAATCTCTAATAAAAAACATTGTCATGATATGAAAACAATATGCAAACAAAAAGCTGCAGGAATATGTAAACTATGTTTCACCAGCCACAAAATGATCTGAGGGTGTTCTGTGGAGCACAACTTCAGACCACAACCACCTCGAGAGACCGACATCCGTTCGTTTTTTACAACCGAGGATTAAAAGCAAACATTTTGACAGCACTACTGTACTTCAGAAAGTATAACAAATGCCAGTGAGATCCCTGGTGGTCTCCTTCCCGGGTCTCCGCGGTCTACTCCAGAGCAGAGCACACCTGATTCAGCTCTTCAATCTGAGCCAGAGACTGTTTCTGACAGGACTGAGACAGGTGTGTTGACCCGCACTGGAATAAAGTCTTCCATGAAATGCCGAACCTCGTCCACAGAGAGTGCGATGAGGGGATAGTGGGGTGTCCGCAGTGGAAAGCTATTCAAGCGGGAGCTGTTTTACGGAACTTCTGATTTCTCTCTCTGGGCATTTCGGCGAATCTTCATTTCCGTCAGCTGGATGTAGCGGATGACATTAGTGTCTGTCCCACATACACAGAAAAGGAGGAAACAGCTGTTTTAACAGAAAATGTGGGCAGGAAGTGTAGTGAAAGATAAAAAAATTCAGTTTTGGGATTATTTATTATTCATTTATTAGCACTATCACTGTTGTCCTGGAAAGCAGATGTTTTGGGTTCAAAGGGGTGCTGCTTATTATTGAGAATTTTGTTATTTTGATATCACTGCAAATTTAACATTATTACTAATCAGCTTTTTAATGATATTTTCAACAGTATTTAATTTTCGCTTTACACAATTTTGGATTATAGCAGAAGCACAGTATATCTGATTGTCTAGTGCAAGGCTGTAACCATGTCTTGAACATTGGGGGGTAACAAGGTTTTTTTTTTTTTTTTTTAGGTAGTATTTTTTATTTAAAGAAATTAAAGAATTAAAATACGAATGTAAAAGAAGTTCCAGGTCTAGTTACAGCCTATATAGTTGTGAAGTAGTCCATTTAAACTCTTTCCAAATAATATTTTATACATGTTTGTATGTCTAATATGTCAAGAAAGTAAAAATGTCTCTTGTCTCATCCCATTCAGTTATGAATGACATCTTCATGACATTTTCAATTCCATTAAAATATTCAAATTCCATTAAAAATGTTGAGTAGTTTGCATCACTGTATGTTACTGTGGGTCGTTAAACATCTATCGTAAAACAGTTGTCAAATATTAAATGTTTAGCTACTTATCTTACCATGCATGCACTCTTTGACTGTAAGAACTAATAGTGTCTGTTGGAATTCACACTCATCTTCAGTGAACAGTAAGCCCCGCCTTCTTTGATCTGATTGACCATTATTTTGTCGTCCTAACAACAAACAGAGTGGTGCGTAATGGAGAGCAGCATTAAGAAATATCAAATATTAGGGGGGACAATTTGGCCATTTTGAATTATTGGGGGGGGACTTGTCTCCCTCAATGCCTATGGTGGTTACGGCCCTGGTCTAGTGGATGATTTGCCAAACTTTGTTAAACCAAGGACCAATTTCATATCCACAAATTGTTCGTAGACCGGATGACATAATCAAATGTGTTTCCTCACACTCTTGATCAACATTCTAATCCCACTGTTTTATATGGTTGTTTTTTTATTTTTTTAGACTTTTTATGCTTTGAATAAAATGTAGTGTTGAGATTCATTTCAGAGTGACTGGCTTTGTTCCAAGGCTTACATTTTTAAAGGAACCAAGGCTACTGGAAATGTCTATAATATGGTTTGCCATGATTTTGCAGCGTATTTGACTATTTGAGACAGACGTTCGGGCATCCACAGAAATGTCCCCAGTTTGAGAAATGCTGGTATAGTGTGTGAGAGTTTGATGTGACTGACCTGTGGGCTGTTGTTTGTGGGACTCCTTTAGGTAGTGCAGGGCTTTGTTGAAATCTCCTAGATGATAATACGCCACGCCAGAGCGATACAATGCTTTAAAATTCTCGCCCTCCTTCCTCAAAACCTTCAGACAGTACTCTTTCACTCGTTCATAATTCACAAGCTCCATCTGCAACAGACAAGCTACATGCAAACACAGACAAAATGAATTGCACCAATGATGATCTGAGGTTTTTTTTGGTAAGGATATTTTAGACCTGTAATCATGGTTTGCAGTTTATAATCAAATTTAGGTATATGACCTGTAATCTAGACAACCCATGACGTCATTCTGCAAGCAGAACTGAAGGCATTCACTCACAGATTACGTTTTTTTCAAGGCATATTTAGGATTGGATGGGCCAAATCGAATAGTACTGATCCGAATATTATGGTGGCCCTGCTTTCATCCTGTCTTAACAGGTGGAATGCATAAAACATATGTGCACTGAATGAAACCCCCCTGGTTTTAAAGTGGTGAAACATGATGTGCGCTCCCACCAGCCAGGCTGTTGTAGCACTCCAACTCCGCGTTCTCCACCGCGCCTTTCTGCTCGTCCGTCAGGCTGGACTTGCTGATGCTGGTCAGGACGGTGGACGGAGACTTGCTGGTGTCCGGGTCCCCAAGCACGCGACACAGACCCTTCATTTCCAGCAGCGCGCGGTGGTATTTGCCGATGGCCTCGCGGTATTTTTTATCCTTGTAGCACTGCGTGCCCTGCGTCTTGAAGTCCAGGGCTCGTTTCACCAGGTCCGCGGGCTCGTTTTGTGGTTTCACTACCGTACCGCTCTGATGGGGCGCGTGCTGCGGGTAGCGCGCGTCTCCGCGGCTCCGGCCACCGGGAGGCTGCATGATGGTGGAGTTCGCGCTGCCGCTCATGACGCTCATCGTGCCGTTTCCCTTGCGTATACTTCCTTCAAATCTGCCGTGCTCCACGCTCATCCCACAGATTCGACAATTCCCTGAAACTAACGTTTTCGAGCTTCGTTCGTTGCTCTTCGCGCGTTTAGTCTACATGCCCGCGCAGGTCTTCGCGGTTCAGTTTTAAAGATGGATTCCTGGATGTTCCACACACACACACACATACACACGCAGTGATGTGAATTTTTCCTATTTTTCTGCCCCTCTCTCTCTTTCTTTTTCAGCGGTCTGGCAGAACGAGATCAGCACGTCCTGCTCTCACCAGATGACTCAAAAGAGAGTGAGCGTGCGCATCAAGCCACAGTGCTCGCGCTGCCCTTAAGAAATGCGGTCATCACGGATGGAGCGCGATAACCGGTCTGTCAGCCCCCCAGCTTCGACGTCCCGTTTCCATTGAAATCCAGCTGAGCGCAACTCAGCCGTGAACAAACGCATTTCACTTGCTCAAACGCTGATTTCGTGTGACGCGATTTCTGCCCCCAGAACACAGAAAAACAGCTGCTGTCGGACACTGAAAAGAGCTGTTTAAACACAATTTAATCTCCTTCATTTTGATCCTCCCTTGGTTCAGAAAAACTGTTCTCCTCTCTTTCATTATGCCCACAGCAAAGTTATTGTTATCCCACATTCATTTAACTAAGAAGTACGCCTAATTGTGAATGTTTCCGTAATGAGTTTCCTTTTGGGAAACGTCATGTTTGTGTCCTACAGGTGTGTGTGTGTGTGTGTGTGTGAGTTGAGCGGTTAGCTGGTTCGTCTGTTATGTCTGGGTGTGTCGTGATTGCGGTAAATCGTGCTGGATGGAAGGGGAGTTCTGCTTTGCTCAGTCTGTCATTTTCATACACACAAACACGTGCATTTCAGACCATTTCTGCACATGCTTACATAAGCTTAGAGTTATATCTAGCTTACAGTTCTAGCTTCTCTTTTGATGTCCAGTATTTTTCTTCTACTGTATGAATTAAAGATTAGGCTACTATTTTATCTCTAACAATTTTGTCTTAACTACTTGTCTCTAGTATGTTAGTAAACTAATACAAAATACAGATGCTAACACTTTAACTTTTAGCTTCTTTGCAGGATTGTATTGTGAAAGTTTAATATTTAATGAAAAATACTGCATTTAAACAACTGCTGAAGGCTGTTCTTAAATTAGTTGCTCATTTAGGCCTATGTTTAATAAATAGCAGTCTTTCTCAGTGTGAATTTGTAGTAGTTAGGGAAAATGTTTAAAAAAAAAGTCTCCTTTTCTTTTTCTTTTTTGATTATTTCAAAATGTCAGAAATATTCTAAAAACACTTAATAACATATTAAAATAATATATTAAAGTATCATTATAGTAACAATACATGTTTTTGAAAGAAACTATACGAGCACTGTCTGTCCTCATTAGATCTTTTTCTACCTGTCTAGGGCAAAGCTTGTACAATGCTGACTTTGTACATAGTCAGGACATTTCTTATTTTAGGGTTGGTCAGAGTCGTGTATTTGAAAGTTCTGTTTGGGAACAGATAAAATTCTGATTTTGTTTAGTTGTAGTTTCAACAAAGAAACATGTTTTTCAGGTCAGCTGCCATTAATGTATGAGAAGCTATACTTTATTCTTTCTCTTACATGTGGTTTGTAATGAGAACATTACACTTGACTTGAGGCAATGCTATATTGCCACCTCTTGGTAGGTTAAGGATTTGTGGCATTTGAGCTTGACATTGGGGTTGAGTTTGAGTTGGATGTGGAATTTAATGGTTCTTTTCTGGGTTGTTTATTGGTTTAATCCTTGCTCTGCAGGCATTATGTGGTGTTTTACGCTGCACTGCATTCATATGATATTCCTGCAGAATTCTGCCTGCAGGGACTCTGTTGGGTATTTTTCCCATCTGATGAATTCTTCTGTAGTGATGATGTTTTAACCAGTGTACTTTTAATTAGGTCCAACGGCATCTTTCCCAATTCTAAAAATGCCTTTCATGGTCATGTTGACTATAGGCCTTTTTAAGAATATAAATATTTTTGTCCTAATTGAATGCTTTGAAATCTAAAATGTTGTATATTATTGTGTGTGTGTGTGTGTGTGTGTGTATGACTGAACACTTGTAAACATGGCACGACTGATAGTGAGAGCCAATATATTCACCTACTAGTAAATGTCATATTTTTAAATGTCATAAATATAAAAGTAAATCTTCTTTAAAATATAAAATAAAATATAGAAATTAGTGCTGTCAAACAATTAACCACAATTAATTGCATCCAAAATAAAAGTTTGTGTGTGTGTGTGTATATATATAAACATAATATATGTGTGTACTGTGTATATTTATTATGTATATACATACACACACATATATATTTAAAAAATATTTACATATATATATATAAATATAATTTATATTATATATAAATATAAATATTTTATATATAAATATAATATATTTTTGTTATTTATATATACATAATGAATTTGGATGTGATTAATTGCGATTAATCATTTGACAGCACTAGCCTATTTCTTACAAACATTAAATCAGCTATCCTGTAATGTAATGTTTTGCACAGTGCAGTTACAATAATAAAACAGAATGTAATAAATAATGAAAAAATAAAAATGATTAAATAGGGACAAGTTAACAGCAAACTATTTAAGAGCAAATCAAACAATGACCTTTGAAAATTGTGTTATATTTTTGACTAAATAAATAAATAAAAACAAAACACAATTGAAAGAACACTTTTGAATGTTTTATATATATATATATATATATATATATATATATATATATATATATATATATATATATATATATATATATATATATATATATATATATATTTTATTGAAATACATAATCTTCAAACATGCCAAATAGGGCCTCCATAATTTCATAATTAAATTATTTTATAATTAATATTTCCATATAAATATAAATTCATAAAAAAAAATAAAAAAAATAACTACATTTATGGATGCAATATGTTGCCAAAAACAATATTATGAACCAGAAAGACTTGAGTAACCAGAAAATATAATATTTATTTAAATATATTTACATATTTTATTTTTATGTATATGAATTTTATAAGGGGCAACGAGAATTTTCAACACCGATTTTTAATAATAAAACCAATTAATTTGCTTTGGAAAGAGGGACTTTTAATTAAACCTAAATGCATGGGAATTGGAGGAAAGTTATATAACTGGATTATGGATTTCCTTCTAGAAAGAACAATTCAAGTTAGGATAGGAGTAGAGTATTCTGAGACTTATACGATAGATAATGGAACTCTGCAAGGAAGTGTTGCAGCC
This sequence comes from Elopichthys bambusa, assembly GCA_037101425.1. Lineage (NCBI taxonomy): Eukaryota > Metazoa > Chordata > Actinopteri > Cypriniformes > Xenocyprididae > Elopichthys > Elopichthys bambusa. The sequence continues at coordinate 12,218,080 of CM074443.1, forward strand.
CAGTGTTTTTTAATATAATAATTAATAATATTTTTAATAATTTTAAGGGTGACATTGGAAGGGCATTATTTGCAGATGATGGGGCAATATGGAAAAGAGGACGTAATATTGCATGTGTCCCAAAGATTACAAAAAGCAGTAGATAAAGTGGAGGTATGGGCAAATAATTGGAGCTTTAGATTATCTGTGGCTAAAACTCAAGTGATATGTTTCACAAAAGGGAAGAGGTTAAATTAAAGTTGTACAATCAGGAGCTGGAGCAAGTCTCAGTAGTTAAATATCTCAGTGTATGGATGGAATCTAGACTGATGTTTGCAACGCATGCTAAAAAGCTGATCAGTAAATGTAAAACAGGAGTAAATATTTTAAGGTGTTTAACTGGGGTAGAATGGGGAGCTTGTAAATTATCTTTGAAAATAATTGATTGCACATTAATCAGACCAAGTTTAGATTATGTTAGTATTATCTATGGCTTTGCACCTGAAACTACTCTGAAAAAGATTGAAACAATGCAGAATCAAGCTCTAAGAATATGTTGCGGTGTGTTCAAAACATCTCCCATTGCAGCCATGCAGGTAGAAGTTGGGGAAGCTCCTTTATACCTTTGTAGGTTTAAAATAAGAATGAATTATTGGGTTAATTTAAAAGAACATAAAGTGTCTCATCCAGTAAAGTGGGTGATTGAAGAATGTTGGGAACATGGAAATAAAAATATTAAAAGCTTTGGATGGATTGCTAAAAGGGAAGCACAAATAGTTGGTATTGCAGATTGTGATGTTAGCCCAACTGTGATAGTGAATTCCACTGTGGATTTTTCCTATGCCTATTGTAGATTTTCAAATACAAATAAAAATTAAGAAGGAGAAAGATACCCCTAAGAACATTATTGCACAGCAGTATTTAGATCTGATTTATTCATCATGGTTACATATATATACTGATGGTTCTAAAGACCCTATCTCTGGTAGAACTGCTGCTGCAGTATATATTCCAAAGTTTCAGACTAGTATGAAGAAAAGAATAACTGATCATGTATGCAGCAGAATTAATTGCTATGGTGTTAGCACTCCAGTGGGTAGAGGATGTAAAACCAAGCTTAGTTGTAATTTGTTCTGATTCTTACGCAGCATTATCGAGCCTTGCAAGTGGACTAAAATCATCAAGGCAAGACATTATATATGAGATTCTTGCAAGTTTGTTAAGAATAAGTAAAGTAAGTTTAATAACATTTTTGTGGGTTCCTGCTCATGTGGGAGTGGAGGCTAATGAACTAATGAAATGGCTGATAAGCTAGCTAAGCAAGCTCTTAAACATACAGAAATAGATATTAAAATGACTTAATATTATTAAATGAATTAATAATTAAAGGAATAGGAAAGAAGATACAGTTATTTCACGCATCCGAATAGGGCATACTAGATTAAATCATTCTCTGTTTAAAATAGGAAAACATGAATCAGGACAATGTATTTATTGTAACCAGGCAGAAACAATAGAACATGTTTTAATAAAATGTAAATATGAAAAAGAAAGGTTAAAACTCATTAATGAAGTTAAAAACATGGGTGTTGAATCATTTAATTTGATAAGCCTTTTGAAAGAACATGCAGAACAAAGTAGAATCTATGGTGCTATTATAAAATATATTAAAGAAATAGGAATAATCAGTAGAATCTAATTTTTTGTTTGTTTGTTTGTTTGTTTGTGTGGGTGTGTTTGGTAGCTGCCCATTAGTGCTGCACACTCCAGTCCAGTCGGTGGCGGTAAATGCACCAAAAGTTGGTTTGCCATCCGCCATAAAAGTCATTAGAAGAAGAAGAACTCAGAATTTGTATTTGGTTTCTTCATGGAGCAATCGTAATAGAGCGTCGACGGTTGTTGTGTCATCAGCCTGCGCCTGAGTGTGAACTGCGAAGATGGCGTCGGTGGATTTAAGAGGTATTTCACATATTTCACGAATTGTTTTACAAAGATGTTTTATTCGGTGACAGTTTTATTCCCGTCAGATCCCTTTTCCATTACATTGAAATGCTCTATAAGAAATATAAAATAGATTAACAGAACGTTTGCTTTGTCAAGCCAAAATAATCACACTTCTCTTTAGCATTATCGCTGTAGTTTGTTGTAAAAGGAGGCGCGCAGTGTTGTCTACATTTTCTTTTCTTTTTTTTTTCTTTGACGGAAATATTCTCATTCGAATATGATTTGGGGTTTTTTTCGTGTGTGTGTGTGTGTGTGTGTGTGTGTGTGTGTGTGTGTGTGTGTGTGTGTGTGTGTGTGTGTTTCAGATAATCTGCTGGGCATCTCGTGGGTGGACAGTGGCTGGGTACCCATCCTGAACCCCAGCAATGTGCTGGAGTATTTCTCTGAGAGGAGCAACCCATTCTATGATCGCACCTGCAACAACGAGGTGGTGAAAATGCAGAGATTAACCCTGGATCACCTCAAGTAAGCACTGCACGATGCAATTAAAAACTGGGTTGTGTATGTAGTAGATGTATCAGGATATAACCTACATGTCTATGAGCTGGAAACACAAAGACAACACATACAGGTTATCTTTTTTCCTGTCACACTGCTGATTGTTTTATTTTCTAATCAATAATAATAATAATAAATAAGTTAAGCTGCAGTAGAGTGTGTTGTTTGCGTGCTTACTTTGTGTTTTGTGTGTGTGTGTGTGTGTGTGTGTGTGTGTGTGTGTGTGTAGTCAGATGGTGGGTGTGGAATATATTTTGCTTCATGCTCAGGAGCCGATTCTGTACATCATCAGAAAGCAGCAGAGACAATCACCAACACAAGGTGAGTTTCTGCATTGCTGTTCAGTTTCTGCTGTTTTTTGCTCTTAGTATCATTTATGAATATTTTTGAATTGGTGTCTGCATTGTATTTTCAGATACTTTTTTTGTATCAAACTTAATATTGACAGACTTGCAATCCAGGTCAAGTTGTATCATGTCAAATGCTTAACAAAAAAACAACAACAACGTTCTGTACAATTTCATAAGCAATTTGAACATAGAATGTTGTAGCCAGTGTTAGAGAAAGTGATAATACTTTTCTTTCTTGGTGTTCTTTCTAAAAACGGCAGTGTGAATGTAATTGTGGATTGAGACACTTTCACAACTAAAGTTTGAGTCCAGGTACAATTCAGTGTACAATATATATATATATATATATATATATATATATATATATATATATATATATATATATATATATATATATATATATATATATATATATATATATATATATATATATATCTTTTTATTCTAAAGGTTTGAAATCTTAATTTTGTGTAAAGTGCACCAGATTTATGCATTTAAATTTTACACAATTTTCTTATGGCGAGTATGTCCCTGGACCTCCCTAGAGGGGTCGAGGTCCTCCCACTATAAAATCCTGTGAGAAACACTGGTTGTTGCAGTATATTTGAACAAAAAGGACAAGTACAATTTAAACATAGAATGTTGTTGCAGTATATTTGAAAAAGTGTTAATTTGGTATTTTTACTTTATATATGTGGCTTGATTGATGAACATTTACCAGATTAAATGCTTTCTTCACTAATACGTAAAGTTTCTGCTGTCTATGTGGCTGTTTTTGCTTATGTTACATTGTTCCCCTTATTCTGCAATCTTCTCTTTGTGTTAATTCATAATGAGAGATTAAATTGCAAGAGATTTTTTTTAGATGACAAAAAAGTTGATTCAGAGGTTATTACTTTTTGATAAATTATTTAAATTCTGTGTTGAATTTTGAAATGGTCAAGTCACCTTTCTGTATTGTATAAAGTGCTATATAAATATTGTTTCAAAGCAGCTTTGCCATAATAAACAGGAAAATAATGATCATCAGAAAAATACATTCAAATCTTGTTCTGTTTCCCTCGCTGTGTTTTCTTGCAGTGATCCCGCTTGCTGACTACTATATTATAGCTGGAGTGGTGTATCAGGCTCCTGACCTAGGATCAGTCATCAATTCCAGAGTGGTACGTTTATAAACCTAAGAACAATTTAATAACTCCTTCCTCTGTCGGTATAAACATTAATCTTTTGTTTTGATTTGTCCCAGCTCTCAGCTGTTCATGGGATTCAGTCTGCGTTTGATGAGGCAATGTCCTTCTGCAGGTACCACCCATCCAAAGGGTACTGGTGGCACTATAAAGACCAGGAGGAGAGAGGTGAGAACACACACATACAGCAGCAGGAAACATCTCTCAACAAGTACAACTGTACCTGTTAAAAATGTTACATTTGTGTGTTATTATAGAAAGGGTAAAGCCTAAATCTAAGCGGAAAGAGGAGCCAAGTTCTTTGTTCCAAAGGCAGAGAGTTGACACACTGTTGCTGGATCTGCGCAATAAATTTCCCCCAACTTTCTATCAGGTATTACTAATATATACATGAAACAAACTGGTTTCTGAATGGAAAAAGGACAATTTAGTTTAAATTCTCAATGATTTTGTGTCTCTGTTTCAGCCCAAACCAGGAGAGAAGCCTGTCCCAGGTGTGCAAATACTCAACTAAGTCTCACCATATCACACACTACAGATGAAAATTACTTTTCAGTTTTGTAAATACTTAGGGTGTACTCACACTAGGCGCGGTTGCCTTGAACCAAGCCTAAGCGCGATTGTCCCCCCTCCCCACTCCCTCACTGGCCCGCACTCACACTGCACTTAACGTTCCAGGCCGGAGCACGCTTGCGTCATATATGATGCAACTTTCTGAATGGAAGAAAACGGGAAGAAATGCACTTTCACTAAGATACTGCCTAATAATTGGCTATTTATAATTTATGCCGCGTAGCGATTTTCAATAGCACATATCAGGATGATTATGAAGGCAGCTGACGTTAATGGAGGAATTTGAAGCTTTACTCGCAAACTACAATTCCTGTTCATCAGTAAGGTGAGAATCAGACCCGTTATAAACCCAAATACCCTCGAATTAATTACATGAATTGATAAGTGTACTATCAAAGTAGTAATAAAGATGTTTGCTGTCATAATGATGACAGTAGTGCACACAAAAGTAGTAGCTGTTCCGTGCTCCGGCACGGTTAGCGCCCACACTGCATGCAAACCACACTTGAGCCCAACTGAACCGCGCTCTGGTCCACCTCTTCCAAGCGGGCCAGGGACTGCTAAACGAACCGTGCCTGGGCACGGAATGGAGCGATCACATTTGTCAGACGAGCCGGGCTTTGGGGGTCAAACACGCTCGGGCACGGTTCAGAGCACCTAGTGTGAGTACACCCTTAAACTAATCTGTATATAGGCCGTACAGTCAAGTAGATGCATATATAGATGTGTGTATGTGTGTATATATGTGTGTGGACAAAAGTATTGGGACACACCTCTTAATCACTGGTGTATAAAATAAAAAAATCTGCATTTACAAACATTTGTGAAAAAATGAAGTAGTCAATGGATTCAAGTTTGATACTGTAATTATGGTTGTCAAAACAAAACTGAGCATTTTGAGCGCTGTTGAGTGGATTCTTAAATACCTCTGATTGGCCGTTGTGTTCACGCACTCAACAGATACGTCTGATTGGCTACAATGATCAACGCTTCAAAAACATGTTGTAAATAGACATCTTTGACACTCTTCACCAAGCGGTTCATCGCTAATATACATGAATATCTCTCACTCCCTCTCTTTAGTGGAGGTAAAGAAAGAGCCAGAAGTGCCACTTGAGACTGTGAAGCCGCAAGAAGAACGAGAGACGAAACCTCCGGCCCCTCCTGGCCCTGCACGGCCAGCCCCACAAACTACACCCAACAAACCACCACCTGAGAAACGTGCACGCCTGCAGTAACACATGCTGGCCAGCAGCTTTGATTTAATGTTGCAGGACTGATTGAAGCACAAACCTGTAGACAGTAATCTGCACCAGCTATCTGAGGGTGGATTGTTACGGTTATTGTATATAAATGAATTTTCTTCATAATTTTATAGTTTTTGAAATAAGGGAACTGAAATGTTTGTATTTCATCTCTGTATGTCATTTTGTATTATTCAGTGTTTGAGTTGTATGCCATTGTATCATTAACAGTGAAAATAAGTTTTTCAGAAACAGTTTGCATTGTTTATCATCATTCAAATAGTGTACGGCCTTTTTTCTGCCTATTAAAACAATGTTTTTGTATGTTCTTTGTAAGTTATTCAGTAGCTACGTAATAATTAACTTATACTCATTTGACTGTCTATAATGTGATCTTGGTCTTCCGATAAAGATTATAATATTACGCAGCGCCCTCGTGTGTTCAGATGGGCACGCGCATCATTTGCGCTTCTACGTAAACGTGATCTGCGCTCTGTATTGAGTGCGCTAAAAACAGACTCATAGCCAGCAGATATGTTCTGATAAGAATTCCGTTTTATTCATAACCATTAGCTCGACCCAAATACTGCCAGCCCCGACCTAATTTATTGGACCTGTATGCGCACAGTAACAGTGCTTACAGTATGAATACATAGTGGTGCGAAAGGTTCATATTTTAAAAAAATATTTCCTCCACTTTTTTTTAGAATACCACACACGCTTACAGTATAAATACATAATGTTTTTAAAAAATATTTCCACGAATTTTTTTGAATAGCAGCAACCTCACTAAGAGGGATTGTTTATTTATTAAATAATGTATTTAGGTAAACAGGTTGCAAAAAAAATCAGCGCTTTCAACAGTATCGCCCCAGATGTTTTTGTTCGTCGATACTCGCGTTGGCCGCTCGGAGGCGCTGCAGAATAACCCGTATCTCTGGCACGCGCAGCGCCACTCTCTGCGCGAGCTGTGCGCGAGCTGCCGGGTGCGCGCAGAGCACGATGGGACGGGAAGCGCAGCGCTGGAGGACCACAGAGAAGAAGATGGCTGCGACGGGGCTCGATGGGCCAGCGCCGTACCTCCTGCTCCGAGACGGCTAGAGAGGGGATAGGGGGGTAAATATGGGATCGCAGACCCTGCAGATCCTGCGGCAGGGCGTGTGGGCGTCGGTGACGGGAGGATGGTACTACGACCCCCACCAGAACACCTTCGTGAACGCGCTTCACCTTTACCTGTGGCTGCTGCTGCTCTGCCTCCCGTTCACGCTCTACATGGTGAGAGATGCAGCCGTCGGTTTTATTCTTCTCTCCATCCCTCAATCGTTATCAGCCCATCTCTGTCATCTCTATCTTTTCCTCATTCTTTATCAATCTCTCCATCCCTTTCTCTCTTTATGATCCCTGTACATCCATTTCTAGTACACAGGCTATGTTTCTCTTTATTCATCCCCTACAGGGTTTCCATGTTCATGAAAAACCTAGAAATATCAGGGAATGTTAGAATTGTGATTTCCAAAGCTGGAAAGGACAAGGAATTTCTATAGTGTGTATTTTGTTTCTAGTTACGTTCAGCTCTATGACATAAATTGCTCGGTGTGACTGCAATTTCTGTAATCGTTTAAAAAAAAAAAAACAATTGAAAAAGTAATCGAAATTTGTTGTTCAAAAGATGTGGGAATCCTGTCTCAACTTCGACAGTAATGAGAGTGTTTGTTACAGCAGAATCGGTTCAGTTCTGGTTTGATGAGTCTTTGTTTTGGTTTTGACTAGATGTTTAGACAGTTGAGTATTTTAGACCTGATGTCATGAGATTTGGTGTGTGTTTAGTCTTTCTCTGATTTTAAGGATTAGTTCCTCATATCATTCCAAACCTGTATGATATTCTTTATTTCTGTTGAACACAATAAGAAGAACATTGGACATAGGTAACAAAACTGTTTTGACTTCCATTGAGTGGAAAAATAAAATCAAAATATTTTCGTTTATATACACTATACACTAACACACGGCGATTCCATAGAAGAACCTTTGAGTGAATAGTTCTTAAAAGAACCATTGTTTCTTATTGTTTTCTGAAGAAAATTTTAATAATCTTAAGAACCTTTCACCTCTACAAATAACCTTTAGTACAATGCAAAGGTTCCATAGTTCCATAATTTATTAAAAGCTGAATTTTCAGTATCCTTACGCCAGTCTTCAGTGTCATATGATCGTTCGGAAATTATTCTAATATGTTAGAATGCTGATTTGGTGTACAAGAAAAATTTCTTATTTTTATCAATGTTGAAAAAACTGCTTAATATTTTTGTGGAAATCCGTATACACCCCCCATGGTTCTTTGATGAACAGAATGTTTGAAGAACACCATTTATTCAAAAATATATTTTCTTTACATTTTAAATGTATTTACTGTCACATTTGATCTATTTAATGTGTCTTTGCTGAATAAAAGTATTATTTTTCCTTTTCAGAAATATATTACAGACCCCAAATATTTGAATGATATTAAAGCTTCTTCACAGAACCATAGAAGCCAATAGTAATGTATTTTGTGGTATTGCGCTTTAATCTAATCAGGATTAATCAATAACTTGCTCTGACACTCAAAACAAACGCAGTGAGTTTTGATCTGTTTGAATTAAACTGAATGAGTTGAACACAGAAATGGTGAACCTGTTTCACTCTTCGCAAAGTTCAACCCGTTCCCGCCTACCCATTGTGGGTTTGTTTATTAAATATATCAGCTAATTTTTATTACGCTTTCAGCCACCAAAGTTCAGTACTCTCAGCAGCTGTTTGCCACATTTTACCATATTTAAACCAATTCCGCAGAAATCCCTAGATTTTATTCCAAAGTCATCATAGAAAATGCTGAAAAAAACCTGAAGATTTCATCTTTATCATAAACAACCAAATCCCTCTTCACTGTGAAACATTATATTCCTGTTTGCAGTCTATTTATAAAAAGAGACTTGTAATAGGCATCATGTGTATTATTTTTAAAGCCATGCCCGTTCTGTGGGTGAGGTCTCAGGTCTGTGCATTAAATCTGTGTACAGATGGAGCGTCTTGTGCCACTCAGTCCATATTTAACTTCCTGCACAGATCCGTCTAGGTTCTGCTTGAATACTTTATTGCCTTTCAACTTACAGCTAAACGATATCATGTAAAGTAGTGCAGTAATCACTGTATCAATAAGCAACTGATGAATGTGCCCTCACTGTTTTTTGAGGATGAATATGAGTGTGGGTGTGTGTCAGAGGTGTTTAGAACAGATGTCCGTTCAGTGCCAGGCTGTTTTTAGCTTCTGCCCTCCGGTTGCGACTGAAATGTTGTTGCCCCTTTTCATAACCCTGTAACTCTGTATATACTCTGTAACTCAGTCCTATATTTGTATATGATATTTATACAACAGAAGGATGTTAATAGGCTGAAATATGTCAGAATACCCCCCCCCCCCCCCCCATGCCATGGTTTGCTTAAACGTCAGCTTCATTTTCAGCAGCCATTATTTGTAATCCTTCAGAAATCTTTCTAATATGCTGATTTGATGCTCAAGAAACATTTATTATTATCAGAAATAGAAATCTTTTGTAAAATTAAAAATGTCTTTACTGTCACAATTAATTAAATTAATCCATCCTTGCTGAGTAAAAGTAGTTATTTCTGTATTAAAAAAATCTTACTGACCCCAGCATTTTGAATGATATTGTAAAACCACAAAAAATGCTTGTTTTCTACTCATTTAAAATCTCTTGCTGTGTCTCTCTGTAGGCCTTGCCCCCCACTATGGTGATTGTGGGTATCTACTGTGGGGTAATAGCAGGTATGTTTGTGCTGCTGAAGGCCGTGAATTATCGCCTGCACACCGCACTGGATGAAGGGGAGGTGGTGGAGCTGCGGGCCAAAGGGAGTGAGGGGCGGGTACAGGGGGCGGAGCACCAATGCGAGGGCACCGGCACCCAGCAAGAACACTCAAACGGGCCTGGGTAAGAATCATTTATGGTTTACTCAAAAGCTATTACAAAAAGTTGAGAGTTGCTGCACAGTTAATGATTTTGAGCTTTTATTAACAAGTCTGATTTAGCTTAAGAATTTTCTGATTTGGCTCAAGAACAGTTTTGAATCATTTCAGGTTCTGAATCATCTCAATAAAGGTTGTCCCTGTTGAAAAAAACAGCATATGCTGGTTAGGTATGTTTTGAATCATGGGAGCTGGTTTGAGCTGGTTTAAGATAGTCCTTAGTTGGTCCTAAGCTGGTCCTAAGCAACTAGCTCCAGCTCAAGACCAGCATAAACCAGCTCAAACCAGCTGCCATGCTTCAAAACATACCTAACCAGCATATGCTGGTTTTTCCAACAGGGGTGAATCGTCTCAGGGTTTAAATCTTTTCAGGAAAAGGTTCAATTTAGGAAAAGTACTGAATCATCTCAAGAAATGTCATGGTTTAAATCTTTTTTTGGGAAGGATTTGGAATCTCCACAGGGAGGTTCTGATTCCACTCAGAAAGGTTCTAATTCAGCTCAGCAAAGTTTTGATTAAGGGACAACACTGTTGCTCAGCGGTAGGGATGTTTCTGAGAGCTAATCTGCTGTCATGCTGAATCCATTCATCACCCACTGAGAGAGAGAAAAAGGGAGGAGGGGAAGGAGTGAGTGAATCAGGAGAACTGATATAGAGCCTTATAAACCAACACACACAAAGCTGATGCTCTTGTTCGTTAGCTCAGAGAAGTTGGAAACAGTCTGCAAACTTTCAGAGGTGAAATAAGTGCTAGGTTGCACATTTTCTACCAGAGCAAGCGTTGGCTGAGCGAGTCAGAACACATTAAACAGTTACTCAACCTCAACGTTTTTACAGGCATCAACAACTTTTCATGCATTAGAAAAGAACAGGTTTTTTCCCCTTGCATTTCTATTTATATGTAAAAGAGAAATTGAGAACTTCTTATAAACTCACATCTGGAGGGACATTCCTGGTTTGTCCAGGTCTGTACGTACACTAATTGAGAAAATATATGATATTTTTGCTTGGGGCCCCTGAGCTGAAGAGCTTTTTAATTCTTCCAAAGACCCTCATGTATATCCTGAATGAAAAAATTTTAACTGCCACTAGGGCAAAAATAGTGCAAAAGGCAGACGTTAGTAGGTGAGCTCTAGCCATGGGATTACCATTCACCACTACATTTTATCCTCTGGGGGGGCCAACAAAATAAACGTCCTAAAAATATTATTATAATCTCCCAACAAGTGAAGAAAGGGAGGGTGATCTCTGCCTAATGGGTGGCAGACATTAGATAGAGAGACGCTAGAAATGATCTCCTCTCTGCTGGCACCTGAGCCTCTGTGCAAGTTTGATCATAAATGACATTGTTAACTCTCTCAAACCCTCGGGGCTGTTCCTCTGTTACTGTGTTGCTAGGTAACTAACCTTTTGTGTGTGTGTGTGTATACAGGGATCCAGGTGGTGGAATAGAGATGTCTGATTTTGCACGGGAGGAGACGCCACCGGTCGACTGCAGTTCACGGAACTCTTATGTGGGAATGGACTCCAGCCATCAGGTGTGTCTGACTGTCTTCACATTTATTTGCATGCATGTAAGGGAATGTATGGAAGCTTGTTTCCACCACAAAAAAAAAAAAAAATTAAAAGATAATTGTGACTTTTTATCTCACAATTCTGACTTTTTTCTCAAAATTGTGAGATATAAACTCGCAATTGCGAGTTAAAAAAGTCAGAATTGCGGAATATAAACAATTACAAGATATGAAGTCAGAATTGTTGCAGTCACCTGTTTTATTTTTTATTCAGTGGCGGAAGCAAAATTCCATAGGAGTGGGATCCAGAAGGGGGCTTTGCTTTTTTTGTCTGCATTGCTTTTATTAGTTTTTTTTTTTTTTTTTCTTTAACTTTGAAGCACTTTTTAACCTGATTTAGTTCATAAAGGTTAAGAAATTCATTACCACTGCACATTGTTAGTACCACCACAGCCAAGAATGTTTTTGGAGGGCACAGGAGGGAACATTAATGGTCCTTTACTATCAGCTGAGGGCTACAAATGTTACCATAAATTCTAATGTAAACAAAATACTTTTTGCTTACTGAAATAATTGCTTAATAAATGAATACCTTAAAAAGAAATGTACCTTAAAAAATTCAATTTTTTTATTCCAGAACATCATTTATAATAAACTGTAACATGTTTAATACTATATTGTAAATGTTTATAATATTAAAATATTATTTCAAATTCCTAATTATTTACTTTTCTGCATATACTGCACTAATTTTGTGGTAAAATATGTGGCTATTAGTTTTTGCTAAATGAAGTTGTCCTGGTTTAGAGTCTGTGTCTGTTTGAGGGCAATCCTTCAGTCAGAATCTTTCCCTGCTGTATAATTGGTGAAAGCTCATGGGTGTTATGTTCTGGCTTATAGTACTGCTTGTCCTACAATGTCTGTCTGTGTGTGTGTGTGTGTGTGTGTGTGTGTGTGGGTGTGTGCGCGCGCGTGTGTGTGTGTGTGTGTGTTTGGTCAGAAACTGCTGATTGAATCATGAAGTCATAGAGTAGAAACCCAAGCTGAAAAGGAAGTCTAATTGTTTATGTTGTGATTAAATGACTGTGATGTGATTTTGTGCATGTCTGCTAAATTAGTAACAGTGATGGGAAGTTACAGATATCATGATCTCATGTAAATGATTCACCAGGGCTTGTTTCATCTCTCTCTCACTCCTTACAGATAACATCCCATGGAGGCACAGTCACAACCAAACGTGAGACCCTTTTTTTTCTTCTTTTTTTTTTTTTAAACCTCTGACAGTATTAGTATCTAGTAACAAAAAAAAAGGAATAGTGTACCCAAAATTAAAAAATGATGTCATTATTTACTCGCCCTCATTTAAACCTGTTTGACTTTCTTTGTTTTGTGGAACACAAGACTCATTTGTCAATACTCATCTCGTCTCTTGATCAATTTTTATTGATCCAAACCCATGAAAACCTGGTGCAACCTACTTCCCCATTGCCTAATATTTGTCACACACCTCCAAAATGACAGGAAGACCACATGACAGCAGGACAACAACATTACAGGGTGTTCTCAAGGGTTTATTAGAAGTTGTATGACTTTTTTGAGTTGTTAAAAACTCAGAGGACAGTAGTGTGAACCAGGTTTACCATAGCTATAAATAGAAGTGTTTAGAATCAGAGAGAAGAGTTTTTCTGCAGACAGCAGCGATATGTCAGAAGATCTGCAGTACTGCGGGCACAAGCCAGGTCAGGGATGTGTTTGAATAAAGTTGTAAAGGTGAGAGGGAAGGAGGAAGAGAGGGGAGAGAGAGAGAGCGAGAGAGAGAGAGAGAGAGAGGCGGATACGTTAAGTTAATGAATAAGTTATAAAACTCGACCTTCTCTGTCTCTCTCTCTCTGTCTGTTTGCAGGGGCAGGTGTTGGAAAGGCTACCGATGACATCAATTTGAGTTTGGCTCAGAGTTGCAGTCAGGACCAAGGTGTGAATCTTAATTAACATCAGCTAATTGTATAATGCAATGCAAATTAGTCTCCAGAAACTCTAAAAGTTCATTATTGATCTCACTTTAAGAAATAGTTAAAGAATTCTGTCATTATTTACTCATCCTCATGTCATTCAATATCTGTATGAAGTTGTTTTTTCCCATGAAACATCTAGGATATATACTGATGTAGTATATCAAAACTGTGCTTATAAACAGATAGACTTCAAAGATATCACCATCAGAAATCAGTTTTTCCATTCACACTCTAATGGCAATGATAATATGCATTTTATTTTATTTTATTTTTCAACACTGGCTCACAAGGTGCTTTGGTGGTTCGGGGAAGTCACACATGCAATGAAATGTGTTTGTGTCCTCAGCAGAAGCGAGATTTGTTTGGTTAGGCTATTATTCTTATTGACTGTGGTTTTATTCAACTGTAAAGTGTTTAGCAAAAGTTGAAAAATTGTAATATGGCTGAAACTTCTTTTTGACATGAAAAAGGTTGTCTGTGTCTCTCGAAACCAAAAGTTTGTGATCATTACAACAGCTTTTTGTGAATAATGAGATGACACAGAAAGGTGACGTAAGCACTGCACACTGGCCTCAGACTTTCCAAAGCACATAAGCAAAAGACCTTATGGACAGTGTGGTTTTTGGATAGTGTGCAGAATGGAGTAATAATTGTGTTTTGGCAGATGACTGTATCATTTCTTAACACTGCATCAGCGCTCAGGAAACTGTGTTTTTTAGGAATGTAGATATTTACATTTTGACTTGACCCTGATTTTTTTTAAGCGTTTAAACATGTTCTTGCATTTAAAAATGCTAAATGGAGGGTCTCAGGGCTTGTTTGTAAATTTTGGATTAGACTACTACAATGCTGACTCATCATTGATTTAATGATTGAAAAACAGCTATTTGGCTATTGATTAACTTTGTCATATGGCCCGCACTGCCTAACTGTACATAAACATCGCAGCAGTAAAAATCAGCTCAAGGTGGGTTGTATATGTAGCGAGTGTATAGATACAGTGTTAATTTAATACATTTTTGTTATCCCAGACATCTATTCACAATGATAGTGTTCAAACTGCAATATTTAACATACATGTAACAACTGCAGAGCGAGCAAGTCATTGCATTTTGATAACATAACATGCACTGATAAATTGTTTTTCAGTAAGACCAGGATTGTCCATTAAAAATAGGGTCAATTTTGACTCAAACTTTGTGTAATTTTTACACACTCTGTTATATTTCTCTTTCCCTCTAGATTTGATGTCGGACCCAAAGATGTTCTGCCTTGTCTCCAATGACTCTTTTGCCTCCATGCAGCCTTCAACCTCATTGGCTCAGGACCTTTATGGCTCCACCCCCCACCCTTTCAGTCAGTCCCTGTCTTCTTGTGACACAGAAATTACTGCCCATCTTTCCACCCACTCACAGTCATTCCGCAAAGAGTCATCTCGACCTCGCGGATTGCCTCGCACCTCAAGTTCTGCAGGATCTGCTTTTCCTGATCCTTCTCTGCCCGAGTTCAGCCTGTACCCTCCACCACGCCGGGGAGGACTGGATCCTGTCTGTGAAATGGAGGCCTCCAGGTCACAGAGGGCGACGGAGAGCTCTGAGCAGCCAGACTCTGGAACTCCCAGCACGTCAGTAACCGAATTCCACAGATATCATCCGAAGGAGCGCCGCAGGATATCGCGGTCTGTCTCCCGAGAGGCAGGGGAAGGAGAGTGTGCTGGGGAAGGGGGATCTGGGCTGTACCAGTCAGAGGGTGTTCAGGGGGGTCGGGAAAGAACAGGTGGACGCAGTGCTGACAGTTTGCGGAGTTTAAGCACACGCAGCAGCGGCTCCACCGAGAGCTACTGCAGTGGGACAGACCGGGATACCAACAGCACCCTGAGCAGTCTGCACAGTGAGCAGACCAGCTCCACGCACGTAGAAAGCCTGCTGTCGCTGTCTGGGGATGAGAAAGTGAATGCGGGACACGCCGACCCACGTAACTCTAATGTGGCCTCGGGCGAGGCTAATAAAAACCCCCATGCCAACGAACTTGCCACGAAATTGCCCACCGGTGATGCTCCCAAACCTGCAAACTCAGAGGGCCAACAGGGGGAGGGGACTGTGGAGATGGTGTCAAGGACTAGCAAAGATGTCTCTACTGGTCTTTCCCACCAGCATCAGGAGGCAGAACCAGACAAAGTGCGATCCAAAACAGCCAATCTTGTTCACCGGGCTGCCTCCTCGTCTGCCGCCAGCCGGAGTGGTCGGCGACGAAGTGGTAAGCAGCGTGCAAGCAGTTTTGATGCCAGCAGGCACCGGGAGTACATCTGTGGACGTGGCATAGCAAAGCCTCGCTCGGCAGTGTTCATGAAAGGAGAGGAAGACTCCAGTGATCAGAGCGAACTTAGTTGTGCCTCCAGCCTACACTCCACCCACCAGCTCAGCACAGACTCCTCATCCAGCACACCCCACTCCTGCCCCTCTCCCGAGGATCGACGTGGCCCCTCACTACTGGCCAAAATGCACGGTGTGCAAACCCATAGTCAGAGAGATAAGGAAAAGGAACGAGAAAAAGACAAGGAGAAGGGAAAGCGCAGAGCTTCGCGCCGTACTCCGAGTACAGGCAGCGCCAAAACTCATGCCCGGGTCTTGAGCCTGGACAGCAGCACTACAGCTTGCCTTAATGACCCCCATCATTTGGGGGCACCAGCAAGTTCTAGACCCCTTACCACCTCCAAGTCAGACCTGGAGGCAAAAGAGGGGGAGGTGTTGGATGCGGCCTCCCTGCTGGGAAGAGCCTCTCAACTTGAGTCAGTGACCCGTTCCAGAAACAGCCTGCCCTGCCCCATCTCCCTCAGTCACACACAAGATGCAACGACAGGATCACGGGGTGAGCACACAGTCATGCAAGATTGCACATGTGCTTATTTACAAAGATCCTTAGAAGAATAGTTGATCTCAACATGAAAGTTCAGTTATCATTTACTCACCGTCATAGTGTTCCAAGTCTTTATGACTTTCTTCCATGACCTGCAAAATGAGAAGTTTATCAGGATGTCCACGCTGCTCTTTTTCATAAAATGGAAATGAATGCTGACATGGGGCTGTCAAGGTCCAAAAATGATAAAAATCAATATAAAATACCCAAGCCATATGAGCCATAAGCTTTGTGTCAGGAACACAATGTAACAGAAGTAGTGACTAATCTTTTCTTTCATATTATGACGTACATCTGAGTGAAACGGATTATTGAAAGAAAAGACAAAGTTGTTGATTGGATGGAGGACGATCTGAATGCGAGCTTGCAGTTGATTGTAAGAAAAGAGAAAGTCTGTCGTTTCACTGAAAGATCGAGTTATGATATTTTGAATAATTCATATTCATTCATATATGAATCATTTGCAGTAAGATCAATAAGGTGCATTTAGTAAATAGGGTGAATTTCCATTTCATGCCAACTTTAAAGGGTTAGTTCACTCAAAAATGAAATTTCTGTCATTAATTACTCACCCTCATGTCGTTCCTAACCCATAAGACCTTCGTTCATCTTCGGAAGACCAATTAAAATATTTTTGATGAAATCCACGTTTTTTATCCCCCATAGAAAGCAATGTAATTACCGTCATTCAAGGTCCAGAAAAGTAGTAAAGATAAGGCTGTGACGGTGGCAGTTTTTTACTACCGCGGTGGTAAATCACCAACAACCGCCTGTGTTACGGTGGTGGGGTTAGTTGTTTATTTATATATATATATATATATATATATATATATATAATTTCAGAGGTTGCGTTAGACTTTCGCACTCTTGACGGACAGTAAAAAATCCGTCATAATCAATTATTACCCATCATTTTAATTTTTATATTTTAATAAGACATTTAATAGCTTTTGATTTCGTCCACATTTTAATTTTTATTCACGAATTTACAGGATAAGTAAATAGGCCTAGGCTATGCATTTATTTATACTATGAAAAGAAAGTTGAACAAAGACTGCGTCACTTTTCAGTTTTCATCTTGAACAATGCGATCATCCTTTCCTCTTTACAGAACGAAATAAAAATGAATGAAAATCAGAAAAATGTTGAAAGACAGTAGCTTACCAAAATCATTGCAAACAGTGTCATGTAACATTATACCTCAAAAAAGCCATTCGTTGACCATAAACTTGATAGTTAGCAAGAAAAATAACAAAACAAACCATTTAAAACAAAACAAACTGGATTAGAAACTTAATTATGTAAGTATTATTATGACTTTATTATTATAAAATGGACTTAAACTGGGTGCTCGCCTGTGTGTAATCAAACGCGTCATTTTATTCTGGAGACTGAACTCGTGCTCTGCAGAAACACTGGAGCACACTCACCACCAACTGGACAGGGGTGGGAATTACATTTACAAGCTACATCAGCCTCAGTAATCTGTCAAAATGATGGACGGGCTTAATTTTTCCGTCACTGCTAAAAAAAATTTGGTAAGCGCGACCTCTGAGATTTTATATATACAGTTGCAAGAAAAAGTATGTGAACCACTTGCAGAATCTGTGAAAATGTTAATAATTTTAACAAAATAAGGGAGATAATACAAAATGCATGTTATTTTTTATTTAGTACTGTCCTGAGTAAGATATTCTACATAAAAGATGTTTACATATAATCCATAAAACAAAAAAAATAGCTGAATTTATTAAAATAACCCCATTCATAAGTATGTGAACCATTGATTCTTAATACTGTGTGTGGTTACCTGGATGATCTACGATGGTTGTGATGGTTGTTCATGAGTCTCTTGTTTGTTCTGAGCAGTTAAACTGAGCTCTGTCCTTCAGAAATAATCTCCAGGTCCTGCAGATTCTTCAGTTTTCCACCATCTTTTGCATATTTGAACCCTTTACAGCAGTGACTGAATGATTTTGAGATCCGTCTTTTCACACTGTGAACAACTGAGGGACTCAAACACAACTTTTAAAAAAGGTTCAAACATTCACTGATGCTCCAGAAAAAAAACATGATGCATTAATAGAGGGGGGTGAAAACTTTTGGAATCTGAAGATCAAGGTAAATTGTATTTAATTTGTCTTCTGGGAAACATGCAAGTATCTTCTGTTGCTTCCAAAGGGCAGTACTAAATGAAAAAAAATTATATTCAAGCGAAATAAGAAAAATTTGGACCTCTTCATCCTGTTCAAAAGTTTTACTTAAAAGCTCAGTTTAACTGCTGAGGACAAACAAGGGATTCATGAACAACCATCACACAACAACAAAAAACAGTCGTGGATCATCCAGGTAACCACACACAGTATTAGGAATCAATGGTTCACAAACTTTAAACTGGGTCATTTGAATAAATTCAGCAATTTTTTTTGTCTTATGGATTATATGTAAACATCTTTTATGTAAAACAAATTCGTCTTTCCCCTGGCATTCTCCTACGCTGTTTACATTCAGCGTTTCTAGGCTCTGCGTCAGACTGGCAGTATTGGCCGATGCCTGTTCAGCACGATGCGAGCAGCACGATGCATGCGTGTGGTGCTGACGCAGAAGCCGACGTTCTGACGTAGAACCTGGAAATGCTGAACATAAACAGCGTAGGAGAGTGACAGGGGAGAGACGAATTGTCTTTACTACTTTTCTGGACCTTGAATGATGGTAATTTCGTTGCTTTCTATGGGGGGAAAAAAAACCTCTTGGATTTCATAAAAAATATCTTAATTTGTCTTCCGAAGATGAACGAAGGTCTTACGGGTTTGGAATGACATGAGGGTGAGTAATTAATGACAGAAATTTCATTTTTGGGTGAAGTAACCCTTTAAGTCATTATTCACTTTAAAATCTAATTTATGTTTGCATATAAAAAAAATATGGCATGACTAGACGTGGCATGGCAGGTTTGACATCAGTAATGTAGAGGGTCAATAGTTTTTTGTTTTTTTTTAAATGATCATTATGTCCCAAATTTGAAAACTCATTTTCAACTCAAATAAATGAAATTTTCAGTAAACAATGACATACATTTTTGTTTGTTCCTCACACAAAGCTATTTGTCCTGAAATCTCCTGGTCACCATTCACTTTTAATGTATGGCAAAGAACAGCGTGAACGTTCTGCCTAACATTTCCTTGTGTGTTTTTTTGATGCAAAGAAAATCATACAAGTTTGGAACGAAATAAGGGTGAGTAAATGATGAATTTCCATTTTTGGGCAAACTGTCTTAAGTAGTGATTCTGAGATCAGTCTGAAGCGCTAAACATCGGAGGTCTGCAGCAGGTTAGAGCTCTGATGGATGTTTTTCAGCAGAATGTAGCCAATCAGATAAAAGCTTTGCCCAGAAGCTAGTAGATGCTAATGCAGTGTGTTTTGCCAGTGCAGCTGTGACCCACAAACCCCTGCAGAATTTCTGATGTGTTACTCTGACAGCCTGTTGAATCTATATCTGGGAGATCTGCAGAGTTTATTCTCTCCTCTAGTCCACAGTGACCATTCAGTCTTTGTGCACCATTTGCAGAGAGTGAATTGCTGTATGAGTACTGATTCGGTGATTGGATGTCGATTCAGTCATTCTAAAACGTTACGGCTCCTGTTTACACCTTTCTACTGGTGACCACTACTGCTTCAAAACATATCTTAATTTCAGATGTAAACAGAGAATCTTTCTCCATCCTACACATGTGTTTTTGTGTTTGGAAGAACAAAAGTGTAATATATAGAGGAGTGTGTGATGTTTAGATGTCTGTTGTGTATATGATATCTTTTCTCCTATGTTTGCTCTAGTGCTTATTGGGTTTGAAATTTTAGCTGTGTTTCTGAAGTGCGTTGTTTGTAACAGCAACTGGATCATATTCGATGGAACATTGTCTGATGTTGTTCTTGCTCTTGCTTCTGTTGTCTTACTCACAAATTAGCTGGTCTGAACACAGAAAAAGTATTGTTCTAGAGAAAACCATTCTGCCTTCGTTTACAGCCCTTCGGGTCCAGCGTGAGACTGGTTAGACTGTTTAGACTGTTTTACTGTAGTAATCAACGTTTACTTTCAGCGATGAATCATCAGATCAGGTCAAAGTTCATCTGCAGTGGGAGGGCTGCAGTTAAAGTCCATGTTTAAAACTGCTTGCAAAGAGTGTTTATAATGTTACAAAGGCAATGCGATTAACCATCTGGATGCAGAAAGATGACAAAGCAGTTTTAGTTATGTGTTTATCACTGGTGATTTGGTTGCAAACACATCATTACCATTAATTTTAATTCTTTTTAATCACAATATGTGAATGCAGGTTCCTAAATATGTTTCTTCCATTATTGCCTTATTTGACTGCATGTTCCGCAAAACTTTGGCAAAGTTTTTGATGACATGTAATTATGAAAATGACAAATGACAAAAATATTAAATATAAAAAATATTTTAAAATATGTAACAAAAAATATATGTATATATTTATTTATTAGTGCTGTCAATCGATTAAAACAATTAATCAATCACATTTTTCTGTAATTAATTAATCGCACCTAACATAAAGTCTTTATTATATATTTTTATATTGTAATAATTTCACATTTAATCTCCAAATTAATGTAGAAATATCATTGAGTATACACTTCACATTAAGTTTGGTTAACATTAGCTAATGTATTAACTAACATAAACTAACAATGAGCAATACATTTGTTACAGTATTTATGAATCTTTGTTAATGTTAGTTACTAAAATACAGTTGTTTATTGTTTGTTAATGTTAGTTCACAGTGCATTAACTAATGTTAACAAACACAACGTTTTATTCTAATGTATTAGTAAATGTTGAAATTAACATTAAGATTAATAAATGCTGTAGAAGTGTTGTTCATTCTTTATTCATGTTAACTAAATTTGTTAACTAATGAAACCTTATTGTAAAGTGTTACCTATATTTAAATTTTTTAATAAAGCTATCAAACACTTTATAGTCTTCACTGCATAAATTATAAATTAAATATAGATTAGTAATTAATAGATTAGTAATTAGTATTAAAGCTACAAAAGTTATTCAGCCTAAAGCAGTGAGTGATTTTCTCTGTCTTTTGTTCTTGGATTAACATTAACAACAGACATCACAGAAGCAGGTTTATTAGGCTGCTGTCACTTTAAGATCTGACGCACATTACACGGATCTGATGTCCTCACAAGACTCTGCCTTGACCAAGCAGGCATTTTGGCATACTTTTGTGTGTTTTTGTTTAAGCGCGAAAGAGAACTCGGTACGGTTTTACGGAACTTTAAGCAATTTTATGTGCACATGAGTCGTGTGTATCTGTCACACAGATAGGAGATTCACAGACAGTTCTGATTTAAGTTATTTTTTTGCATCTTATCGCCCTTGAATGGTTTAATAGCACTTGAATGAATGATAGCGTGATCATATAATGTAACACTAGCTAAACGATCACAGGGAAAAAATGGATGCTGCGTTAATTGTGTTAAATATTTTTAACACGTTAAACTTAAATAATCGCATGGATTAACGCATTAATTTTGACAGCACTAATATATATAAACTACTTTATATATATATATATATATATAAACTCTTTGAGCCTTATTCAAAAACAAAATGATTTTTAAACTCGATTTGCTTTGCATTTTGCATTAAATATGATAATGGGTACGCTTTGGGCTCTTATATTTGCATTGAATTGGTGTATTTGATGATTCTTGTGTCTACTCTTGTCTTACAAGAGTACAGCTTGTGCTTGTATGCAGTATTGCATGCTGCTAGTTCAATGAAAGCTTATTTTTGGTGGCTCCTCTATTGATGGACTCCTTCCTGCCTTTCTCTTCTTACGGCAGCCCCAGGGAACGATGACACAGTCACATTTCGCAGAGAGCGTAGTACGTTTCGTCGACAAGCAGTGCGTAGAAGGCACAACGCAGGAAGTAACTCCACACCCCCCGCCTCTCTCATCGGATCCCCGCTCAGGTACGACTTATTCGGGGAGTGATCAGCCAGTTTTGGCTCAGCAACAGCTTTGGCTCACCTGTTCTGATGTCCACGTCATTGTTCTCCTTCCTCATTTACTTACACAGCTTTAACTGTCATTTCCACGCTTCTCTGCTTGAAATTTAATACTGAGTTTGCTTGCTACCCTCTTCTTACTACTTTACGGGCTTTTAACCCATCCTCAGAGTACCAATGTGCTGGTACCGGAAGCCAACGTTCTTGCATGTTGCTTTTTCCATACAATTCATGTCTTATTTTTGTTCTTGCATGAGTTCTGTTTATTTTTTCCCAGTGTCTGTTTTTTGGCCTTTTTAGGTTTATTTTATCCTGTTCTGATAAACCACTTTACTTGATGTCTAACTTCACACACATACACATGTTGCTACTGGAGTCTCTACTACTGTATCCTGGAGAGTTACGGTCACTGTGTCCTTCTCTCACATGCTAAATCTGTCTGTAACCCCCAGACACAGCCATCCTTGCCATCATAGATGGCTTCAGATGGAGAGAGAGTGTTTGAGTGCTTTGTCTCATCGTCAGGCCTAGGGCATGTCTGTCTCTCTTGAAGGATCATGATCCTTTCAGTTAACTAACTCAGTTTCTCCAGTCAAGTTCTCTGAAACCACTCACAGGCTTTGTACAAACAGGCAGCAAAAATCCAGTTTATTTGGCATAACTGACATAACTTTTTTAGGACAAAGAGCAAAAACCATGTTGGGTTTTTACAAACCTAATCCAAACTACATCCATACTCTACCATTCAAAAGTTATGGGTCAGTAAGATTTTTTTTTTTTTTTAATTTTTTTTTTTAAAAAAGAAATTCAGACTTTTATTCAGCAAAGATGCATTAAAAGAATAGTTCACCCAAAAATGAAAATTCTGTCATCATTTACTCACCCTGAAGTTGTTCCAAACCTTTAGAGTTTCTTTCTTCTGGTGAATATAAAAGAAGATATTTTAAAGAATGGCTGTCACCAAACATTGACTTCCATAGTATTTTTTTACCCATATTCTTCAAAATATCTTGGGCCCTGTTTTAACAATCCAAGCGCATGGTCTGATGCGTATGGTGCAGGTGCACTTAGGGCGTGTCCGAATCCACTTTTGCTAGTTTAAGGACTGGAAAAATGGTCAGCGTGCCCGGTCCATGGTCCAAAAGGTTTGTACCTAGTCTCTTAATGAGTCATGGGTGTGTTTTGGGTGTAACGTGCAATAAACCAATCAGAGTCTCATCTCCCATTCCCTTAAAAAGCTAGTTGTGCTTGCGCCATGGCAGATTTCCCTATTTACATGGCAGAATTTGCAAGCGAAAATAATTGAACGCTTCTCTAGCGAGGAAACGGATTTACTCGTGCGAGAAGTTAAAGCACGCAAGCAGACCATCTACGGGATTCCACCAAAGCATTTTTATCTTTATGTACACTATAATAATCGTTTACATTGTAATACTTATATTTTTAATATTTGACATTTTTGTGTGCTGCTGCACATCCCTGTGTGTGTAATAAACACAATGTACGCACGTTGTGCACCCGCCTATAAGCGCATATTACTAACACGCTTTTTAAATACAAAAAAAAATTGTAATATTTTTAATATTACAAATATTAAAAAAAAAAAAAAAATATTTAAAAATATTTCTAAAGTCAATGGACTTTAGACCAGGTTTCAGTCTATTTCAGTTGCCTCAAAATAGCAACACGCCAACAATGCGCCTGAACACACCTCGTGTTCAAATGATAACTGCTTCGGGCTGAAACTGGCAAAAAAAACACTTGCATCGTGCCTGGCACAGCATTGCGCCGGGTGCATGATAGGGCCCATAGTGTTCAGCAGAAGAAATTTATACAGGTTTGAAAGAACTTGAGTAAATGATGACATAATTTTCTCTTTTGGGTGAACTTTAAAATGATCAAAACTAAGGGACCATAAAGACTTTTACATTTTTATACAGTATTTTTTTTTTTTTTTTTTTTTTTTAAATCAACATTTTTTTTTAATCAATATTCCCAAATGCTGTTATCTTTAATGTTCTGTTCATGAAAGAATTAAAAAAAATTCTATCACGGTTTCCACAAAAATATGAAGCAGCACAACTGATTTCAGATGTGATGTTTCTTGAGTAGCAAATCAGCATATTAAAATAACAGGAATAAATTACATTTAAAATATATTTAAAATAAAAACAGTTATTTTGAATTGAATAAAATTTCACAATATAACGTTTTACTGTATTTTTGATCTTTGAAAGAGACTTCTTTCAAGAACATCTTGCCGACTCAAAACTTTTTAACGGTGGTATACGTGATTTGAATTCTGGTTGAAATGGAATTTCAGAAATGTTTCATTTTGAATGGTCAATTCAGAATGTTTGTTTAAAGTGTTATATATGGTCAGATCTGATTTCAAATGTATATATTTTTCAGGATGTATAACTGTAATGTCTGACTGTGTCTGAAATCCCTCATTTACACTAACATGTGAATGATCAAGCAAGTGTATGTTACAGACACATTATCCACATGAATGTGTAAACAGTGATGCCTCTAATGCTTATGATGCTTATTCAGCTGTTTTCAAATTTTCCGTCACCTTTTACCAAAATGACAGTCAGCAACTCTCTTATGCCATTTGTTTTGCTGATGCTTTTGTCAGTACTATGACAACCAGTGTAGATATTAGGAATTTGCCTGTTGGTTGCCTGAGTGACCAGTCAACTAATCAACAACAAATAAATGTATATGATTTCATCACTTGCAAAATATAGACATATCTATAGTAAATATTAGATTTTTGTGCAGTGCGAACAAAGGCATCAATTTCCCCTCACTGTTTTTACCTAGTAATGTTCTGTTTGCGCGCACACACACACGCACACACAAACCTCAAAATCTTTCTTGCTTTTTTGGTTGTGAAATCGGAATACTCATCCTCTTCTCTTCCCGTTCAGCACTCCTCTCATTTTACACTTCCTGTCAGCTCCCATAACACCTCTAGAACCCTCATTCTCCTGTCTATCACTACCATCTGTCTGTTTTTCTCTATAAATGTGACCTTGCACTTCCTTCCAGCATCTTGTTCTGTTTTGTATACCTTATCTTTCTATACACAAACACACACACTTACTCTCACTCTAGGGATGGGCGCAAGTTCTTGTATATTAAAATGACTGAAACTTTTTTCACCTTGCAAAACATTTCGCTCAACAAAATCAGACTAATTTTGGGATTCATTTTGTAAAGTTGACACTTTTTTTTATTTTTTTATTTTTTTTATTGAATATTTATATTTTGATTTATTTCAGCTTTTCAATACCAAAAAAATATTTTAATAGTTTAGTTGTAGATAATCATAACAAAACTGGACATAATGCACTGAAAGAATAGCGGTGTGCAACATAGTTAACAGCAATTAACTCCCTGAGTATTCGGTCGACTTCTTTGTCGAGTACACAAAGTGACCAAAATGTCCATCCCTGTGTCATACATGCACAGTCTCTTACTCACCCCGAATCATGCATATTTCTACTCCTCCAGTCTGCAGGAGGCTCTGAGTCAGGTATCTCAAGCTTCAGGGTCACAGGTCAGAGGTCAGCCATCCCGCACGCCGTCTCAGGTGACGGTATTGAGCACTAGCGCCTCCCTGCTGGTCAGGAATGGAAGTGCGCAGCTGGAGGGCTGTCCGGATAAGGCGTCCACTGTGGGCGTGACCAGCCTGCAGGATGACTTTGGTATGCACCGTAAAATCGCCTGCTGTCTGTCACATTATCTTGTCATCTGTCACACCTGCCTGTTAAATTTGCATCCTGTGTGTCTCACCATGTACTATTTGTCACATCTGCGTGATGTTTCTTATCATATCTCTTAATTCCATTTGCATGTCATTTTCTGGAATCAATATTCAGTCAATGTGCATCTGTAGGTTTTCATTAGATTGACAGGTTGTATTGGCTGTTAATCTTTATTTATCTATCAGTTTATTGATTTTTCTGCATGCGTATGTGTGATTTTATTTTTGTAAACATTGGGATGTTTGGGATTACACTGATTATAAGGCTAACATCCTGACTTTACATCACATTTTGTATGCATGTTTGTGTGGCATGGTCTTTCTTTGGTCAGTCAAACTCTTCCCTGGGGGTCTAGAGGTATTGATGCAGTGCTCTCACTGCTGTGGTTAAGGATTGCTTCCGGTCAGGGAACATGCTGGCTTATTTTCCTCTCGGGATCAATAGTGCATCTATATATCTATAAATATCTCTTGAATAGTCAAACACAATAAAATTACAGTAGTGGGTTTTTAACTGTTTAAAAGGCTCATACAGTCAGGAAGGATAGAGGAAGGATTTTTGTCTTATTTACACCTGGTATTAATGTTGTTATTAATCTCACTGAAAATGTTCAGTGAACTCATGCGCATGTATTTATGGGCTTGCATTTTCTGATTTTGTCTGAATGTGGTTTTATTGGTCTAAACACTGGACCCTGTTTACACCTGTGATCGGATCACTTGAAATGGAAACAATAATAACAAAATTAGTTGTTATTAGTTGTTAAGAGTTTTTTGTTGTTAATTTCCTTCTAGAATTTTATTTTTGCAATCATATTATATAAGAATTTCTTATTCTGTTGTTACATTTTCAGTGGTCCTACCCCTTTTTAATTAAAATGTCATACTCCTAGTTTTAAGAACATTTTAACACTCAAAGAACGTCAGAGCCAATAGTCTTGTGGGCGCCCGATTTCAATTCAGCAAGGATGCATTAAATTGATCAAAAGTGACAGTAAAGACATTTATAATGTTACAGAATATTTCTATTTAAAAAATGTTGTATTTGTGAAAATATTAAGCAGTTTTTGTAAATTGTAATATTTCACTATATTACTATTTTTACTCTATTTTGATCAAATAAAAGCAGCCTTAGTTACTTTCAAAAACATTAACAATTCCTACCGACCCCAAACTTGTAAATGATAATGTAAGTTATTTAAATGTATAACAAATAAACTTCATAGCAATCAACTGGCAAATATAATATACAAATAAAATTGTTTTATTGTAGACAGACAGGCAAAATAAAGCATTTAGAGCCACTGTGCAATAGTGTTTGTCGCTATACTGGAATTTCCAACTTCGATACGATACCTTGAAAAATATCGATATTCGATACCATTTTCGATACCGATTTTTGAAAACATGGTTTTAAGTTTTTCAGGTGGGTCTAACAGTATTCAGGTAAGAACTACAGAAATGAAAGTAATCAGATGTAAAATAACACTGGATAGTCTTTATTGATTAAATACAGATTAATGCTTACAAGTAAAGTTATAAAAGTTTATCAGCCAAGAGCAGTGTATGATTTTGTTCTTTGATTAACATGACAGTATATCAGATCCGTGCATAAGCTCTTAAAGTGACAGCAGCCTAATAAACCTGCTGCTGTCACTTTAAGAGCTTATGCACAGATCTGATATACTGTTACACAACGTGTTTTCTCTCAACTATTTACATTCCAAAACTGACTGTATTTACCTGAATACTTGGCAAGACAGGCATTTTGACATACCTGTATGTATTTGACCGTTTAATCGCAATAAGCCACGAAAAATAAGTAAATTTGGTTCTTGCGAGTTGTTTAAGAGACTTTATGTGCGTGCCACTTATATAGATCATCAGTGGTGTACACTGTACAAGCACGAAACCTGCGGGTATTAGTAAAATTATGCGCAATACAAGCTCTATTCAACTGGAGTGAACGAGAGGAGGAGGGTGTGTGTCAATTCGCCTTCGGAGAGAAAAGAGTGACAACACGCAGCTGGTATTGGTGTATCAATACTCCAGAAAAGAGTATTGGAACCATTTCAGATATTTCAGTATCGATACATATCGAAATATATTTTTGACAACACTACTGTGCAACTAAAATCTTTACACAAGAAAGGAATCACAAAGAGTTTATTATAATAGGAGTGATTTAATTTTGTTGGTGTCAGTCTTGCCAGATTGAGGTGTTATTGTTCCCGAAAAGTTAGTGCAGACAAGCAGTTACTAGGGGGGCAGATTCACGCTCATGTGACCCTGCATGATGTCTGTTACGTGACCCCTAACCTCCTGTGTATTTGTGTGACTCAGGGAAGCTGACCCCGCCACTCTATGAGGTCGGAGGATGTGACATGTCCCTGGTGAACTTTGAACCTGCAACCAGACGAGCCTCCAACAACCTCTGGTGAGTTACAGCACATGTACAACCAGAACCCAGAATCCATTGTTGAATATCCGAGAACTAACAGTCTTTCTCTCTCTGCAGGGAAACAGACTCTCACCTCTCCAGTTCTACCTCAGTTCGTTTTTACCCTCATGACCTGGTGAGTGCTACCGAACACACACACACACACACACACACACACATACATACACACATATCTGGTTTACTATCCTTGTGGGGACTCTCCATAATGGTTTTTATATGGTACAAACTATATATTCTATATTCTGTCCCCTTACCCATCACAGAAAACTTGCTGTATTTTTACATTTTCAAACTCATTCTGTATGATTTATAAGGTTGTTTCCCCATGGGGACCTCAATGTAGGTCCCCACGTAGTCACGAGCCCCCATGAATCAGTGTGCATTCAGGTTGAAGTCCCCACTGGGATAGAAAAGCATGTACACACACAGAGACACTGAATAGAAAATATATTGACATAGCCTACAGTTTGACATTATGCATTGCGCACAATAGTGCTTGTGTGAGAAGCAGCACAGTTGAGACTAGGGCTGGGCAATACGACAGTATACATTATGGCAACAATATTTGAGGACTTTATAACTCGCAATTGCAAGTTTATATCTCACAATTCTGAGATAAAAGGTTTAATTTTTTTATTCAGTGGTGGAAACAAGCTTCCATAATTAACTTTTCTTTTAATAAAAATCAATTTATATTTATTATATATAATTCATACAGTGAACACTATGCAGTGTTTTATTTTTACATTTGAACATTACATTTACATTACATTGTGTTACATATTTACAAATTATTCAATTTCTGTGGTATTTTTTTTACTATGTTAAATACAGTACCTACTAAACCTGAAAAACATTTAATTTGTATCTTTGTTCTATTGTATTTTTCCTTTTGTTTGTGATTTTGCTTCTTTGTTGTTATTTTTTTAATTACAAAAAAAAACTATATTGTGATATATTGTTAGTGTGAAATAAAATTTCTCATATTGTGAAATAAGATTTTAGTCACATCGCCCACATGCTTGTTGAGACGATGAAGTCTGTGTGTGTGTGTGTGTAAACTCACCCCAGCTTAGTTCTCATTTCCTCAGATGCGTTTGAATCGGTTGCTGTCCATGGACCCAGAGCTGTTGGAACAGCATGATGTGGACGGCAGTCCTGACCTGCAGGAGGCGCCGCACTCCACACAGGGCTCCACGCATAATCACACACACTCACACACGCACGCACTCAAAACCAAGCAGTACTACCGCTTCTGGCTGCTGCCATACCTGTGGGTCGGGCTGCACTTTGACAGACTCACACTACTGGCCCTCTTCGACAGGTACACACTCAAACACACACATTATGTGTATTAAGGCAGGAACACACCAAGCCGACGGCAGGCCGTCAGGCAGTTTTTGTTCGTCGGCCGTCAAGTTTTCTCAATGTGTTCTGCACTGCGGCTGAAGTTGGTCCTCATCGGCTTTTTTTCAGCCGATCCGAAAGGTTGAATCGGCATCGGAGCTCATCGGGCCATCTGATCATTATGATTGCTGTTCAGCTACTGCCACCTGCTGGTAGGGAAAGGCATTTCATCTTACGCAGGCGCAGAACGGACATGCTACTTGGCTGTCAAGTATCGAGCGTCGGTTTGGTGTGTCAGGGCAACTTTGGACTCAGACTCTAGTCTGCTTTCGTTGGCACTAGTTCGTTGGCGTTGGCTTGGTGTGTTCCTGCCTTTACTGATATGTCTCAACTCATATCCTGATGGTGCTTCGTGTGTTTATCAGGAACCGGGAGGTTCTGGAGAATGTGCTCTCAGTGGCTCTGGCGGTTCTCGTGGCCTTCCTGGGTTCTGTGCTGCTAGTTCATGGGTTCTTCACTGACATTTGGGTTTTTCAGTTCTGCCTCGTTATCGCCAGTTGCCAATACTCATTGCTGAAGGTGAAAATCTCACACTTTTCAAATACACACTGATCTATCTAAGGAATAATTTTTAATGGAAATTTGTCTTTTGATCCCTTAATCAGAGTGTACAGCCCGACTCCTCATCACCCAGACATGTGAGTAACGCACACACTCTAATACAGTAACACACACTCCATTAATGTGAGCCAAAAGCATATAAATTAGTGCAGGGAAAATGAATGTATTCATTTCTGTAAGAGCATTTCTTAGAAGAGTAAGCTGTATATCTTAAGATTACTTTTAGAAAGATGACATTAAACAAATAGTATTAAAAATATAGTTCCTTTATGTAGATTCTACATTAATTTGGGAATTGTAAATACACTAGTGTTCAAAAGTTTGGTGTCAGTATGATTTATGTAAAAGAAATTAATACTTTTATTCAGCAAGGACAAATTAAATTGATCAAAGCTGACAGTAAAGACAATTATAATGTTACAAAAGATTTGTATTTTAAATAAATGCTGTTCTTTTGAACTTTCTATACATCAAAGAATCCCTAAAAACATAATCAGTTTCCACAAAAATATTAAGCAGCAACTTTTTCAACATTGATGATAATAAAATGTTTCTCAAACACCAGATCAGTATATTAGAATGATTTCTGAAGGATCTTGTGACTGAAAAATTATTTTAAATTGTAATAAATTTTCGCAATATTACTGTTTTTACTGTATTTTTGATCAAGTAAATGCAGTCTTGATGAGCATAAAGAGATTTCTTTTAAAAGTATTAAAATCAAACTGACCCCAAATCTTTGAATGGGTGTGTATATTCATGATTATATATATATTAATTAATATCATCTAATCTTTTTTTTAACATTTGCAAACAGAAAAATGTAAATGATAAATATGAAATGATTTTCTTTCCCTCCTGTGTCTGTTCAGGGTCACAATCGTATCATCGCCTACAGCAGGCCTGTGTATTTCTGTCTGTGCTGTGGGCTAATCTGGCTGTTGCACTATGGGAGTGTAAACAGCAGCTCCAGTGCAGTGTCTCTGTATGGAGTCGCTCTCACCAGCTCCATCCTGTTGTCTCAAGCGCGGGATCTCCTCATTGGTGAGCACTGATATACAGAGCGTAAATTCCCAGCAGATAAATATGTAGTGGATTTTTTTTTTTTTTTTTTTTTTTTTGCTCTTTTATTGAAATCTGCAAGCCGTAAGCCTTTTCCTCAGCTTTCCTGTGAAAGTAAAAAAAATATTCCAGAGCTGAGTACAGAGAAAATCCTGCTGATGTGACGGGACTCAAATACTCCAGCTTTACATTATCTCGCTCTTTCTCCTCTCTCACTCCAGTTTTTACCCTGTGCTTTCCCATCATCTTCTTCGTTGGGCTGCTCCCTCAGATTAACACTTTTGTCATGTACCTGCTTGAGCAACTTGACATTCACGCCTTCGGAGGAAACGGTAACCGATATGCACACTTTTACTTTTAGGACTGGGTAAAATAAGCATATGTGTTGTGATTCTTTCTTAAAAGACTCTTTCGAATCTTAAAGGGATAGTTCACCCAAAAATTATCCCATGATTTACTCACCTTCAAGCCATCCTAGGTGTATATGACTATCTTCTTTCAGACGAACACAGTTGGATTTAAAAATATCCTGGCTCTTCCAAGCTTTATAATGGCAGTGAATGGGGGGCGTGAATTTGAAGCCCAAAAAAATGCATCCATCCTAAAAATAATCCATACGGCTCCAGGGGGTTAATGAAGGCCTTCTGAAGTGAAGCGATGGGGTTTTTTTTTTTAAGAAAAATATCCATATTTAAAACTTTATTAACTATAATAACTAGCTTCCTGCAGACGGCCGTACACATTGATTTGTGGTGGAAGAGCTTGAGCAGGTCAGACCTCTGACCTGACGCATGACGCAACGGTGAACGCAGAAGCGCAGGGGATAGAGCAAAACAAAACACCGGTCACGAATTAGTCTAAAGTCTAAAACGAGAAATTTTAAAGAGGAATGTCGGAGGATTTCGATATAAGAGAAGAGGAGCTTGAGTTTGTTGCACAGCCCTGTTTTTTTGAACCACGAGAGGCTTCTAAGCTTACGCTACTCCTACATCCTGCGTCATACATCACTTCACGGGTTACTCTTGTGGCGCAAGTCAACTTGTGCAGTATGCATATGGTCGTCTGCTGGAAGATAGTTATTTTAGTTTATAAAGTTTTAAAAAACCCATTGTTTTGAGAAGGCCTTTATTAACTCCCTGGAGCTGTATGGAGTACTTTTACGATGAATGGATGCACTTTTTGCTTCAAAATCAGGCCCCCTGTTCACTGCCATTATATAGCTTGGAAGAGCCAGGATATTTTTAAATATATCTCCAATTGTATTATCTGAAAGACGATAGTCATATACACCTTGGATGGCTTGAGGGTGAGTAAATCATGGGATAATTTTTGGGTGAACTATCCCTTTAACAAATTATGTAAAAGCTAATGTCTATTTACATTAATTTCAGTCCATAAACTACTGTTTTTGTGATGAGAATGTTGTTTTAGAGACTTGTAATGTCTGTCTTCACTCCCAGCATGCACCAGTCTGCTCTCAGCTCTCTATAGTGTTCTGCGCAGCGTCATCACCATAGCGATGCTCTATGGGTTCTGCTACGGTGCCCTAAAGGTGATGAATCACTCTACATTTGTTTTGGATTCTTTCTGGATTTCAGTTGTATTTGTAGGGATGTTGAATTGCTCTGTGTTAAAGCACACTGAATATTCCTCTGTATGTTATGTTTGTTTTCAGGACTCGTGGGATCCTCAGCACATTCCTGTGCTTTTCTCGGTGTTCTGTGGGCTGTTGGTTGCTGTATCATATCATCTTAGCCGCCAAAGCAGTGACCCCTCAGTTCTCATGTAAGTCTTTCTGCGAGTGTGGGTTTATGCTTTTGATAAATAATTCTTGCATCTTTCCTGCTTTAAGTAGTCTTCGAGTATTTATTGTTTGAGACATTGAATGCTTTGATTTGATGTTTGAGGACCTTTTATTGTTTGACTGCGCAGTGGTTGGTTTGTATTTTGTTAATTTTAATTTTGTCTTCTGTATGCGTAGTTCATTAGTGCAGTCAAAGGTCTTCCCTAATGTAAAAGAGAAAAATCCAGAGGATCCCCTTTCTGAAGTGCAGGATCCGTTACCAGAGAAACTCCGCAGCTCTGTGGTGAGCAATACATGCATTAATCTCACAGACATAGACACAAACACACATGGACTCTTCAGTCTTGAATGATGCATCTGTGTCTCTCTCTTTCTCTCTCTTGCTACAGAACGAGAGACTACAGTCAGATGTGATCGTGTGTGTCGTCATTGCTGTCCTGTATTTCGCCATTCATGTCAGCACCGTTTTCATCGCCTTACAGGTAATGATAAAATGATATAAAACTATACTAATATGGCGATAATTATTTGCATGTTATGGATGAAAACCGATACATGGACATATTAAAAAATATTTTACATTATTTTGTCTACATTTATTAAAAATAAAACACTAAAGATTTAAAATATAATATTTATTTTGAGATTGGCTAAATATTTAACAGTGCCATTAAATTATAAATGTTTTTAAAGATTAATTTTAATTAGTGTTAAAAGACAGCAAAAACACAAAATTAAGGGGAAATTAGCTCATATGGCTCATACACTATTGTTTAAAAGTTTGGGGTCAGTACGTTGTATTTTTTTATTTAATTTTTTTGAAAGAAATCACTACTTTTATTCAGCAAGCATGCATTAAATTAATCAAAAGTGACAGTACAGAAATTTATAATGTTACAAAAGATTTATATTTCAAATAAATGCTGTTTTTTTTTGTTGTTTTTTTAACTTTCTATTCAAGAATTTTGAAATAAATGTATCATGGTTTCCAAAAAATATTAAGCAGCACAATTTAATCAACATTGATAATAATAAACACACAGGAAACACACAAACACAAATGTTTCTTGAGCACTAAATCAACATATTAAAATGATTTCTGAAAGATCATGTGACACTGAAGACTGGAGTAATGATGCTGAAAATAAATGATATTTTATAATTTATAAAG
Source organism: Elopichthys bambusa (assembly GCA_037101425.1). Lineage (NCBI taxonomy): Eukaryota > Metazoa > Chordata > Actinopteri > Cypriniformes > Xenocyprididae > Elopichthys > Elopichthys bambusa. The sequence continues at coordinate 12,252,671 of CM074443.1, forward strand.
TTATTTTAAGTTGTAATAATATTTCACAATATTACAGTTTTACAGTATTTTTGAACAAATAAATGCAGCTTTGGTGAGCAAAAGAGACTTCTTTCAAAAACATTAAAAAAAACAACCCCAAACTTTTGAACGGTATTGTATATCCAATATTTGCCAATAAATAAATTAAAAATCACTAATATTGGCTAATAATTATTAGCAGTATGTTGTATATCCCTAACTACGATCATACTGCACTTCATAGTTCAGCTGCAGGTAAATCAAACATATTGTATCATAATCAAACTACAGATAAATATCAAAAGTAGAATAAATAGACAGTTCTTGATTGTTCTTGTCCCTCTGTCTTCTCTTCAAGCCTTTTTTGAGCTATGTTCTGTACGGTCTGGTCGGGTCAGTAGGGCTGTTAACTCACTACCTGTTGCCCCAAATGAGGAAGCAGTTACCCTGGTACTGCTTTTCACACCCACTGCTCAAAACCAGGGAGTACTATCAGTTTGAAATCCGAGGTGAGTCACACTACAGATGTTAAATTCTGTGTACTGCTATTTAAAGACATAGCTCTTATTCTTCGGGGACTCCGTTAGCATTAACTGTACAGATGTGCGTGTGTTCTGTGTGCAGGTGCAGCCCATGTCATGTGGTTTGAGCGTGCCCATGTGTGGCTGCTGTTTGTGGAAAAAAACATCCTGTATCCACTCATTGTGCTTAATGAGCTGAGTGGCAGTGCACAGGAGCTCGCCAGCCCCAAGAAACTCAGCACAGAGTCAGTATTACCTCTTCTGTCTGACCTCCTGTCTTCGGTCCTTTTTGTTCAGTGTTACGGTTGTTTTTTTTATTGAATAACTGATTGACTGATCGTCGTGTATTAGCTAAATGTTGTCTGTACTATCATTTACAAGCAATCAATTAATTTTCTCTCTCTTTCTCAGAGTCGGAGCTCTAGTGATAACTGTCGCTGGGCTGAAGCTCCTGCGTTCTTCCTTCAGTAGTCCAACATATCAGTATGTCACTGTCCTCTTCACAGTCCTGTTCTTCACGTTTGATTACCAGCAGTTCTCCGAGACATTGCTGCTGGACCTTTTCATTATGTCCATCATTTTCAGCAAGGTCAGTTCCTATAGTATAGATTTTTGTCTTGATTTTTGTTTTTTCTGTTTGATATAGGCTATGCCCTCTGATTAAGTACAGAGTTGAAGAATAAAGACACTTGCAGCTTTCAGTTAGTTATTGTATCCTAATATTTTAGGCAAATTGGTAGATTGATTACTAACCAACATAAATCGGATAAGAAAGAGAGAGCTCTCTGGAATACTTGATTTTGATTGATCGTTTACTGCTGTGGTCAAATATTTGTGAATGATGACTGTTTAACCATTGTCCCAGGCAACCAAATTGCTAATTTCATGTCCAGGTTACATGTTAGGATTATTTTATTTTATTTTATTTAAAAAAGCCATATTAAGCAACATAATGAGTACTCTTTATACTCTATAACTCAAATATTTATTTTATTTTATTTTTAAAAAGGAGTATTAAGCAGTATAATGTAAAGTCAGTAAATACCACAAAATAAACCAGGGCTTGACATTAACACCCACCAACCCGCCAAATGCAAGTACAATTTTCAATTGTAGTCTTTTAAAAAGGCATCTGAAATAATAAACTAAGTGCAATGTAGTGTTGTCAAAAATACAGATTTTTTCCGATGCATATCGACACTGAAATATCTGATACATTTTGAATACTAATTTTCCACAGAATAGATACACGATACCAGCTGCGCTTTCTCGCTCTCTCATCTTCCCAACAGCCAGTTGACACACAAACCTCCCTCCCCTCACTTACTCATTTCATTTGCTCCAGATGAATATTGTTGGTGTTACAGGGCTTGAATTTCGGTGTGGGATTGTGCGTAATTTTACTAATTCCTGCAGCATTTATGCTTACACCCAAAGTGTGGACACATAAAGCTGCCTCTCAGTACTAAATTGAGTTCTTTTTCACTGCTTATTGTGCTTAAACAGTCAAATACACACAAAATAATAAAAAAAAATTCCGGTCATGGCAAGTATTCACGTAAACGCATGTGTAACAGTATAATGGATCCATGCGTCAGGTCTTAAAGTGACCACAGCCTAATATACTGTAAGCAAATTACCTCAAAAGAAATATGAATAATTAAGCATGACTCATTCTTAATTATAAATATTTTAATCAGTTATTCAAATTAACTTTATGTAGCTGAATTAATATTACAATTAATTAATCTGTTTAGCCAGCAAACACTCAGTATTGATCGTCTATGAACTTTTCAAAAAGGATATTTTCTGTGGCCACAGAAAAATATTGCTTTCTTAGCATGTAGCTGTGTTTGTAATCGTTATCAGGGACATTGGTTTTATATGCAGATCAGAATCAACTCGCAAGAGTGTGCACACAAGTTTAATTTAACTAAATCACAGAGTTAGCAACATGTAATATTAATTAACAAATAGGAAACGGAAGTTGGAGTCCATCGCTACCAAACATGCTACCCATGAGATTTTAGTTAACCATAATATGCAACTCTGAAACATTAATACCAAAAGAGTTCAAAAGAAAGAATTAATACATAGGCCAAATCCTAATACATAGGAAAATCATGAGATGGGAAAATTGGATACATGTTTATACATTTCTCAAGTGGTTATATATAGAATATGTAGGATTAAAAGGGGTTTATTTGTCCTTCTCAACAAGAGTTAAGTCACAAGTCTGCAAATTCCTGACAGTAATAAAACAGGAACAGGACACCTATCCTGCCTGTGTGTTGCAGTTGTGGGGGATGGGTTAACAGAACTTGTGAGGGAGAGTTTCTGGATTATTCATTAAATAAAATGAATAATTGTGTGTCTGGTCCAGATGCTACAATATCTGCAGCCAAATTATGAGATAATAATAAAAAATATCTACATGGCAGTTTTTCCCCATGGTATTGATGTCAAAATTGTGGCCAGTGAAAATCCTGAGTGGCTAGTAACTAGAAAATCAATGAATGTCAAGCCCTGGATACAACACCCTCTACATTATCTCTCACATATTGCCAGTTTGTTGTTGTTGTTTTTGTGTTTTTTTTTTTAGACACTTTGCAAAGTCTGTAATGTATAATTGTGTGATTTTTGTTTTATAGTTATGGGAGCTCTTTTATAAGTTGAAGTTTGTTTATACCTACATTGCGCCGTGGCAGATTACCTGGGGCTCTGCCTTCCATGCCTTCGCCCAGCCGTTTGCAGTGCCACGTATCCTTATCACACACTGTGTTTGAGATTTAACATATTTTACAGGCCTTGTCAAACTCAAGTGTCTTTGTGATTCTTGCTGTTCTTCCTTGACTCCGCCCCACTCCAGACTCTGCCATGTTGTTTGTGCAGGCCATTGTATCTGCTGTGTTCTCCACTCCATTAAACCCTTTTCTTGGCAGTGCAATTTTCATCAGCTCCTACGTACGACCTGTACGCTTCTGGGAGAGGGAATACAAGTAAGACATTCAGTGTATATCAGCGTCTCTGGTTTTCTTTTTCCTTGTTTAGTCCTTTGTTGATTTAATTTCTGTGTTTCAGTACTAAGCGAGTCGATCACTCCAACACTAGACTTGCCTCGCAGCTTGACAGAAACCCAGGTACTGGTTTACCTACAGTATCTGTTATAAATGTAAAATCATTCTTAATTTAGTTTCTTGCTTTGGAGGTCTAGATTTGTGTAAACCTGTCGTCTCATCTCATCTCTCATGTTGTCAGGTTCAGATGATAATAATCTGAACTCCATCTTCTATGAGCATTTGACGCGTTCCCTGCAGCATTCTCTGTGTGGAGATCTGCAGCTGGGCCGCTGGGGAAACTACACCACCGGAGACTGCTTCATCCTGGCATCCGATTACCTCAACGCTCTCGTTCACCTTGTTGAGATTGGCAACGGCCTCATCACCTTCCAGCTCAGAGGACTTGAGTTCAGGGGTGAGGAGAGGACAAGACGAGAAGAGAGAGATTGAGATTATAAGAAATGTACCAAATCAGCATATTAGAATGATTTCTGAAGGATCATGTGACTGTGAAGACTGGAGTAATGATGCTGCCATCACAGGAATAAATGGCATTTTGAAATAAAAAAGAAAATACAGTTTAAATTTTAATGATATTACACAATATTACTGTTTTTACTGTATTTTTGTTCAAATAAATCATCTTAGTGAGCATACAAGACTTCTTTCAAAAACATTAAAAAAATCTTACAGACCCCAAATCTTTGAAAGGTAGTGTATGTTTTAAGTTATACTTCTTGAAAATGTAATATATTATGTAAAAACAGGATTTTGCTTGCTCTTTTTGAATGAAATGGCACAATGTACTCTAAATTTAGAAATTAAAGCTCTCTCCCCAATCCACCCTCTCGATTTGTAGAAATTAAGCCGCAAAAACAGGTCATTCACAAATCATTACGCTTAATGTCACAGCCATGAGCATATTAACATAATTCACCACAATAGCAATGCCTGTCCAGTATTCATCAACTTGGTGAGGGTGTGGTTACTGATATTTAGAGAGGTAACCAATCATAACAGAGGTAAATAGAAGTCTTCAGTGCAGAGTAGCTAAAACAGCCCGTTTAATTTTAAGGGTCAGAAAGAGTGCACACATGGCTATTTAAAACTAAATTTCGAAATGGCTTTGGTGCATGGTTTAAATGGATTTTAAGTTTGACTTCAAGGGGAAAAAATATAACATTTTAAGAGTTATTAATTTTGAAGTGATTATATGATTCTAGTTGAAAGATTCTGTCTCATTTCTTTTTTCATTTTTTTTATTTCTATCTCAGGGACGTACTGCCAGCAGAGGGAGGTGGAGGCGATAACAGAGGGAGTTGAAGAAGATGAAAGCTGTTGTTGCTGTGAGCCTGGTCATCTCCCCCATCTGCTGTCCTTTAACGCTGCGTTTGGACAGCGCTGGTTGGCCTGGGAGGTTCTGGTCACTAAATACGCCCTGGAGGGCTACAGCATCACTGATAACAGTGCCGCGTCTATGCTGCAGGTGTTTGATCTGCGGCGAATCCTCACCACCTACTACGTTAAGGTCAGCAGACAAATCTTGCTATTCTGTACAAAACTGCTCTGTTGAAAACTGGCTAGTTGAGGTTTAACAAAATAATGTTCTGAAGTTGTGTTTAAAATCATTTCTTTATCATTTATGTGTTTGTATGTTTGTAGGGCATCATTTACTATGTCATCGCGTCTCCTAAACTGGAGGAGTGGCTGGCGAACGAAGCCTTATTGGAGGGCTTGAAGAGCTGCGGAGAGAGAAACTATGTTGACTTGGATCCAACCTTTAACCCCAACATTGATGAAGACTACGACCACAGACTGGCTGGAATCTCCAGAGACAGTTTCTGCTCCGTCTACCTCAGCTGGATCCAGTACTGCAACTCTCGGAGAGAGAAGGTAAACACATGCTCACCTGCACTATATTGCTGATGAATAAGGCTGATAAGTTTCAAGTAATCTACAAGTAATATTTTTTAAGAAAGAAGTCTCTTAAGCTCACCAAGGCTGCATTTATTTGATCAAAAATACAGTAAAACAGCAATATATAGCAGTATTATTACAATTTAAAAATGGTTGTTTTCTGTTTTAATATATTTTAAAATGTAACTTATTCCTGTGATGGTAAAGCTGAATTGACAGCATCATTACTCCAGTCTTCAGTGTCACATGATCCTGATCCATAATCCATTCTAATATCATGCTGATTTGGTGCTCAAGAAAGATCATAATCATTGTTGAAAACGATTGTGCTGCTTTTGTGGAAACGGTGATTTTTTTTTTTTTGTGAATAGAAAGTTTAAAAGAACAGCATTTATTTGAAATAGAAGTCTTTTGTAACATTGAAAATGTATTTTTCAGGCACTTTTGATTGATTTAATGCATCCTTGCTGAATAAATGTATTTATTTATTTATTTAAAAATAAACAATCTTACTAGGGGTGCACCGGTTCAGATTACTCACGGTTTGGTATTAGGCTCACGGTTTCGGTACGGTTCGGTATGTGCTATGTTCAGGTAAAAAATTACTACTGTCAAATAATAATAAAGAAAATAAGAACAAATAATCGAACAGCACAAATAAATACAGTAAAGCAAAGAAACAAATAAATAAAGCTTTTCAGGTTTTTCATCAATTTTCAGGTACAGAAACTGAATAGAGTAGCTAATAAAATGTAAAATAACACTGCATGTAATCTTCACTGTATAAATAAAATAAAGATCAATCACTATTAATTATTAAGTTACTGTTCAGTAATGAGCAATGAGCGATTTCCTTGTCTTTTGTTGTTTGATTAACATTAAAAAACACATTCAGACAGCAGGAATGCAAGGGTTGCTGTCTCTTTACGACATAATACACGGATCAGTACACTGATACTGAACACATGCGTTCTTTCTCTAGTGTTTAAGTTCACTTAAGACATAACCGACTATGCTTGCTAGGACATAATAGGATGTTGACATAATTTTGTGTTAATTTGTCCATTCAAGCACAAGACTTGAAAGAGACCTCAATATTTGCGCGCTGTACACTCGCTTCCGCGTGCGCGATTCGGATGAGTGCACAAATCTTCACAGCCCGCGCATAAGTTCTCTTTCGCGACTTGCACTCGAATGTTTAAATTGGCATGGCTTAAATGAGTTTAGTTTAAACACAGATAGCAACGTGTACTGTTCAGGTCTCACCTGCGCTCGCGCGCTATCAACACCCGGGTGATGAAGGAATGAATGACTGGTCATATAGAGCATATCGCACTCGCGTTGAACAAAGTTTAGGGGAAGCCAGAATGCGTATCCATCGACAGAAACATACATTAGCCTAACTCTGTCTGCCTGTTTTATTTTATTTATGAACCGCGGTGCAAGTGCGTGCCGAACCGAGTGTGCAGAACGGTACGGTTCGATTTTTTTTTTTTTTACCGAGAACCGTTTTAACCCCTAAATCTTACTGACCTCAAACTTTTGAATGGAAGTGATTGTAAACAAATTTTTACATTCCCACGGCCTCTCTCACTCTCTTTCTTTCAGCCACTGGACAGTGAGAAAGACTCTCCATTGGTTTTGTTGTGTTATGGTTTGTGTGTTTTGGGAAGGAGAGCTCTGGGAACTGCATCTCACCATATGTCCAGGTGAGGGTGCAACATTTTTTTATTGTGCTGGAGATTTCCCAGAAAGCTTGTTATAAAGACATTGTTTGCGTATGCAAGTTTATTCTGATGGTGTGTGTTTGTGTTCCTACAGTAATCTGGAGTCGTTCCTGTACGGGCTGCATTCCTTGTTTAAGGGAGATTTCCGGATCTCATCTGTGAGAGATGAATGGATATTTACTGACATGGAACTGCTGAGGAAGGTGGTTGTGCCTGGAATTCGCATGTCACTCAAACTGCACCAGGTGAGATGCGTGTGAGATGAATGTCATCTGTTCTCTGTGAAATGTGACTTGAATTATTTTATGTGTTTAGAATACAATTTAATCAGAATTTATCTCTCTCTGCAGGATCACTTCACCTCCCCTGATGAGTATGAGGAATCATCAGTGTTGTTTGAGGCGATTTCTTCACACGAACAGACGCTGGTGATCGCTCATGAGGGCGACCCGGCTTGGCGCAGTGCCGTCCTGTCCAACTCTCCCTCTCTGCTTGCTCTCAGACACGTGTTGGACGAAGGGACCAACGAATACAAGATCATCATGCTTAACAGACGTTACCTCAGCTTCAGGGTCATAAAGGTAAGGGCTAAAAGACAGGATAAAGGATAGATTAAAGTAGACTGACGGAAAACACAAATTTATTAGGAAATAAGTGATTTTATGTTTTTGCATGTGCATTCTTAGGTGAATAAGGAGTGTGTGCGTGGCTTGTGGGCGGGGCAGCAGCAGGAATTGGTGTTTTTGCGGAACCGAAACCCGGAGCGTGGAAGCATCCAGAACGCCAAGCAGGCACTACGCAACATGATCAACTCTTCGTGCGACCAGCCAATAGGATACCCAATATATGTGTCACCCCTGACAACATCTTACTGTAATACACACCCCCAGCTTGGACACATATTGGGAGGACCAATTAGCATCGCCAACATACGAAACTTTATCGTCAACACGTGGCACAAGTGTGTGTGTGTGTGTGTGGTTGAATGAGAGAGAATGGATGTTTTAATTGATGTCATATTAACTGCGCTTATCTCTCTTACTGAAGACTGCGTAAGGGTTGCGGTGCTGGATGTAACAGTGGCGGGAATGTTGAAGATTGTGATGCAGGTGGCTTGTCGTGTGGCAGTGGGAATTCTGGGAATTCTGGGACAGGAGCGAGTGATTCCCAGCACAGCTCAGGACCTACAGCACTGCACGCTTACACACCTCATTCTCTGGGTAAATACAGAGTCAATGCTTAGACATTATTTACTGGTTGAATACATATAATTATGATGTATTTTGCATTCTAATGAAGCCTCATCTGGGTAATATTTGGTTATATATAGTTTATAGGTTTAGCGTGATGTGTCTGACATTTTATAGGTATAATATACACTCGCCAGCCACTTTATTAGGTTCACCTGTTAACGCAAATATCTAATCAGCCATCCAATCCAATCACATTGCAGCAACTCAATGTATTTAGGCATGTAGACATGGCCAAGACAATCTGCTGAAGTTCTTCCTGAAGAGGAAGAAATGTGATTTTTAAGCCTCATTCAGACTGTCAGTCCAAATCTGATTTTTGTGCATATCCAATTGAAATTGGATCATATTTAGCAAGTGTGAATGGCAAAAAATCACATGAAATGTGATTTTTACTAATCCGTTTCAAGCTTTAAAATTCTATTCAAATCGCATTTCTGGAAATCCGTTGGAGTCTGATTGCTCTAATCGGATTTCGGGTGGTTTATTTGACTTTCTCACGCCATGAAAAACGTAAACATGTCAGACGTTGTTATAGGAAACATGCTTAAAGTCGCTGCAGAAACAAGGTTGTGTTGTTGCAAAGTGCCAGTCGACCAGAGACGTGTTGAATTTCAAGACTGGCGGAGATGACGGCACAGAATAAAGCCGCACATAGCAGCCTGCTACATTTCTGCCGCTGCCACAGAAGATGCAGTAGTCCAGCGTGGCAGCTACACATTTTCATGTTGTAAATAAGACGACTATATTGCAAACCCCTCCTCATTGCCATAGAAATCAATGCAGGTATTCCAGAAAACAAAAGAGTGCCACGGGACACACAAATCGGATCCGAACAGTTGCGATACACAGTGAGGACAGTCAATAATTTGGATCAGATTCCAATCGGCTACACAAATAATCGAATTTGGACTGACCGTGTGAACGTAGCCTAAGTGACTTTGAACGTAGCATGAATGTTGGTGCCAGATGGCCTTGTCTGAATATTTCAGAAACTGCTGATCTACTGGGATTTTCATGCACAACCATCGCTAGTGTTTACAGAGAATGGTTCCAAAAAGAGAAAATATCGATTGACCGGTGCATTTGAGAAATTACAATTGCATCATGCCATGCCTATTAGTGGCACTGTTTTTTTTCTCTCTGCCACAGCGGCAGATCTGTGGGCGAAAATGCCTTGTTGATGCCAGAGGTCAGAAGAGATTCAACCTGGTTCGAGCTGATAGAAAGGCAACAGTAACTTAATTAACTACTCGTTACAACCAAGGTCAGCAGAAGAGCATCTCTGAATGCACAACACGTCAAACCTTGAAGCAGATGGGCTACAGCAGCAGAAGACCACACCAGGTGCCGCTCCTGTCAGCTAAGAACAGGAAACTGAGGCTACAATTCACACCTGCTCACCAAAATTGGACAATAGAAGATTGGAAAAACGTTGCCTGGTCTGATGAGTCTCAATTTCTGCTGCAACATTCAGATGTTGAGGTCAGAATTTGGCGTAAACAACATGAAAGTATGGATCCATCCTGCCTTATATTGATGGTTCAGGCTGGTGGTGGTGTAATTGTGTGGGGGATATTTTCTTGGCACACTTTGTTCCCCTTGGTAGAGCACCTTTTGGGATGTGATGGAATGGAGATGTGCAGCCGACAAATCTGCAGCAACTGCGTGATGCTATCATGTCAATATGGCCCAAATTCTCGGAGGTATATTTCCACACCTTGTTGAATCTTTGACATGAAGAATTATGTCACTTCTGAAGGCAAAAGGATGTCCAATCTAGTACTAGCAAGGTGTACCTATAAAGTGGCTGGTGCATGTATGTTTATTAAGCATTTGCAACAGTCGAACAAAGCTAGAAAAGGAAAGTTCATCAAAACAAACATTGCATGTTGTGGCAAAATGTTTTGTGAAAGTTGAAAGATTGTGAAAAATTATTTAGGCCTTATGTAATTTCAGTCTTGTTGGATAGATAGAGACAGACAGACGGACGAATATTGTCAAATAGTAACTTGCAGTCTCTCTCTCTTCAGGTACAAGTCAGAGTTCACAGTCTGTTCAGTCTGGTTTGGTACGTCAGTCTCCTGCTCGTGCATCTGTTGTGAGTCAGTCGTCCTCATATCGCCACAGCAGCAGCCGCCAGTCTTCGCTCCGCACGTCTGTCACGGGTCTGGAGCCCTGCAGACGTTCCTCCAGCAGCCAGCTCTCTCTCCGTACGCTTCCCACCTCCCTGCAACTCCGCCTGGGCACCAACGCTTCAGCCGCCAACCTTGACCCACCCGGCCCCTCCAGCTCTCTCTCCGCCCACTCCATCCCACCCTGCAAACGACATGCCCACACGCTCGCAGGCCTGCTGGGAAACGAAGCCTTAGGGCTGGGGACAGACAACCATCCTCACCCCCATCATCATCTTCACTACATCCACCATCATCATCACAATCCCTCGCTGTCCTGTCTAAGGAGGGACGACATCTCTTACAGGGTGCAGGTGAGCGTCTGGCTTTCTTGTATTTGGCCCTTTATTAGTATGAAATTTGTTATGATGAAGTGTATGCATTTTTGTGTGTAGATTGTGGATGTGAGTCAGGTGTTGGACGTGATGAATCATCCCAAGAGGAAGGAGCTGGTTTGGCCAGATGAGAGCATGAGACTGAGATCTGGACGTAACTTCTGGAGAGAGTGGGGTCCCCTAGAAGGCATGGAGGGTCATGTGCGTACATCACACACATGATTTTGTTTTGAACTAAAACTGTTTTCTGTATTTAAAATAAATGAGATTAAAAAGATATATACATATCTCATTAGATATTATTTTCATGACAATTAAAGGGATAGTTTACACAAAAATCTTCTTTCTGACAAACATATCCTGGCTCTTCCAAGCGTTACAATGGTTGTGAACGGGGGGCCTGTTTTGAAGCCCAAAAAATGTATCTGTCCATCATAAATAATCCATATTTAGAACTTTATTAAGTATAATATAACTAGCTTCCGGCAGACGGCCATACACATCGATTTGCGGTGGAAGAGTGACCCTTGACCTGATGCATGATGCAATGATGAATGTGGAAGCTCAGAGGATGGAGCAGAACAAAACCCCCGTCAGGAATTAGAAGTCTAAAATGAGAAATTTTAAAGAGAGATGTCGGAGGATTTCGATGTAAGAGAAGAGAAGCTTCAGTTTGTTGCACAGCCCTGTTTGTTTAAACTGCGAGAGTCGTCTAAACTTACGCTACTCCTACATCCTGCGTCATACATCACTTCAGAGGTTACTCATTTGGCGCAAGTCGACTTGCACAGCATGCATACAGTCGTCTGGCGAAAGCTAGTTATTTTAATTTATAAAGCTTTAAATATGGATATTTTTCTCACAAAAACCCATCACTTTGATCTAGAAGGCCTTTATTAACCCCCTGGAGCCGTATGGATTATATTTATGAGGGATGGATGCATTTTTGGGGGGCTTCAAAACAGGCCCCCTGTTCACTACCACTATAAAGCTTGGAAGAGCCAGGATATTTTTAAATATAACTCTGATTGTGTTCGTCTGAAAGTAGATGGTCATATACACCTAGGATGGCTTGAGGTTGAGTAAATCATGGGATAATTTTCATTTTTGGGTGAACTATCCCTTTAAGCACATTTTCCCCCCCCAAAAAAAAAACAAATTTAGAATTTAGTAATTTTGAAGAAAAAAAAGGTTTGTAGTAGCTGATGTACTGCCTATAAATTTTTTTTTTTTTTTAAATCACTGTAAAAAACAGTTTTATTATATTAAAAATCTTTATGCAAAATCTCAGATTTTTTTTATTTTCACTTGAACTATCCTAATTTCCCACTAATCTCACTCTCTCTCCATAGGTGGTTCATCGTTGGGTGCCTTGCAGTCGTGATCCGGTTAGTCGGTCTCACATTGATAAGACCATCCTGCTGGTCCAGGTGGATGATAAACTGGTTCCCATTATAGAGACGGGAGTGATTGAACTGGGGGCAGAGGTGTGAGAACACACTCATCTAATGTCAAGCCAGAGGAAGAATGAGGCCACACTCACTTCCAGCTGCTGATCGGGCGCAGGAATCCAGGGAATCGTGCAAATAGAGATCATACACACTCACACGCTGTAAGAAGCACACTTGCTCGAATCTGGACAGAAAGCTGCCTTGCTCTGTGTTCCTCGGATATGCTGCATGAGAGATCAGCTCCTGTAAACTCTTCTCTCTCTTTTTCTCTCCTTTATGAGCAGCTGCAGTCTCATTCTGTTTCTTGGGTTCTATGCATCTCATCAGCTGTCTGTAAACACATGCAAACTCACAGGGAACACTAAAGCCAAGCTTGATGTACACGCAGAGAAAGCAGTTTTTTTTATTACAGCTATAATCAAGTTTTATTTTGTATTTTCTGCCAAAATAAGTCGGGTGCACTGTGCTGCCCTGGACATGCAGTGAATCGTGACAGACTGTGTTTTTCTAGCTGCCAAGAAAGACAGATGATTGCGGTGAGGACGATGATGATGATAATAAAACGGAAGCAGGTGCTTCCAATACAGAGCTCTCTTATGTCATCCTTATATTTTATCCTCTTTTATTCTGTTGAGGATCCATTTGAAAACAAAGAGACAAGTGTTATGAGGAACTTTAACTTGCACTATGATTTATTTTTGTTTTTGATTTGCAGCTGTGCACTACTTTCTAAGATCACACATTATTTATTCCTCCACGGTTTGAATCGCCATGGTTACCGTTGCCTTTGGAATGCAAAATGCGAAATTGACACATTCTTTTCTGCCATTTTGACTTTTTTCTTTAGCTTGAGGACAGAAGTGGTTTTTAACCACATGTAGTTATGTATGAATATATAAATGTGTCTGTATAAAGATTTGGCTTTGAATATTTATTATTGTATTTACATTTTGTTATATTGTTTTTCATTTACGGGACAAATAAAGACAATGCATAAATATGATTTAGTCCTGTACCTGAGTGACTGATGATTTTCTTTTATGAGAAGGATGAAATGAAGTGCGTGGTGTATCTGGAGCATGAACTCATATTCATGTGATCTGGGGTCGAAGTTTCCTGCCCATTAAATTAGCCATCATGACACGATACAGACCAGTGACTGGTTCACAGTGAATGGCTCCGTTTGCCATTAATTAAAGTGCAGTTATTCATTGCTTTGGCTGTGCTCACTGGCATAATCTCTATATCAGTACAATGTTTTTAGGTTAAAGAAAAGCAGTTGAATAAATAAAACCGGTATTTTAAAATTGAAAAAAGAGTTTTTGGTAAAATGTTAGTCACGGTGTACTGCAAATCCCGTGTAGCTGGTGTCCTTTTACATTTTGAAGTAATTTCACACTGATTTTGTGTTATAAGACTGTTTTAGTTGGAAGGAAACATCTGAATTTCCTTAGTTGTGTCACAAAATAACAAACCGTAAACATATATAGAATTTTCTTGATATTTATGCTTACTTAATGAGGTAGGCCTATTAGTAACACTTTATAAGTAAGCAGTATTATATAAAACAATATTTATAATGTCTTTTTCATTAGTAAAAAGACATTCAAATAGTGTTTTTTATTACTGCTATGAAAGCCATGAAACTTTAATTAATTTTATATAGGCTGTATATTGTTGCTGTCAGGCGGAAACCTCATATCTCCATATTATCTTCATACAAAAGTATTAAAAAGAGCTTGTGACGTAACCTTGTAACTCCATTAGCTCCTTAAACTGTAAAACTTTCACCCCACCACATGAAGTACCACATGCAGAATGAACCGTCTATGCTTGTTTGCAATGCAAGGGTAAATAAAAAATAACTGGTTCTTTGAATAAGTACAGTGTTTTCTTTACTCAAGAAACTAATATATATATATATATATACTGATCAAGCATAACATTATGACCACCTTCCTAATATTGTGTTGGTCCCACTTTTGCTGCCAAAACAGCCCTGACCCATCGAGGCATGGACTCCAGTAGACCCCTAAAGGTGTGCTGTGGTATCTGGCACCAAGATGTTAGCAGCAGATTCTTTCAGTCCTGTAAGTTGCGAGGTGGAGCCTCCATGGATCGGACTTGTTTGTTCAGCACATCCCACAGGTGCTTAATTGGATTGAGATTGCATCCGGCCATCCACGTAATGTAAAAGAAAACGTGATTCATCAGACCAGGCAACCTTCTTCCATTGATCCGTGGTCCTGTCACGATAACTACTTTTGTTGTGCGATATATTGTTCCAGAAATAATTGCGATAAACGATATTATTGTCATTTTAAGTACATTTTATGTCATTGAATATATAATCATAATATAACAGCATAATAATGCAAGTAGGCCTACACACTTTCAAATGACAACCATTTAGATCATGGAAATGAAGGATCAAAAAATGTAATATCCTAAATAAAAAACTTGAATAAATATTTAAAGTAAGTTAGTAAAGTAAGGGTGCATTATTGCTGAAAACACAAACCCTACTTAGCAGTCAGATGTCTGTATGAACAAAGACTTGCACTGCAACAGTGGATTGAGGCTTTGAAATCGAGAGCATTCGGACTTGCTCTTCCAAACTGTCCGTAGTTGTCAGGAAAACACTACAACCCCTCAAATAACGCCTTTTTTCACCTGTTAATGACTGCCTTATGTAACTGCAGATTACGGATGATTGGCAAAATGTTGGTGACAATCATTATTATGTAAACATAATGGGCGATATATTGCATCACCAAAAATTATTCAGGTCATGTATATACATTGCGCAATAAGTCGATATATTGATTATTGTGACAGGCCTACCCACTGTTGCCGCTTTCGGCAGTAAGCATGGGCACCCTGACTGGTCTGCAGCTATGCAGCCCCATACGCAACAAACTGCGATGCACTGTGTATTCGGACACCTTTCTATCAGAACCAGCATTAACTTGAGCAATTTGAGCTACAGTAGCTCGTCTGTTGGATCGGACCACATGGGCCAGCCTTTGCTACCCATGTGTTCCTTCACTCATCACCACTGTTCCTTCCTTGGACCACTTTTGATAGATACTGACCACTGCAGACCGGGAACACCCCACAAGAGCTGCAGTTTTGGAGATGCTCTGACCCAGTCGCCTAGCCATCACAATTTGGCCCTTGTCAAACTTTATGCTTGCCCATTTTTCCTGCTTCTAACACATCAACTTTGAGGACAAAATGTTCACTTGCTGCCTAATATATCCCACCCACTAACAGGTGCTGTGATGAAGAGATAATCAGTGTTATTCACTTCACCTGTCAGTGGTCATAATGTTATGCCTGATCTGTGTTTATATGTATATATATATATATATAGGCTAATGTTTATGTATTTAAGGAGCAAAGAAGAGTGTCTGTCATCGAGTCATAGCCAATACTGTCTTAAATAGCCTCTGCATAGCACTTTGTGTTTAATAGCATGAGATTTTGGCCAAACAACAGAAGAAAAAAAACTGTCCACATAACCATGATAAACTTCATTACCTGTAAATCGATGAAAACATGATGCACTTACTGCCAGATTATGTGGCTGTTTTTAATGACAGACAAAATACATATTCACTGGTCAAAACATTGTAGCTTTTTGAGCTTGATTTTGGTCAAATGTTAATAATATAATGACACACGCAAGTGTCTGACCATATATAAAGCCACCATATTAACTTTGACAACACAGTGTTTAATTATTAAAAAAGAGAGATCTTGCTTAGATCATCATTGCCTGGTTTCACTGTCTGAATTACAGAAATCAGAGATCATGTGAACAGCAGGGACAACTATTAAAGGGACTTTTTGAGAAACAAGCGTGGGTTTCAACAGATGTGTACACCTGAAGAAGAATTTACAATGAATTCTAATATTAACACTGGTGTAATAAATAATTAATACTGGTGTAATAAATTATTGCTAAGATAAAAAGCACATTTGGTGTCAAAGGTTTCAGTTTCACAGTAATCTATAAGTACTTCTGAGTGGGTTTTTTGTTACACAAATCAGTCTATTATGAACAATGCTTTCTTTGTGGTATTATGATCACAAAACATACTAAGTTGTATAGATGAATTTTGGAATCTCTCAATGCATTGACTTAAAAACTGGGGTGTCACACAATCAGTAAATTGCTCTAGAAACTGTAGAAGGGGTTTCCCAAGATAACCAGAAAATAGTAATAGCTACAGATTATATAGACTGATATGAAGGAACAGTGAGAATTAGATCTGTTTTGAATCAGCATAAACTACAATCAAAAGTCTAAGCATGGCTGCTTACAGAGAGAGACACGTTACATAACGACATACTCTGTTATGGATCTGTCTCAGGACACCTGTAAAAACAGGTGAGATCAGCCCAGCTATAAAAATGCGTGGGTGCACTGAAATAGCAGTCATATGACAAACGGATGATCTGATCATGTGCTCGCATATATTCTGTCTAGATAACAAAAAAATAAGGACGGGTGTCTGTGCCGAAGTTTCTCAGTAAAATTATTAATAAACCAATTATTAAATCCCCTAATAAATTTGAGGCATTTCCCCTTAACCTTTTTAACGGTTAGACTTTCCCTGTCATGAAGTGAGAACACTTCAAGGCATCGCTTTGTTTCTATAGAACAGTTTCCTCTCTTTTTGTTTTGTTTTCAGTTAAACTCATAGCACATGACCGACTAGTCAGGTGGTGAGTTGAGGCTCCGCCCAGGAGTCAAAGTTGATTGGATGCTGCTCAGAGCCGTATTGAGCTGATTGGACAGCACACTGGGTTTGTTTGCGCTGAATGGCTGCTGCACATGCGTCCCCGTCTCACAGGTTGTAATAAAGCGTCGAGTCGCTATAGCTCGGCAGCTCGGGCAGCGCGTACAGTAAACAGGTAAGAGTATATAAACTACTGATATCTTTAATTTGTGTTAACTCTACTCATTTTGTTTGTTTGTTTGTTTGGTTGGTTGGTTGGTTGTGTTTTGTAAAATGAATCACCTCAAGGTTAAATACTCCGTTCAGCTAAAAGCAGAATAGTTTAAACCCCCCTATGGCCTGCTGTTATTATTGTAGCTTTGGTTTCCTTGTCTGATTATAGGATGATCACGAGACGACAAAAATGTTGTTGTTAACACCGTTTACCGCCCAAATTGCTACAGTCATTATTACCACAATTAAATTTGGTATTTGCTACTAGTATCATCTAAAAAGAGACATTCAACAAAATGACAGATTATTCTTCTGTTTAAAGGAGATGTCACACAGCTATTCATAGTATTTGTATACACAATATTTACATACTGTAACAGTGACTGACATTTGAGATGTTTGTGTCATGTTAGTATATGGAGTGTATGTAAGGTGAATGTTTCCTTTTAGGGGAAATCTCACAAATCGCATTGCATTTCAATCTTAAATCAAAATATACATAATATATATGCATAAACGAGGAGCCTGTATCTAACAATAACATAATATAGTATTAATATTACGTTTTATATTTGGACCATTTTTCATTTACAATATTTTTGTATATTATTTACATAACTGTATAAGGCTTAGTATTTTTTGAGAAAAAGAAAGTATAAACTGTTTAATGTATTATATTATTAAAATGAAGGTCATCACATTAAGTATTTTATGTTGTTTGGCAAATACTTTTTAGTAAAGTTCACAATCTTTAACACATGGTATTTTTCTCTGATTATTTTCCATCCCTGTTCTCAGTAGATTGCAGAGATGAGCCCAGTGGCAGTTTTAGGTCTGGCCCTGAGCCTGGGGCTCATAGTGAGCGCTTTCCCTGCCGAGCAGCCAGAAAATGGGAAGCACTGGGTCGTCATTGTGGCCGGATCTAACGGCTGGTACAATTACAGACACCAGGTGAGAAAGAATCTGATCTTTGAGGTGGAGAAAGTACATGGGTTTTTCCCCAAGTATTAGTCAGTTGTCTCATCTGACGTCTGTTTAGATATTTATTCGGTTTTATTTGTGCGTTTATAGGCTGATGTGTGCCATGCGTATCAGATCGTCCATAAGAATGGGATTCCTGATGAGCAGATCGTGGTGATGATGTATGATGATCTTGCTCAGAGTCCTGAGTGAGTATGACTCGTCTTATTTATACTAACTGGTGGTAGTATAGTGGAGTGGTTCTCAGCTTCTTCGACTCCAAGGCCTCCATATGTCCAAAACAATATTCAAAGGCACTCCTATTACTTCTGTCATAATTAAAATAAATGAACAAAAAAGTCAGTTTAATCTTGCACAATTATTTTACTGTATAGTGCAAAGTATTTTTTTTATCATGTTAATTAAAATTAAACTAAATTTAAATTATTTAAATAGTTTTAAGATTTATTGGGACCCCTTGTACATGTACATTTGGTTGAGAACCACTGGTATAGTGAAAGATCTGAGCTGGTAACACAAGAGTTATTGGATCGAGGCTTATAAGCAGTGATGTATTTATGACTTGGAGTTGCTTTGCTCAGAGGTGGCAGAGGTGATAGAGAAACAAGCACTTAACTCACATTGCCTCTGATTGTAGAAAATGTGTTGTTAGCTATTTCAGATTTTAAAAAATCTTCTGGGTAACTTGTCACCAACACCACTATGATCACTTCCCCTAAATCGCTTTGATAAAGTTAGTTGTGTCTTCCAAAAGCAGATATGAAGCAGACATATCAGCTAATTATTTAGCTCCACCACATGTGCGCACACACACACAAACAAAGCTTTGAGTCTGTTCATTTGCAGAAGTCACAAGTATCTAATTTAACCACCAGAAGCCAACAGAAAAATGTAGCATGTCAGGTTTTTCTGTCATGGCTGTGATAGTGCCTGGCATTAAAGATGTTTGTGTCATGTTTGTATGTGGAGTGCATGTTTTCTTGTAGGGTGAATCTCACAAATCGCATTGCATTTCATTCCTAAATCAAAATATACAGTACTGTGCAAAAGTCTTAGGCCACTATTAGATGTTGTTTTAGCAATGATATGATGATCATATATAATTATTTCTCAGTCTCTTTATTGGAATATAACCAGAAAATACAGGAAATTTGTATGCAGTATTAAAAAACAGGAAAAAATGGGCTAAAGTGGCAAGTATTTCGTGATCACCCCTTACACTTGAGCAATGGCAGGAACCGGCTTTCTTAAACCTAAAAAGAATGGAAGAGGACTGGAAGGCCAAGAAACTTTCAAAATCTGATGAGAAGTTTCTTAGAGGAACTGGAAGAAGTCCAGGAAATCACACTAAATACTGATTTTTGCTTAAAGAAGCCTTTTTTTTTTTTTTTTTTGGAAAATGTTGTTGATTATATTCCAGATCATGAGGTGGAAAAGAGGTCAAATTATTTTTTACAGCTGAGACATTTATTACTTTAGTGGCTTTTTATGAAAATGTAGGTCAGGTGTTCCGGCTGAATTTAACAATGAAAGAAAGAAATCTGATTGTTGACTTAGTCGCATGGTTTTGCGGTTAATTTTTAACCTATGTTTGATAAGTGGTGGACAAAGAGGTTTTTATATTATTGTTTGTTGTCTTTTAATAATTAATATTATTTTTTTTAGCATCAGTTTTTGCTCCTTAAAAACCAAAAGCCTTTTCAGTACAGAGGTTCATGTGACTGTTTTTCTGTGTCCAGTAACCCTACTCCAGGAGTGATCATAAACAGACCCAATGGATCGGATGTTTACAAAGGAGTGCTGAAGGACTACATTGGTGATGTGAGTCAATGCGTGTAATTCTGACTCTGGGATTTGAAATGGTAAGCGGTATGTTTGCCATTCGTTCACTAATATAATTTGTGTGTGTTTGTGATATAGGATGTGACTCCTCAGAACTTCCTGGCGGTGTTGAAGGGTGATGCTGCTGGTGTGAAGGGAGGATCTGGAAAAGTGCTGAAAAGGCAAGTTACCATAAAAACTGGGGCAGAGAGGGGTTAGGGGTCATTAGCGTGTCTCTGAGATGTTTGCATTGAAATGTAAATTAGCTTGGGACAGATGTTATTGTCTTACTGAATTTATTGCCCTCATTTCCTGTAAAATCGTAGTCTCTGTGTCTCTGTTTGTGCATGTTGAGACAGATATGTGTAAAGCAGGTCTTGTGATGTATTTTTCTTTCTAAGCATTTTTTTTTATTGTTCTTCCTCCTGGCAGCGGTCCAAATGATCATGTGTTTGTGTATTTCACTGATCATGGAGCCCCAGGTCTGCTGGCCTTCCCTAATGATGATGTAAGCACTTTCTGCTTCCTGTGGTCATTTAGCTGAATCCAGTCCTTTCAGGCTCTTCTCGCGCACACACTTCACAGTTCTCTCCAAAAGTCTGAAACCTCTAGTGTAAATGCTTATATTGTTTATATATTGTGTATATTTTTCTGATGTCTTTACAAATTATATAATCAACATAATTGAAAAAGTTTAATGATCTGACTTTTTCAGCCCAAACTGAAGATACTGAAGCAATAGATCAGCTGACATAGACAGATGTCATATAATGAGTAACACATCTAACTCGCATGAAGTTTCGACATGAGTTGTGCTGACAAGTAATTGTGCATGAGCAGCTGGGGTGGGGGGTTGTGGGTTGGGGTTGGGGGGGTTATTGCTTCACTTCCTTATGCATGACATCTTTATAAATTAATGTGAGTTGTGTAATTAGAAACTTGCAGTAAATCATGTGTCTTCATTTCTCTACCTTTTAGCTTCATGTAGAAGACCTGATGGAAACCATCACGTACATGCATCAAAACAACAAATACAAGAAGGTGACTGTTACACATGTTCATTAATAAGATACAATTCATAATTTCGATAAAAACATTATATATAATTATTGTCATTTTAAAAAAAAATATCTGTGAACCCTTTCTTGCACACATAGATGGTGTTTTATGTTGAGGCCTGTGAATCTGGTTCTATGATGAAGCCTCTGCCTGTTGACATTAATGGTGAGTTTTATTTCTAACTTTATCACACATGCTGTTGTGTGTAAATAACGTAGTATATATAATCCGGGTGTGTATCTCAGTCTATGCTACAACCGCTGCCAACCCTGATGAGTCCTCATATGCCTGTTACTATGACGAGGCCAGAGACACCTACCTGGGAGACTGGTACAGCGTCAACTGGATGGAAGACTCCGACGTGGTTAGTACACACATCTGACAGAGGTTCAAACTTAAGAAAGATAGAAGAGAAAAGCATTTATTCAGCATGAACAGTCAGGGCAGCTCACAAAAAAATCTGGAATAACGTAGACTGTGGGAAAGTGCTTTAAATGGAGTTGTGTGTTTGTTTCTTTAGGAGGATCTCAGCAAAGAGACTTTGGCCAAACAGTTCAAGATCGTAAAGGCCAAAACCAACACCAGCCATGTGATGCAGTATGGAAACAAGGTAATGCACTCACAAACACTGTCCAGCATATGAAAGACATTCAGCAAAGATTAAGAATTAACACATGCAATAAGATAAGGCACACTGTCTTTACACTACAAAGCACCAAATGCAAGATTGATTAGCATCATTGATGCTGTGAAGGGCACAATTATCGTTATTGTGACAGGAACAAAATTAAATATATTGCCAAGAAATCCATCTGTATGGACCCTAAACTCTAGCAACTGTGAGTAGTGTCCTGAAAATGGATTAGTTTAGTATGGATATAGATATGCTCTAAGTTTATTCTTGGTCCAGCGTCTGTCGTATATTCTCAGCTAGTTCCGTTAAAGTTATGTATATTTTATCATGTATACTTTATTAATCAGACACTTCCTTGTCAAAGCATAAATGCTGTCCTGTGTAGTGTCTTCATGTTTGTACTTGCCAAATCTAACTTGTGGTTTGTTTGTGTTTTAGACGCTGTCCCACATGAAGGTGGTTGCGTTCCAGGGTAACTCTAAAGGTCTTGATAAGGCAGCCGAGCCTGTGTCGTTGCCTGTGATCACTGAACATGACCTCATGAGCAGCCCTGATGTGCCTCTTGCAATCATGAAGAGAAAACTTGCGAAGTCCAATGACGTTCAGACTGTTGTTGGTCTCATGAATAGCATCCATGAACATCTACAGGTTTGAAGCACTGCTTTTTACCAATCAATTATTTATACATCTATTTACATTTATTTTAAGTGTTAAAAGTTGTTCACAACCATTCAAAAGTTTGGGGCCAGTAAGATTTTATTTTATTTTACAAGGAAACATTAATTTGATCAAAAGTGACAGTAATTACATTTATAAACAATAATAAATGCTGTTCTTTTGAACTTTCTATTCATCAAAGAATTCTGCCAAAACGTATCATGCGTTTCACAAAAATATTAAGCACCACAACTGTTTTCAATAATAAGTATATAGTCATAAATGTTTCTTGTGTAGCAGATCAGCATATTAGAAAGATTTCAGAAGGATCATGTGACTGAAGACTGGATGAATGATGCTGAAAATTCAGAATAAATTACAGTTAAAAAAAAATTAAAATAGATATTAATAATATTTCACAATATTACTGTTTTACTGTATTTTTGATAAAATGAATGCAACCTTGGTAAACATTAGAGACTTCTTTAAAAAAAAAAGAAGTTTACAGACCCCGAAACTGCAAGTGATGTCAGAGTCAGATTTCTGTCAAGATAATCATATTATAATGGATTTTGTGCTTGTTTGCGTAGTTGCGGGAGCTGCTTGGTAACACGATGCGTAAAATCGTGGAGCATGTGGTGCAGGACAAAGAGGAAGTGCAGGATTATCTGGATGGACGTGAAGATCTCACACAGTATGAATGTTACAAAACAGCCGTCAATCACTACAAGAAACACTGCTTCAACTGGCACAAGCAGGAGGTACAAACATTCAGGATTTCTGTGTCCGCTGTCATCTGCATCATTGGTTGTGTTATGCTGTGTGTGTGAGACATCTTTTCTCTCCTGTTGCAGTATGAATATGCTCTGAGACACCTGTATGCTTTAGTAAACCTATGTCAGGGAGGATACCAGGCCCAGAGGTAAAAAAAAAAAAACACCTGTGTCCTTTTTTTTTTCCTATCACTTTTCTCTAGTATGGAGTCTAGACTGATGTTTCCATAATAAATAAATAATGTTTCCAGCGCCCTCTGCCTGCGGTAGCGAGTTATGTAAAGTTTTCTTGTGGGATGTGAAAGAAGGGGCTCATTGGGTTTAATTTGTTTGTGATTTAAATCTCATCTCTCTTTCACAGAATCACAGCAGCCATGGATGACGTGTGTTACTTCAGACAGTAGAAACGTGAACTTGTGCCACAGAGGACTTTTATTGGATGAACTACACTTTGCACATAAGAATGTGACTGACTGTGGGAGAAATCTGTATCATCACACACCGCCTTGATTGGATCTTTTTGACAAAATGTTTCTTTTAATGAGGATTTGCACTTTTAAATTTATTTTTTTTTTGTGTGTGATGTTTAACTGATCTTTTTGTTTTTAAAGAAAGAAATATGCTTTAAGGTACTGCCCAGCGATTCCTGACAAACACTTTGGGCTGTTAATTTTTATGTACAGTATGTATTGTGTGTTGTTGTTTCTGTTTTTTGTTTTCATCAGATGCCTTCTCAATGAGAACAAGATTTTTGGTAGGACCGCTTTAGAATGACATATTGACATTTGAAATCAAAGCATGTTTTTTGGCACCTCAGTTATGGTCACCATAATTAAGTATAGTTTGGAAACCAAAGCATTTAAATGTCCAGTTAGAGAATGAAGTCCAATCTTAGAGGATGTTGAGTAGATGCATTCAAACAATTACTAGAACAAAAACAGCTGATACATTCAGCTGCATATTGTACAAAGATTTTGATTTTATTTTTTTAAGCTGGTGTTCATCACCTTGACTGAGCCATGAAAATACCCAATTTCTCTCCAGTAGTGAATCAAAGGAGCTCTTCTTTTGGTTATTGACTAAATGTATACCTATCAAACTGAAGTGAAAACAAACTTAGCTACTGTACCTGAACTCTGTGGTCATACTTAAGAAGTGTCTTAAATAACTGAGAACAGCTGCACTTTGAGCAGTTAATGAGCAGGTGTGTTTAGTGTAATGGTGGATGTGTCAGGCTGTGCTATTATGTCAAGTGTCCTCCGTTTAGAGCAAATTGAGGCCTCAAACCACTGAACTAAAAGAGGTTGTAAAGTTTGCTGGAGATTGAGCTCTGGAAAAGTGAGTTTGCACTGACAACATGTGATAAACAATACAATGAACTACTACCAGTCCTCTTTTCAGTGTATAATCTGTTAAGCAGTGAGTTATTGATTATAAAAAATAATAATAAACCTGAATTGAGTGAAATTTGTTGATTGTAGTCTTTTCATTTTCTTCAGTCCAAGTTATAGCTTCATTCTGTTGACAAATGAATAACTGTTAATAGATGGAAATTGCATTGATTCTTGTATTATATATTGTAGCAGATCTTCCCATCCAAAACCGGAAAGCGATGATATAAGAATGAACAAGGTAAAATTCAGCCCCTACAAAAACAAAAAAAAAGTCTCACAAAAAAATAAAAAAACATTTCATAAGCCAGGAAACTTGACTCACAGCGGTTTCTACAGATCACAATGTTCATCATGGTGGGATTGTGTTTGTACACGCAACTCCATAATCATGAACTTTATTGTGGTGGGAATGACGACATGTTCTTTGATATAAGATGTTGTGGTAATGCCAATGGCAGATTGGCTGATATTGCTAAAACTATCCTGGACTAAATCTACATAATACTTAGACAACTAAAAAGTGCCGATGAAAGACACTAATATACTATATATAATCTTTTTTAATTCATTGTAGGCCTGCTGGTAGTTCTTTTCTAAATAATCATTTAATTAATTATTTTAATTTAATTTAAATTTTTATTTAATCGATAAAACAATGTCCTAGATGACTAAGCATCTCCATAGCAATAAATCCTGCAAGTCATTAATGACATATAAATCAGTCACACACGCCCTTTAATCAGTGTGTTACGTAATCATGTCTACAGGACGTGTTAGTGTCCGTTCATTCTGTGGCCGCGGGGTGGCGCCACTGAGCGCTCAAGGACCTGACAAGTGTTTGGAAACTCCCTTAAAATTCTCACCTGGAGCCTCTTGAGGATTAAGCGGAGAGTAGTATCTGAAGCCGGAGAGCACAGTCTGCATGGACTGTTCAAGACTGATTGCTCTCTTAAGAAGAAGAGTTTCCTAAGAAAACTGGAATAATGTGGAAATGTCTCACCTGAACCTTCCAGACCAGATTCACACGGACTGTCCGATGTAAAGGATTTTAACAGTGACAAACAAGGAAACTGAGGGATCCAGAAGTTACAGGTAACAGCCCTACCCAGTCAGCTAATATGACATAAAATCTTGTGTAATGCCTTTAACGCAAAGTCAAAACTAAAGTTAGAAGTGTCTAAAGAACGTTGTTTAGTTAGCGCCAGTGTGTATTTGTGGGTTTAATCGTTAAAGTTTGTGCTCCCTGATATTTTGAATATGTGGGTTTTACTTTCAGTAGTATGTGTCTTGCTCTCTTTCACTTTTTTTTTTCTAAATCTAAAAAGTTACATAATTGCAATTCACACAGAAAATGAACTGCAGATCATTTCTGAATTAAATGGCATTATGATATTTTTGTGGGACTTGTATAGGTGGTGTAACTTGAGGGAGATTGTAAAAAAAAAACAAAAAAAAAAAAAAAACGCTGTACCCGTAGTTTGGCATGATCCTTATCCTTACAATAAACAGGAAATGATATCACGGAGGGGATCCCTGTAGACCCTCATGACCATCAATAGGTCAGTAAGGGTTATATATATATATATATACAAACATCCTACAAACATTTTGTTTTGAACTCAATTGTTCCAGATTTTCCCTATTTTGTAACATCTTAGACATTCTTATCTGTCATAGAATTCCTATAAATCATTAAATTCTAGGGAGAGAAAAAAAAATCTGTAGGGATGTGTGTTTCTGCAGTGTGTGAGTTTCTTCTACACATGTGTAGCTCAAAGACGCTTCACCTTGAGCAGGTTTGTACATTAACCTGAAACAGATAGGAGACCTGCAGGGTTTGGAGGAGGTGGAGTGAGACCGAGGGACTCCTGCTCTAATGTTCTTAGGTAGTACGTTGTTGTTCATGAGTGACTTGTGGGAGAGTGAGAGAGAAAGAAAGGTGATTGTAGGTATTGTTGGTTTTGGGTGTGTCGCTGTACCCGTCAGGCTGCCATGCTGGGGCTTGTTTCTGTAGAGATTCCAGATCAGTTGCGCAAGTGTGTGCAGAAGCAGGACGTGTGTGTGTGTGTGTGTGTGTTCTCCACTGCCCAACTGTAGGAAATAAGGTTGCTGACTGATTTAATAGAGCATCACTTTAGTTTTATTCATGGCTGATTTGCTGTTGCATGATCTGAATCCATCACTCACACTGTTTTGAAGTGTATCAGATGCACGAGGTGAGGTCAAAGCCAGTTTTCATAGTGATGTGTTGTGTATGAAATGTGCCAGGATGTCTGCCAATGGTGAAACCTCAACATCACTGTGACAAGAATATTTACATATATGTGTTTGACAGGCCTGTTGAAGACCCCATCATCACAATTGGAGTTTTGTGTCTGTTGTGTTTTGGGCCATCAGTATACTAGTATTAAAAACGGACAAAAATATCTTTTAGCAGATAAATGCATTAAAATGTGCTCAATGCATATTATAGATCTTATTGTGAACAATTCATCATGCAATTGCTTCATTTTTAAAAATGTTTTGACCTTACAATGTTTAATCAAAATGTCATAACTTGACCTTCCGGCGAAAACGACAGACTTCTCTCTGGTGACATATGCAGGACTTCTCCAATCATTTAGTCTGCTTAAACCCCAACCACATCTCAATCCAATCAACAATGATGCATAATAACAAGTCACCGCCCTACTTTTTCTTTCTTTTTTTTGTATTTCAATAATCTGCTACTGGTGTACGTCACAATATGGAAGAAAAGATTTGTCGCTACTTCATTTTCATTGTGATTTTTAACAAAAGCTATTGGCTATTTATTATTTTTCTACAAAGAGACAAGCCTTTCGATATGTCTCACTCAAAAGTGTCATTTTAATAGAAACTATGCCACCACAGGACAAAAAACCCACTTTGCCAAACCAGTTGAGTTTTTAAAGTTATGTCACTAAAAATAAGAGTCCTGAGAAACCACATCTCTCCACTAAAAGTCAGTGGCCCAATCAGAACCCCCCTCTTCCTGTCAATCAATGTTGCTTTTGGAGGGGGTGAGGTTGAATTCGGCAAAACAGTGGAAATGACTTACAGCACCTTTTAATACAAATTTGAGAGGGAGAGAGAGGGAGTTCTCTGCGGTAATGTTCTTGATGATAGTTTTCCCACGCTTGTTTTTAAATGTTGCTTTATCAAGGGGAAATTAAAACTGGTTTTCTTTGGCAGCTGATGCGAGGTAAAGTGGCTGACAATTGGTTGGTTTTGCTTGTGCCCCAGAGCAAAACCAGCCAATTGTCAGCCACTTTACATTGACTGTGAAGTAACCCTCAGTAAACCTTCAGCTGGCACAACAGCTCGTGATCCAGTGTGCTGCCACCTCGCAGCCTATTGATCACTGATAGCTTCATCAGCAGCTGGGAGATTTTCTCACATTGATATGTGTGTGTGTGTTTGTGGAAGATTATATTAGTACAGAGCTTGAGTAGTTTTAATCTAAAACTCTTGATGAAACAGGCTGATCTGGCTCTTAATCACTATATTATCAGCCCTGATTCCTGCAGGACTAATTGAGAGTGAGACACTCCCAGTTAGTGTATGAGGATAGTTTAGATTTAATGAAAGTGAAAATGTTTTGGATGATATCAGCATGAGAGAGTGAGACGGGTCTGGATTTTATGAAGATGATACAGTAAGACAGATCTGGATTTTATGAAAATGATACAGTGAGACAGTTATGCATTTTATGAAGATGATACAATAACTGTCTCACTGTATCATTTTCATAAAATCCAGATCTGTCTTACTGTATCATCTTCATAAAATAAAATCCCTGTCTTACTGTATCATCTTCATAAAATAAAACCCAGACCTGTCTCACTGTATCATCTTCATAAAATCCATAACTGTCTTACTGTATCATCTTCATAAAATAAAATACATAACTGTCACTGTATCATTTTCATAAAATCCATAACTGTCTTACTGTATCATCTTCATAAAATAAAATACATAACTCTCACTGTATCATTTTCATAAAATCCATAACTGTCTTACTGTATCATCTTCATAAAATAAAATACATAACTCTCACTGTATCATTTTCATAAAATCCAGATCTGTTTTACTGTATCATCTTCATAAAATAAAATACATAACTGTCTTACTGTATCATCTTCATAAAATACATAAGACAGTTATGTATTTTATGAAGATGATCCAGTGAGACAGTTCTGGATTTAATGAAAATGATACAGTGAGACAGGTCTGGATTTTATGAAGATGATACAGTAGGACCGTTATGTAATTTTATGAAGATGATACAGTAAGACAGTTATGGATTTTACGAAGATGATACAGTAAGACAGTTTTGGATTTTACGAAGATGATACAGTAAGACAGTTTTGGATTTTATGAAGATGATACAGTGAGATAGGTCTGGATTTTATGAAGATGATACAGTGAGACAGTTATGCATTTTATTTTCAGGAAGATGATACTGTAAGACAGTTATGGATTTTTTTTATGAAGATGATACAGTAAGACAGGTCTAGATTTTATGAAGATGATACGGTAAGACAGTTATGGATTTTATTTTATGAAGATGATACAGTAAGACAGTTGGATTTTATGAAAATGATACAGTGAGACAGGTCTGGATTTTATGAAGATGATACAGTAAGACAGTAATGTATTTTATTTTATGAAGATGATACAGTAAGACAGTTATGGATTTTATTTTATGAAGATGATACAGTAAGACAGTTATGGATTTTATTTTATGATGATACAGTAAGACAGTTATGGATTTTATGAAGATGATACAGTAAGACAGTTTTGGATTTTATGAAGATGATACAGTAAGACAGTTTTGGATTTTACGAAGATGATACAGTGAGACAGTTATGTATTTTATTTTCAGGAAGATGATACTGTAAGACAGTTATGGATTTTTTTTTTATGAAGATGATACAGTAAGACAGGTCTAGATTTTATGAAGATGATACGGTAAGACAGTTATGGATTTTATTTTATGAAGATGATACAGTAAGACAGTTGGATTTTATGAAAATGATACAGTGAGACAGGTCTGGATTTTATGAAGATGATACAGTAAGACAGTAATGTATTTTATTTTATTTTATGAAGATGATACAGTAAGACCGTTATGGATTTTATGAAGATGATACAGTAGGACAGTTTTGGACTTTATGAAGATGATATAGTAAGACAGTTATGGATTTTATTTTATGAAGATGATACAGTAAGACGGTTATGGATTTTATTTTATGAAGATGATACAGTAAGACAGTTTTGGATTTTACGAAGATGATACAGTAAGACAGTTATGTATTTTATTTTCAGGAAGATGATACAGTAAGACAGTTATGTATTTTATTTTCAGGAAGATGATACAGTAAGACAGTTATGTATTTTATTTTCAGGAAGATAATACAGTAAGACAGTTTTGTATTTTATGAAGATGATACAGTAAGACAGTTTTGGATTTTATGAAGATGATACAGTAAGACAGTTTTGGATTTTATGAAGATGATACAGTAAGACAGTTATGTATTTTATGAAGATGATACAGTAAGACAGTTTTGGATTTTATGAAGATGATATAGTAAGACAGTTATGGATTTTTTTTATGAAGATGATACAGTAAGACAGTTATGGATTTTATTTTATGAAGATGATACAGTAAGACAGTTTTGGATTTTATGAAGATGATACAGTGAGATAGGTCTGGATTTTAGGAAGATGATACAGTGAGACAGGTCTGGATTTTAGGAAGATGTTACAGTGAGACAGTTATGTATTTTATTTTAGGAAGATGATACAGTGAGACAGGTCTGGATTTCATGAAGATGAATGTAGATAATATAGTGAGACAGTTTTGGATTATTTAAAGATTATGCAGTTAAACAGTTCTGGACAATTTGTGTTGAAGCAGCTCCATTAAAATCAAAACATTAGCAATCTAATGGAAGAACGGCTGAGGAAAAACAGGATGAGAGAAAGAAGACAGTGATGGAAGCAGAGGTGGAGCTGGACGAGGAACCCACAGGAATTATAGAATTATCAGTCGTTTAGGAATGTTACTGCTGCTCTCAACAAGCTGCTGCAAAGCCCCAGAACACACACACACACACACAAACACACAACACTAAACAATAGCACAGATTGCAACAAAACATCAGAGTGTGTATTTTTGTGAGGATGAAATCAGACTGAAACTTGATACTAATGTCGGCACACACCTCTGAAGTTTGGAAGCCAAATAGTGATTGTATTTCATCATAAAAAATACACTTTTCTGCACTGGATTTATTTCACGTCACACGGATATCTGATATAAAAACAGACCTCGGGTGGTCTTCTCAGATTCGTGTGTTTTGTGTCAGTCTGTGTTGTTGGGTGTTATTGTGTTAATGTACTGTAATGGTAGCTGTGAGGAAAGACAGACACTCCCATAAGGACATAATGTGCAGTTAGCATGACGGCTATCAGCACTTTCCTTGACTGTTCCCCAGCAGCACTGCAATGACCCCTAGCACTTCCCCTCAGCACTTACAGAGGACTTCAGAAACCCTAAATTTCTTCGGTTTGGGGCTTAGAAAGAAAGAGATTTCCAAAATGCTCTTACAACAGTCTGCGTTTGAGAGACAGAAGTGCTCCCGTCTCACACAGTTGTGACGCTGCACATAGTTGTGCACGTAATGTCTTAAGTGTAACCAACTCAAGATGTATTGTTCATGAGTGAATGTCTCATTTCTTTGAGTGGAAAACCCCTGTGAATGATGTGTATGCGTGTAAGAATATCAGTCTGTTCCATCCACCCGGTGAGCACCATGACTGTGCCTTGAAAAACTACTAGAATTAAACTGCAGATAAGGCAAGCATGGTTCAATTCTGCATGCGTGTGTTCATGTGACCACAGCTTTCCTGGTTAATACACCTCAGGCATTTTATCTTCAAGATTTACCTCCATTTCCTGTAACCCACATAAAAACATCTCCCTGCTCCTGCTTATCATCTCTGTAGTGTGTGCAGGTGTGCAAAACTAGGTTTCTACCTCTTGCACACACCTCACACTTAGTTAGAGAGTGTAGTAATGTTTGGAATAGCATACTATTCCTGTCGAATATGGTATGTACACTACCATTCAAAAATTTGGGGTATTTTATATATAATAAGAAACACTGATAATAAGACATTTTTCTTGAGCAGAAAATCACTATATTAGAATGATTCCTGAAGGATTATGTGACACTGAAAACTAGAGTAATGATGCTGAAATTTCAGAAGTTACACTTTATTTTAAAGGTAGGGTAAGTCATTTTCAGAGAGGCTAGCATTAACGAGCTAGCTTTGAAAGCATAAGATCCCACCCTCCCTTCAGAGCGTCTCCAAAGCCACGCCTCCATCAAAACACACAAACGCAGCAGAGTCTACAAAGTGTCATGAGAGACGGCGTTAAACTACCTCATGTCTCAAATCACATAACATTACAAAAATAATGAACATAAACAACAACTTAAAGAGCACTGACCTGCACCTGACTGCTGCAGATTAATTTCGTCGTTGATATTGTTGTCATTGAAATGCATAAATTTGAGCTCCGAGTATAACGTCATGGGTTTCCATCTCTTGCAGTTCACTGTAGTTATGGTGTGAATGCAGCATAAACTCATTGTTTTGATTCAGGAGGAACTGTAAAAGGTTATGTCTAACACTGCATAGCATGAAACACGCTGATGACGTGTAATGGGTGCACGGAGGTATGGAAATTCATACGCTGACAGGGAGTTAGGACATCCCGTCTTAGCCCTCGGGATGAGGTCTATGATTGGATGAACATTGGTAACTCTTTACAGTAAGGTTCATTAGTTAACATTAGTTAAAGCTGCAGTCCGGCATTTTTCCTCTTTGTCGCCATTTCTGTTTGAAACCTGCAATTGCAGTCATATGCGGAATTGTTATCGTTACGTGCGTTGTGCTTCGGCACGGCTCCTCAGCGCAGATGAATCTAATGTTTGCCGTCAGTCACTGCACCGGTGTGGATACTGTACTTCAGAATCACAGATTCTACGTCTTGAAAGTATGACCAATAAAAGAATTTTCACTGGAGAATATCAGCTGAACAAGTAAGTAACACTTCTGCCACTTTTGTTCTTATCAACTGAGGAAAAAAGCATTAGGCCTACAATAAATCGTGCTGCCAATGATGATTAAATCTAACAAACGCTTAGCTTGGATAACGCCAAACCGTGCAAATGATTAACAATTTGAGAACAAAGTATAACAATAATAATGTTTACAACATTAGCATTGCGTGACTGTGTATTTAGCGTTACCGGTTACCAAAGTCTACAGGTGAACCTTTTGTTGTCACTGATTACTGTCATTTGGACCTTTCTGGATTACAATCTGGCATCCAAATGATACATTTACCGCTACAAGCATCCTCACATTATAAAGCAGGCTAACCTGGACTCCTTCCAGACGTGACGTAATGACGCAAAGATGAACTGCTGCATGCTCGAATTTCCCGCGGAAATCCACCAGGTTTCTCTTATTATAAAACATTATTACAAGCTTACCATTGTTAATCGGGCTAAGATAAGGAGATAGATTTGAACACTGGCTGGATATGTACTTGCTCAAAAAATTTTGGATCATTTTTAGCCAAAAAAAGTTACGGACTACAGTTTTAACTACATTAGTTAACATGAACTGCACTAGCACAGCATTTATTGATCTTTGTTCATTTGTTAATGTGAACTAACATGAATAAACAATGAACAACTGTATTTTCATTAACTAACGTTAGCGAAGATGAATAAATACAGTAACAAATGTATTGCTCATGGTTAGTTCATGTTAGTTAATACATTAGTTAATGTTTAACTAATGAACCTTATTGTAAAGTGTTTCCCGAACATTTTATGGTCCTACACCTTCCACAGATGATATAAATACATTTAGACCACTTAACTTTCAATTTAAGAGACTTTCAACCAGTATAACAAAAAAAGTTTTTGAAGCAAATCACTTACCCTGCCTTTAAGGTGACATAGTTACGTTGTACTTACTCAAATAAATACTGAGTAATATTAATTAACTACATGTACTTACTATAGAGTTACGGTTATGGTTTGGTTTAGTGTTAGTTACTTTTAATTATGCATAACTTACTGTTATTACTATTACTAGTAAGTACATGTAGTAAGTACAACGTGTAACTACGTCACCTAAAATAAAGTGTTACCCATTCAGATTTACCAACACAGGAATAAATTACATTTTAAAATAATTTCAAAACTATTTTACAATATTACTCTCTTTTTTCCCCCTGTATTTTTGATCAAATAAATGCAGACTTGGTGAGCATAAGAGACTTTAACAGTAGCCATTTTTGTGCATTAGTGTGCTATGTTGTTGTCACATTACTTCATTATGCTGCATATTTAATTCGATAAATGTTGTACAGTTTATAAAAAGCCCAATTTTATGTAAAAATGTACTAATGAGGCAAGAAAGGTATGTTTAATGTCACATTTGATATTACTTCTGATTCATCCGTCATACTGGGAATGAAAGTTAATTGTTCTATTGCATTGTGGGATTCTTATCTTTGTTGTATACTGCACATTTTGGCAAATGTAGTGAGCCATCTGTGTACAGTATACATACTATATACTTCAGCAATAGTAAGGGTAGTATATGGTGACTACTAGCGCAGTTCTATTTCCAATTATGCAATGCACTCAACTTTCTATTTCCAGTGTGACAAACAAACAGGAAGCAGTTATGTTTTAATTTATTTGTCTTGACTTATTTGTTTGGACTGAGTTTAGATGTTTTTACACAAAAAACTGCAAAACAACAATCTGAAATGACGATAATAACATGTACCTAATGAGATCATGTAAGAAAGATAATAACTTGAAATGTTTATCTCTGCATAATGTTTCACATACTTTTTAAGCAGTATACAGAAAGCACTTGTCAGTTTTTTGGGGGAATACCACAAAAAATGGTTGTTTTGAGTACAAAATTTGAATCCACCCTTAAACTGTTGAATCACATGACACACAGACACGCCTGTTGGAATAGCAGTGCATTTTTCTCAGGGCTGTGAGAGTTTCTGTATGGGAGTCTGTGCAGTAATTGTCTGCAAGTGTGCTTGTGTATATGTGGATTAAACTATAGGCAGATCAAACAAAACAGACCTGTGATGTCATGCAAATGAGTTCCTAACATGTATATTATAATAACTAATATTATGTAACCAAATGCAAATGAATCATGTGCAGCTTGCAAAGAACATGTGAGTCAGTGTTTCTAACTCTGATCCTGGCTCAAACTGATGTGATTACAGTGAGGAGTGGATAAGCTCTGTGGCACTGCTGCATGCTGGTTCTGCTGTTTGTTTTTGTGCATTTCCATGGTGATGGACTGAGTCAGAATGCTGCACTCTGATTGGTCCACTGATCTGCTAAACAGAGCTCTGCAGCCACGTGAGGATGTCCTGCTCTCAGTTTCACTCACACACGTGAAATCAGCTCCAGTTTCCTCATTTTTAACACTGTGTCTCTGTACATTTCCTGCGCCCACCCCCCCATTTAACATGAGCTGTTTATGTTAAATGGCATCATTTTCAAGTTGCTGTTTACTTTTATGCCTTGTGCATTCATGTGAAGTTTTGTTCTTTGCTTCTCTATTAATTGTGCAAAATGACCTCCTTGGATAAATACAACTGTTGGGTGTGTTTATCCAAGATATAATGCCTTGTGTTTAAATGTTTTACACATCATGAATGTGTGTTTGTGTGTGCTGTGTAAGGGTGTGTATCAGTATCTGTGTGTGTAAGGGTGGAGCTGATGATGACTAGGTGTTCAGGAATGAGACTCAC
This sequence comes from Elopichthys bambusa, assembly GCA_037101425.1. NCBI lineage: Eukaryota > Metazoa > Chordata > Actinopteri > Cypriniformes > Xenocyprididae > Elopichthys > Elopichthys bambusa. The sequence continues at coordinate 12,288,291 of CM074443.1, forward strand.
GTCTCAATTTTGGTGTGCACACCATTAGGACCAGACCCTGATTTACACGGACCACCGATGTTAGTAACAATTCCACAACAATTTTCTCTTTAGAGCGGGGGGGACGCAAGTTTAAGTCCTGGTTCAGTTGGGACCCTAAGCAAGATGTGTTCAAAAGGAGTTGCTTGCGCTCTTTAAAGACTGTTTAAAGACTCTCTCTCTCTCTCCCTCTCCCTCTCCCTCTCCCTCTCCCTCCCTGCTTTCTTGTTTTCATATCACGAATACAGTGACCAAAATGATCACGATTATCAGTATTAGGTACTGTGAAATGTGCTGGAAATGTTCAAAAAGTACTCATACACACACTGAAATCATTTCACCAGGTTTTATGTCGAAAAACAACAAATAAAATTAGCAGCAATATGTACTTTTTGTTTGCATAAACATTAAAATAATAACATTAAAAATTATGACCGGATTTTAAGCAAACAAAAAATATTGGTTGGGTGACTTACAGCATAACACATTATCTACTAACATGTACTACATGTTCAAATAACATTTTTACAACAATTTTTTTTTTTTTTTTTTTTTAAATGATAATTTTAAATTATAGGTATTTTATCATCTCCATAAACAAGTCTACATGCATTACTTTATTATCCAAAGTGTTGAGATGTTTAGAATGCACATTAGTTTATTTTCCTTCTACTGGTTAAAATTTATAATTTGGTCAGATTTTCGCCTCGAACCAACCAAAATGGTTGAATGAAAATGTAAATCCTCTTGCTGACAGTAGGTGGCATTTATGAAACAGCAGAAATAGAGGTACCGTTTACACTGTAACCTCTGTAAACAAAGCAGCTGCATTTATAAGCATTACTTTAAAAGAAAAACTTTTGAAAATGTTAAAAATTTTGCTTAATGCTTAACAGTATTTACCATGAGTTTTTCAAAATGCGATGGTAACACTTTAGTATAGGGAACACATATAAACTATTAACTACGACTTTTCCCTCAATAAACTCCTTAATAGTTAGTAAGGTAGTTGTTAGGTTTAGGTATTGGGTAGGATTAAGAATGTAGAATAAGGTCATGCAGAATGTGTGCTTAATAAGTACTAATAGATAGCCAATGTTCTAGTAATATGCATGCTAATAAGCAACTAGTTAAAAGACCCTAAAATAAAGTGTTACCATTGCGATAATCAAATATGATTTTAATGATAATTAAAATATGAAATGGTAATAATAACCGTTAGGAATTTCATTGTGGTTTGTTGTCAAACCGGTAACCGTTTCATCACTGTGTTATCGTTATAATTGTGGAATTCATAGAATTTGAAGGATTATTAAAATTGTATAGTTATTATCATTCTTGTAGTTATTGTTCTTGGGCTGAACTGGCCTTTATCACTTTTTTTAATAAACCAAGCAAAATTGCAGCAAAATTTTACAATGTGGTTCTTGTTTTATGCTAAAGAGAACATTTGATATTTCTTTCCACAGGAAAAAAGTATTTTTTGCAACATTTACATTCAAGTGTTTTTTTTTTTTTTTTTTTCAGTTTTTCTGCAACATTTAAGTTTAACATGATGATCTGTAGAAGCTGCGTCTCGGTTGAACTGATCAAATTCAGACTAGTGTGACTGTCATCATTTTAGACATTTTGCAACTTAGTCAGCATGAAATTAATTCACCCTTTCTGTTTTGTAATTGCATGCTATATATCTTATTGTGAACGATTTATCCATGTATTTTTTTTTTTTTTTTGACCATGTAATTAATAATAATTTAATCAAAATAGCTCAATCTTCTGGAGAATGCCAAATTTCTTCAATCATTTAATCAGCTTAAACCCGTCCCTTTCTTGCAATTGACTGCAAGATTGCAATATTTTTTTAGTGCAGTGGCCACATCTCAATATCCAGTCAACAGCTGATTCAAACCGGTTTTCTTTTCCGATAATCAGTTTTACTCCGATGTACGTCACAGTAGCTACGGACGAAAAGATTTGTCGCTACTTTCGTTTTATTTAAACAAGTTTAAGACATGTCACTGCATCATAAAAATGAAATATTACTTCTGTAATATATGTGACAACAGAAACACGGTGATCAAGTGATTCCTCAGAACTGCATTCTACATAACTGAGAAGGTTGAATTTCCAGCAATGCTAGACTGGGAGAATAGTTGATTGTTTCATGGTAGATAAGTCGATTGTTTTTTCCTTTCTGTTTTTTTTCTGCTTTTCCTATAGAGATGCAGCACTTGAATCTTTTATAATTCTGAAGAAATAATTATTTGTCTTCTATATGGCATTTATGTTTGGAAAGACATGTACAGATGAGCACTGATGTGTTTTGGAAGACATAAATGCTAGTCTTTGATTCTCTTTAGCTTTTGCTCAGTATACTTACATAGTGTGAAATAATGTTTCACTCCTTCTCTATGTGAAATTCACTGTATAGTTAAACATGAAAGAGTGAGCAATTTATTTTAGGGGTTGGTCTAGTGTCCAGGTAATTTACAAACCTCACAAAAACAAGTTTTACAAAACAGTGTGAATCATGTGAATTATTATTTCTGTTTATGTGGCAGGCTGCACGATGTCATCTGGCCGTGAGTCTGTGGGGGATCTGATTCCTCCAGATATGCTGCAGGTATTCACTGAGGAGGGGCAGGGCGGCAGGGGTAAACGGGGCAAGAGACGGGCAGCATCCTTCAGCCGTGCATTCAAGTGGTTGAAGAGGCAGCGCAGGAAAAACCGCCGACGTGCTACAGAGATGCGTGGAGACCTGCTCGCCACTGGATCACCTGTAGAACTACCAAAAACTACACTTAACACAGGTAATACTTTACCAACATGTACTTCTAACAACAGTGTTTCTATATATATATATATATATATATATATATATATATATATATATATATATATATATATATATATATATATATATATATATATATATATATATATATGCCTATTGTTCTTCAGAATCAGCTGATGTATGAGTTTTTGTTTACTGTTGGGCCTGTTTCTTATTTCCTTCTCGCTTGGAAGACTATTGTGTACGTGTTAACCATATATGAAACTAGTTTTACATTAGTCATAACATAAACAGGTTCTGTAAGCAGATGTGTCTCAGGGAAATTAAAGAAAAAGGAGAACTGCTTGAGCTTGGGTAATGAAAGTTGTGCAACAACGTCAGCACAAATAAACCCATCTATAAATGTACATTTACATTTGTACATTTTGGCATTTTTATTTAAATTGACTTACATTGCATTCAAGGTATACATTTTATCAGTTCATGCCCTTCATTCCTGGGAACCCATGACCTTGCCGTTGCTAGTGCTAGTATTGTTTGAGCTACAGGAAGTATTTCTAAGATTAGTCCAACATTAGTAAATTATAAAATGTACCAGACCAACACTTTAACCAACCAGTTTTGTTCACTGCACATTAAACTGAGCTAGAATGTATTCTAATATTGAAAAATAACACTCTTTTGCTTTAATGTGCAAAAACAAGCATTACAAATGAGCATTACAACCATGATTGTACTTAAATTCATTTGGTCAACACATGCTTGTTTGCTCTGTGTAGCTTTAATTGCTCAGTAGGCTGTTAGGACAAGCTGTTTTGCCATATAAAAATACTTTGAATTTGTGACATTTTCAAATAAGAACATTGCTTTAAAATTTAAAAATTATGTCCTGGTGGAAAACATCTCTCAACTGTTTTTAAGCACTTCATACAGCAACATGGCAATTAATCTAATCTAACTACTTCACTAACTAAGTGAGAGATTCAGTTAGGTATGTATTTAAAGTGTTTAAAATGTATTTGATCTTAAACACTTTATCTATCCTTGTATTGCCCAACTAGTAAATGGACGGTATGTGTTTTCATTTGTGGGTAATGTGTTTAGACATTCAGTCATTTCTCTTCAGACGGTGTAATTAGTAGAGTAATCCCATTATAATCTAGAAGAAGTCATTAGTTTGGGTAAGATTGGTAAACTTTTCAGCGTTCTCTGGCAGTTTTAGTTTTAATACTAGTATAAATTATAATGCAGCAACGAGCAGCTTTAATAGTAAATAATATCTTTTGAGTCTATTCTTTTTCCAGCTATGTTGTTTCATTCCTAATTAATAATTTATAAAGTTTATTCCTTGTCTGCTGGACCAGAGAAGGTTGACATATCAAATTACCCTAAACCTTCTTGAGATATGTCTCTCAAACACATTTATTTTATTGTGTGTATGTGTGCTGAGAGTAGTCTGGAAAATGTTTGCCTTATGATTATCTCAAAGTCATGAGTTTTCCGAGCTGAAATTTCAACATCCCAGGAAGATAAAATGTGGCCTCTACTTGAGGTCACTTTAAGTGGTGTTTATTTAAAAGTGTGCAGTACATTTGTGGTGTAGCTTGGGATCAGAACCAGGATTGGATGCATGTCAATTGTTTTTGTGCTTTGTGAGCTGAGCAGACAACAAATGCGAAGGTTCCAAATGGGCTGTAATAGCAGGGAGACCTTTGTGAGAACACACCTCAACCCCACCTATTTACTGAAGCATGAATCCACTCACACACACACGCTGGACTGACAGAACAGACCGCGGCTTAATGATCAATGTGGTGTGCTACCACCAAAAATAAACAGCTTTTATGTGATTCTTCTGAGGGTGTGGTCACTACCTGCTGCTGAAGATGGTACAAAAAGCGGCAAGATGGATTATTTAAACACTTCATACTCGCCCTGATAAGGCTGAAATTAAATATTCAGCATGCAGACGCAATCATGACGCAATGTGACTCACAGTTGATTTCAATAAGGGTTAATGTAGCATTTTTCTAACCTAATGGCACAGTACTCTAAAAACTGATTATTTTCACCAATATTTGTGTATTTTAATAAAATAAAAAAACTTTTCAGTATTGAATTAAATGTTTTTGTAATCAACTTTTCTTTGGCTTTCACCATCTTGGGAACTGTTTCACTGAGCTTGTTGCAGTGGATTTTTGGATTGCCTTTTTCATGAAGGTACCAGGCAGTTCTGCCTTAGAATTTGGCTAAAAGAAAGCAATTTAGACACCTACCTTTTTGAACTTGCTTTGCTTTGGTAGTGCAGCTTTGATGTAGTGTTTTATCATCTGTGATGTGATCATTCTGGGTTCTTGTGAATGACCCTGCGTTGATTCTAAGAATGTGTTACTTTAAAAACACAAAATCTTACAGTGTGTTTGGTAACTTGATAAGGTTATCTAGTGCTGCTCCCTTCCGATATGTCGATGACATTCAGTCTCCGTAAGTGAACTGATTAGATTAGTTTGTCTGGGTAAATCTTGTGACTAATTGATTTTTACATTATTATTTCTACTTTTTGACACCATAATGAACTAATCATTCATTAGAATACAACAAGTAAAGCATGCATTAAAATATTTTTATGATTAATGTTAAAAAAAAAACCTTACCGATCGCAAACCTTTGAACCATAGTGTTTTTCATAAGTTTTGAAAGAAGTCTTAGGTTCAACAAGGTTGGAAATACAGTAAAAACAGTAATATTGTGAAATATTATTATAATTTAAAATGACTGTTTTCATTTGTAATATATTTTAAAATGTATTCCTGTGATGGCAAGGCTGTTTTGGTGCTCAAAAATAATTTTTTATTATTATCAATGTTGAAAACATGTTTTAGATTTGGATCAGGATTTGAGTAGAATTTACTTGAAATAGAAATATTTTATACGGTCAGTTTTGATGAATTTCATGCATCCATGCTGTATAAATACTGTACATTCATTTCTTTTTAAACAATAGCGTAACTTAAATAGCTATTTGTCAAAGCATGAATGACTCAAAAAAAGTTATAATGAAATTTATATACCTGTTAACATCACTTTTACCTGTAAAACTACCCCTTGGTAGCATGTTGCGCTTTGTTACTTCTGTAATATTAAATTTGATGGGATCAAACGGGCTCCATTGTACGGAGCCCTTAAGGGGACATATGGGAAAAAATATGAGATGAGAGGAAAAATAAGTCAATGCTTTTGCTTTCTCTCGCGAATGTTTTGCGTTACCCCCGAGAAACTTGCGTTCTTTGGGTATAAAATGCAAAGTTTCTCGGGAATGCAAACATTTTGCGAGAGAATGCAAAGTTTCTTGGGGGAAAACATTTTGCAGAAACATTTTCCAAAACATTTGCAAAAGAACGCAAAAGCATTGCCAAATATTTTTTCTCCCATCTAATTTTTTTTCTTCACCATGTCCCTTTAGGGGTACTGTACCATTGGCTTACAACCACAGAAGTCATTTTTATTGGCCAGATCATGTAGAAATATCTCAGTTAACAACTGCATATTTTCATTTTTGACATTTTAGTGCCTGAAGAAAGAAACCACATCATATTTTAGTACTTTGGATGTTTTATGCTATAATTTGTACCTGTGAGGCCAGTTTTCAGTATCTCACCTAGGGCGCCAAAAACCAGCACACGTTACATAGCAGTGTTTAATATTTAGGGCTAGGGGCTTGTTCATACCCTAAGTATGAGCAGTAGTAATGCTTACTTTAGCAAGCACCACTAATAAGAGGGTCACAGCTACTGAGAACACGCACATAATATTGTGTTTTGCATCCTGTATCCCAGACCTTGCAACGTCAAAACTTCCTGTGGGATGTTGCCGGTTCTATCTGAACAAAGAGCTGTTACTTTAAACCTGTTTCCCATGAAGTGTTCCGCTGACACACCTACACACACACATACAGCTCTTTCCAATCCAAAGATTTGACTTCTCATGTTGGAAGTTACATGCTTGCCAGGGGTTACCCACAATCCTGACCTTTCTTCTGACTTTCCTTTTCAACTCCTCATGAGAAATGCCAGTCATTCCTCAACACCATTTAGAACACGATGCCTGTGTACGTTTGAGAGATGAAGACAGACGGAGTTTGTGTGTGTTTATTGTTCGTGGGCGTGTTTGTGCAGAATTCCTTGCCTTCCTGAGCTTTGCCCTGGAGATTCTTGACACAATGAACAGGTGTAAAGTTGGAAAACTGGTTCTCTGCTCTGCTCTTTCTTTGTTTCCAGGTCCTGTGAACAGAACCCAGCTCTGTGCTAGAACTAGACTGATTCAGACTGAATTTTAATGTTAGTCATTGTCTTTATTTATTTATTTATTTATTTATTTATTTTTACAGCCATAATCTTTCTAGACAGCGTTCAACATCCATATAAAGCTTGGTATGTGTGTGTAGCCCCTTCAAGCCATAGGTTGTAAAGTGTTGATTTCAAATCTGATTCAGCTTGCCTGTTTTATAGCAAAGAATTTTCTGCATTCACCAACACGACTCCCCAGAAGAATTTGGACTGAGCATCTGATTAAATTGAACTGAAAATATTTTTTAAATGATAGTTTAAAGTGATAGATAATCACACACTGTACAGATTGGTTATGTGTTCTCAATTTTGTGCGCTGGCACCGCAGTGTTACGTGTTAGAACTTGATTTAAATTTCAGTATTAGAATGATCATTTGAATGGGAAAGTAACCCAAAGCAACATGACCACTGGGAATTAAACTCTAGTTTGCAAAGCCAGTGAGAAAACATTCTAAATCAATGTTGCTTTAAAGACGCACAGATCAAATTAAAGAGATTAATTACATGGACACACAGAGTTTATCCAATAGGCTTTAATGCATGGGTGCAGCTTTGTGTTTTCCATGATACCTGTAAGATTAAAAAAACGTTGTATTATTGGTCAATTTATGCAGCAGTTGTACCTCTGCAGGGTTTTACTGTCGAATTAGCAAATATTAAGTTACTGTTATGCGATATAGGTGTGGCAGAGGCCTTTCTTGCCTCTTTCTGAAAATCATCCAAAATCAAAACACAGATTGTGTGCATGCATGATGAACCTGTAATCAGTCAACTTACTTTTCAAAGACTTTTGTATCGGCTTTAGATGAGAAATGTTTGCCTCAGTTAACCTTTACCTGCATTGTGAATGGATAATGCCTCAGGGACAAATGGACAGCTTTCCAAGGCAGATTAAGTTTAAGGCTGTTTCATACATCTCACGTCTGCAGCAGCATGTTATCATTTCATTGCTCGTATTAACAGGTTATAGCATTTAAGCTGCATGTTTAAGCAGCGTGGCACTGCACAACAGAGGCGTAGCAGAAGCAGCTCTGCATGTAAAGTTTCAACACTCAGCCTACTTATGCTGAGGTTTGCACACTAAACGCAGCAATAAGCGTATTTAGTGACACAATCTTTCGCAATATACTGTAGCCTTTTATAAAGCAACACAAAATATGGAGTGAATGAGTCACCCATTGTTTGATAAAAGATGTCTGTCAAGCTTGATGCAAGTTAGTACATGTCAACAACACAAACAACACTTTCCGTTCAGTAAGTCTGACAGAATGCAGACTATTGAAGCAGCTTATGGTCTATACTTTCGACTTTGAGTTCTGCATAAGTTATTTAACATCTGGATGCAAATATGAGCCCCCTCCATTAGTAAATAACATTTAATGTCATTAATGTCAAGTTGGTTTTCCAAGGTCCAATATTTAAATATATTTCATTGAAAGTCTTTGGGATGTGCTGGAGTAGACTTTACAGAGTGCTCACCTCTTGCATTGTCAATACAAGAGCTTGACCAAAAAATGATGCACGTCTCGATGGAAAAAAATGTTGTGATGTTATTTCCATCGAGAGGTGCATCATTTTTTGGTCAAGATCTTGTATTGACAATGCAAGAGGTGAGCACTCTGTAAAGTCTACTCCAGAATACCCCAAAAACTTACACTGAGGTTAAGGTCAGTGCCAATTCATGTGTAAAAATGATTCTTCATGCTCCCAACAATTCTTTCACAGTTTGAGCCTGATGAATCTTGACATTGTTATTCTGGAATATGGCCATGATACATCTTAATACATGGTTGTTTAAGAAATGAAAAGCTACACACTCCATCTTTTAGGGTTAGGTTAATAATTATCCATCCATCGACTCTTAAGTATTTGCCTATTAAAATCCAAACAGTGACTTTTTGATTTGGCCGGGGTGGGTGTGTGTATGTGTATATATATAATATAATATATAATATATAATATAATATCCAAGATCATTTTACCAATTGAATCAATTTCACACATCAATTTTAATAATTAAGATTATATATAACCATTAATAGGCAAGATGCAATTGTTGATGAGAGCTTAAAGTCAGCTTAAAAACGCCTTCTATTCAGATGTGCATCATTATTAGGCAGTTTTTTTTTTCTACAGGTAAAATGGGCCAAAAAGAGATTTAACTCCCACTGCAAAGTAAAAAAATTATTAAATGCCCATGAGAAGGATTTAATGGTGTGAGCTGCTACTAACAGTGTGCAAGACAGACCTTTCAGGGTAGGAGATTGACTTAAAAGGTCACACTTTAGAATAGGGTCTATTATCTACAACTTTTGCCTCAAAAAACTCCTAATCACTGCATATTATTAGTTAGAGTACGGTATTTAAGTTTAGGTATTGGGTAGGTTTAAGGAATTTAGAATAATATCTGCTTCATAAGTACCAATAAACAGCCAATATTCTAGTAATATGCATGCTAATAAGCAACTAGTTAATAGTGAGAAATGGACCTTAAACTAAAGTTACCACCCAAAATAAACTCCCAAAATTTACTGCCAGATTATGGAAGGTGTGGTAGAAGAGGAAGTGGGGCTGGTCATGAATTATGCACATCTAAATATATAAGGCATTTTTCACTTCTAGCCCTTGTTAACAATTACATATCACTTATAAATGATTATATACATGAAAGCTCATTGTACATTTGCTGTTGCTATTACATTAATGTGAGAAACAGGCTTAAATACAACTGGTGACGTTATGACATTTTGAAAACGGAGTAGTCTTTATGTATGACATGAAAACAGTCTACTGCCCCCTGCTGCCCAAAAACACAGCAGCCATTGTCAGGGCAGGGCGGTCCTGCCAGCACACACATTGCCTGTGGGATCCAGCTGCCAGTGATGAGAACTAAACTGCGCGTGTTTACATTGCTAATCTCTATCATTCATTCTAGCACATTGTGTTCCTCTTTCTTCCTCGCTTCTTGTCTTCTCACCTTTGGCTTGACTTTACTGATTAAACATTTAATAACCTTTTATTAAATCTATTCTAAAGGACATTAGCATCAGATGCCTGAATAAAATCTATCGTAGTGACAAACTCAACGTTTCATTCACAGAGCCAAGATAAACTGATGTTTTTCTGTCGCTTTGCTTTTAATAGAAAGCCTCAACTACCATGAAACATGAGGTTTAGTTCAATTAAAGCCGAAGTTAAAGTTGATCAGGGAGTCTCTGTGCGAGTTTTATCCCATTCAAGACTCCTTGCAGCTGTTCCGACATCTGCCCTCAACAGGTCCAGGCATGTATGAGTCTTTCTTATTCTGTGCTGCTTTTATTTTGCTTTCTTAGAAGGTTATCAAGTTTTCAGAAAGTCTCTGAACTTCCGAGAACACATTCTACAACGATTTAGGTCATGGTACAGATTATATAACCTTTAGACATCAATGCAGTACTCTATGCACACACACACACACACACACACCCAGAAAGAGTATTTACCATTAGATTAGAGCTTTCATATTGGATTCATGTCACTAATGTAGTTTTATAAAACAAATAACTTTAAATTCTGAATGGATAAGCCACATTCAAAGATGTAAAATGTTGATAAATGGTCACATGAGACTGCACACATGACATTCAGATATGGGTGGTCATATAACATGTTTTGTTTTTCTACTGTCTAGTCAATTTAACTGCTTCAGATTTAAAATTGTCTTTCTGGACTATAGGGGGATTTATGATATGATTTCTGTCATAAAATTGAACATTGATAAAAGCAATATAAGGTATAAGAGGACATTATTTGCATCATGCCTAAGAATGCATTCTCTCTCTCTTTTTTTTATTATTATACAGCATGGTATCTTCCTCAGGGCTGAAACGATGAGCTCTGTGGTTGTTCAACTATTTTAAATGTTCCAAAACCATTGCAGGAACATTTTATCTGTGGTTTGGCTGTCTAAAGATGCAGATATATCAGTAGTGAGACAAACAGAAAGTACTCCACTAAATATCAACAACCAGAAAGTTTCATTTTCTTTCCTCTTTTTATCACTTTTTCACTTTTGTTGTTCATTCTTAAATTGTTGGTTCAAGGAATTTATTCCCAGTTGAAAAAGCAGTGAATGTTTAATAAATTTAAAGAACAAACCTTTTTGTTTTGATGCTGCTTCATTTAAAATATGATTGCAGATCTTACTGATCTTACTACAGATCTTTCTCTATATGATTATTAATGAAGTTGGATGAGGAAGGCCAGTCACATGTGATATATAAGTGGGCTTATATACATGTCTGACCTGGTTTGACATGGATTGAGGTTGGGTTTTAGCATCCCCACTGCAGTCCTCGCTGACCAGCTATAAATTCATTAATTCAAGTGCAATATTAAAAGGTAATGTGTTAAGGGTCAGACTATGTATCAAATGTAGATCTGTTACTTAACCATCTACAAGGATAGACTTTTGTTTTTGTTCTCCAGGTTGAGCAAGAGGTTTTGTTCTCCTTAAGCATACCTGTGACCTCATAGTTTCTCTGTTCTCCTACTCCATCTAGTGTTGAGAAAATGAACAGGTTGAGCAGCAGTCTGAAGGGAACATGCTAATGTTCCTTTAAGACTGTTGATCAACCAGAAATGGAAGTTTTTTCATTTACTCACCCCTTGTATTTTTTTCTTCTTCGATGAAAAACAGGCGGACATTTTAGGCACAATGTGGACAAAAAAAATCATCATAAATGTAGTACATATGAATGAGGCACTTTTTCCCAAAGCTTGTCACATTACTTATATCCACTCAAAGTGTATCATTATTTTTGCTTGCTTTATTATATACTGAAATATTAAGCCAATTATCATAGGTAATTAGTATTGGTATGGATCACACAAGTTTTAAGATTTGTAAATTGTCAGAAGTCAGATTTTATTTACAGGCTTCATCTTCATATTCAATGTAAGCTCCATTTACCACAACCTAAAGCCTCAAGAAACGGTACATAATCCATAACCATACCTAAAGGTACTTGGTTTACTCTTAAAATTCAGACATATTTTTCTAGCATATTTTAGCCTATACTTGTGTTATGGGATATTTATTTGGATTAGGATTACTAAAGCTCTCCAAATACTTTGTGTTAGCTAGTGAAGCTCTTCACTCTAAAATTGGCACACTATTTAGCAGAGACTAAGGATGTAATCACGTTAAACTCCGGTGGTAATTCAGACATGATGTTTTTGCTGAATCAAAATGAATGTTGTCTTCTGTCCTTCTTTAAATCACAAGGTAGGTTTTTTTTTTTTTTTCTTCAGATTTTGTCAGATGTCACATTTTTGTCGAATATGGTTTGAAAGGCTTTTAGCTGTCTGTATTATGCTTATGTCTAAATTTCAGTATGCAATATCATTAATGTAAACATGTAAAGTCGTGTTTACATGTAAAGGGTGAATGATGTGTTGTGAACAGTATTTTTTTTTTTTACAGTAAATTACAAACAACTTCCTGATTGCGACGCTATGAATAGAAATTAAAACTGTGGAAAAAATGCTTCCGAAGTCCCAAGTCACCAGAAATAATGAGTGAATTAGCAGGGTGAAATCAGGCCACATAGTTAATTCGAGCATGGTCTTTGCACAGTGTGTCAGGTTACAGGACCATCAGTCTCTAGTGATGAAGTGTCACATTAAGATGTGGCACTAAAACACAGGAAAAACCCTGGTTAAGTGAATGAGATGACTGACTTTCCATTAACTTTAGTTGTTTCTGAAACTGAGCTACCCATGTTCAGAAACAGATAAGTTTTTTGCTAGCATGCAGTGAGTGTATCTACTTTTAAAATCATCAAATACTTTTAAATCATCAAAGCCATGTAGGTTTGAAACATCCTATTCTGTCTTTATAACATTGTATTTGTCTGTCACATGCATATCTATTAGATATTAAATGTATTACTTTGTTTCTCTTTCTGCAGGCCCTAAAGAGGAAGCTGTGGGTGGTGTTTCTCTTCAGAAGTTCCAAGAAAATGTGTTTGTGGAGGGTGATCGGCCTAAATATGTGTTAGACCTTCATACAGAGGCCCAGCAGGGCCTAAAACTGCAGCAGCAGGAGGGTAAGAAAAATCAAATTCCAAATCAGAGTCTTAACAGACTTCCTTTTACTCTGAACCAAATACATGCAGCATACAGCAGTTCGTTTCATTGGGTTAAGTGATAATGTCTTCTGTTTCAGATGATAGGAATGGGATTGACTACCCTGATGACCAAAGTATGATAGTAAGTGTTCCTCCATGCATCAGTCAACCCTCTGTTCCTATTACGATTGTATTTAATTCTGTTCCCACTAGAGTGACAGTGTTCTATAAGTATAATATATTATTGACTACTTTTAAATTGCTGATGGACGAATGTAAATTTAGAGGGTTAACCATACTGCTTACTTTAGTCAACAGTAACAGCTCAGACTGAAGACAGCATGGCCTTTAGTGAACTGAAAGGCTTTGAGTCTGAGAGCACAGCTGCTGATTCTGTTTCGATGCGCTCCTCCATTTCCTCACGATCAACACGCTCAGGACTCAAACGCCAAGGTGACACTTTCGGACACACACATTATCATTCATAGCCATCTTTGCCATAAAAAGACCATGGCCTGGTATCCTCATAAAGTGCTTTATGATTTCATATCAAATACAATGTCACAGCAACATTGTTTTCTATTTCCTTTCTCCAGCCTCAACGTTTAGACCTTTGAAGCCAGATAAGTCTGCAGAGAAGACCAAGTCTCGTAGGAAACACTTGAGAACTGTTGTAGGAATTCCTCGACACATCCAGAGAGAACTGGGTATGTTTTACTGCCGTCTTCTGTAATGTACAGCATGTCTTAAGTTATTTAGCAGAAACCATGTAATGTTTATTAATTTTATTTTTTAATATTTTGTATCTGAAGGGTTGGACAGGGCAGCATGGATCACCACCAGTCCTTTTGATGGCCATATGTCCAATGGAGATGTGATCATACCTGCCATAATTTCCACTGTGGATGGTGCGTCTACTAGCTTTGAACAAGAAAGCTTACAAGACCATCTACAGGGCAAAGAGAACCTGAACACAGTTAAGGAAGACAACACACTGGCAAAACCAGAAGATGACATCCTCCAAAGATCTGTGAATCATTCTGTAGATCCAGAAAAGTCTGGAGCAGGTACTCTTGTTGTTCCTTGGACCGAGAACCCAACCGGTGCGGTCATGTCCATCTCACCTCAGGCCACATACATGTCTAAAATCATTCCAAATGCTGTACTTCCACCATCTGTGGATGTTGTGGAACTCAGTCGCAGCCGAAGTCGCAGCAGTGTCCGAACCGTCAGCAAGAGCAGCCTGGTGTCAGCCAGCCCAGCATCCACCCGTCCATCCTCCAGAGCCTCTTCAAAATGTTCCACAACCTACTCTGACTATTCTGGGTGGAGCCACTCGGGATCGTCAGAGACACTAGTATCCGATTCGTCCACCATCTCCAGCAGTAGCACTCCCCGTGTGGCCAGCAGAGGGAGTCAGATTGAGAACACGGCTAGACCGGTCAAGCTGAACAACCATGGTTCTCATATTGCGTCTAGAAATACTCGTGTGAATGGGGACTCTACAGAAGAGGAGGACAGCAGAAAAACAGGATCTGCTGGTGATTTCACACGTAACCTATCAGTGGTTAAACGGAGCAAGATACCTCCAGCTCCTCCCAGCAGGTCATACTCCTTACACGGGAAACATACCTGGAAAAGATCTGAAAATCCTTCCTACTTGGCTGATGTCAGCACTCCAGATGTATCACCATACCCCACTGTCATTTCTGGATATGAAATGAAGGTCACCACTCACGAGATAAACCCTAAGAGGAGCATATCTCCTTCCAATGGATTCACAAATGTCAGCACAGACAAGAAAACTACGCCAGCTGAGCTAAAGATATGCAAAAATAACCTTAAAATGTCTTCCGTCGCCGCACCCCATTCATACACAAATGGCTCCAGTAAGCTTGCTGAACTGAAGAACACCCTTTTGTCTGCAAGTTTAATTAATGGTAAAAATTCTTCCCCAGCTGTAATGGCTCTCCGGTCTCTGATTGACATTCCTAACCATCCCAAAGTACTGGCTCCCCCAGCTCCTCCACCAGAGACCTGGGCACACAACCAACGTACTTTTGAACTGCTGTGTGGGCCTGGCCCTGTTAACTATGCATGCTGGGCTAAAAAGAGAGGTCTTAAAACTGTGGATGAACCAGACATGACCTCATCGAATGGTGACACAGCATCAGTGTTGCAGGCAGTGGAGCTAAAAGGCAAAGTTGAATCCTTAGCACCAGCCGCCAGTGTCACCCCATCTCCATCACCTCCCCCAGAGCATTGCCCACCAATGCCAAACATCAGCCAAGCCAAACCTCCTCCACCCCCTCCAGACTTTGTTCCTTCATCTCCTACACTAGCCGCCAAAGCTATAAAGGACTTGACTTCTTGGATCCCTCCACCTCCTCTGTTTCCTCCTCCAGCGCCTCCAGTTGGCACCGCTTCTGCAACTCCTGTCACTGTGCCAAATGATACAGACTTCCCTCCGCCACCCCCACCATTTTCGCCACGGTCTTTACTTACAATGCCTCAGTTACCACCAGATGTTCCACCACCACCACCACCACAAGTTCCACCTCCACCAACACCACCTTCTGAACCACAGAAAATCCCACCCCCTCTGCAAGAATCCCAATCTTCGACACACAATGTGTTCGTAACATCTGTAACTTCTCAACAAATCAACGTTCCTCCACCTCCACTACCCACTGACGTAAGATCTCAACAAGTGACTGCTCCTCTTCCTCCTCCAGTACCCACTGACGTAAGATCTCAACAAGTGACTGTTCCTCTTCCTCCTCCAGTACCCACTGATGTAAGATCTCAACAAATCACTGTTCCTCTTCCTCCTCCACTACCTACTGATGTAAAAATGGAGGACAGGCTAAATACAACAGAAACAGAGAAATGGACAAGCAGTCCCTCTCCGGCCAAAGAGGAGACCTCCGGTCCAGTGGTCACCCAGTCTCTCTTACAGATGGTTCGTCTCAGGTCAGTAAAGTCCAGTCAGGGTCAGGCAGTAGACCTCGATAAATCATCACAACCCAAACCAAAATCAGGTGTCAATCAAGAGGTGCCTCCAAAACCAGTTAGACGGTCTTTGATTATGACATCACTGCCACCTGATGTGGAAGCTCTGTCCGGTACAGAGCCAAAAACTGAATCTCCATCTGTCAACGTGCGCACAAACACAACAACTGTATCAAATACTCAGAAAGGGTCAACTGAACTAAAGACTACAGCAAATAACATTGTTCAAAAAACCCAAAACACAACACTTGAGCCAGCATGCTCATCAGCTACAAGTTCAACCACTGAACCAAGTAACACTTCAGCTCCTACTGAACCAGCAACTAAACAACCCTGCTCCGAACCAGAACTCAAACCCCAAACACTCAAGGAACAAATCCAAGTTGCAGCACCTGTCCCTGCTACCCTGCCAAACACAATGGGACCAAAGGACCAAACAATCAGTGAGCCAAAGACTCAACTTCAGGCACAAGAACTCAACAAGCCCCTGCAAAATCCAGAGAAGCAATCAATCACTGTTGAAATACCCTCAAAGCTGGAGGGTGAGCAGCCTAAACCCCAAACACAAACGCCCACCGTCTCTTCCATGCCTCCTGTAGTGTCTTTGCCAGCTAACCCCTCCATGCGTCTTCAGGACGCCATTCGTCTGAAGGCTGCCGCAATGTCTACAAAAGACAACCAAGCAAAGCCCTTTGGTCTGCGCTCCCCTCTCCCAGTCATGGCTGCTGTTCCCAACTCCCCTGCATCTACGGCCAGCTTCATTTTCTCCAAGAGCCCAAAGAAGGTCGTAATAGAGACACCGTCATCCTTAGAGGTTCAGGCTGACCTGAGGAAGACTCTGGTGGCAGAGTTAGCATCTGTTTCTGAATCGGCCAAGTCTAATGACTCACACAAGACTGCTAACAAAGTTCCTCCACCTATTTCTAAGAAACCCAACACTAAGGTTGAGAGCATTGTTCAGAACTCTGCAGAGGCAGAGTCTGTTGCCAAGACTGAGGATGTGCAAACAGAAACTGTACAAACTGCCGGACAGGGAGTACAGACAGAAAACTCTGAGAGAACAACAAATTAATGAACATGTGCACAAATGATTTAACCCTTAAATCTTTGCTTATTCGCAGATAAACCAGGCTTTAGATCTTAGGCTCAGACTGCTTAAGCAATTTTGAAATATAAAATACTAAAAAAGTCTTTATGTACAGATAGGCATATTGCACTTTTTGTACACTGGTTTAGTGTAACTGATTCTCATTCATGAGAATGCATGTCACTGGTATTTGGAAATGATAAATATTTTTATTTTATTTATGTGTCCTCAGTTATAGACAGAAGCCATGCTACTAGTTTGTGGAACTCCTCCCTACTGGTAGCACTGTAGAAAACAGCAGGAGAGCACCATGAGAATGATGTTTGTAAAACATAGGGTTTACCCATTAAACTCTAAAGTGGAATTTTAGAGGTATTGGTGTAAAATGAATATAAGAACATTACAAAGGAAATGAACGTAAAGAATGTAAGTAAGATAAAGAATGAAAAGAAGCTAAACAAAAAATAAGTTGGGAGCATGGACCACTGATTTTGGGGTGGGGATGTGTAATTGTTCTTTTTTCCATCTATAACATTTGCTGTGTACTATTTTGCGAAGTCTGTATTTTACTTTTAAAACACCAAATCACTATATGTGATTGTAATAATAAAATTAGCACTCCCCACCCTAAGTATTCAAAAATAAGAATGTAGACAAGGAATCTGATCAAGTGTTTGAGAAACAGAATGTTGGAAGCAAATGAATGGAGTAAAAGCTGTTTTCTCACCATTGTTACTGCAAGTAGGGCCAAGCAGGTGGTCAGAAAGTCATGAAACCGCATAAACAAGAGGTCTAAGGTGTAAATCTCTGTTAAATGATTTCTATAGGTTATTCTGTTTTTATTTTTACAGAGAAGTTCATTAGTTTACTCTAAGTTGATGTACATTACAGTCTACACAGACTGTGCAAATAAAAGAAAATGAATGTTTTTAATATATGATTTTTTTTTTCATGCACTATGCTAAATTGTTTGATTTGCTGTTCCTTTGATTTCAGCTCTTTGTCTCTTATTATAATCTCTATAAAGGAGAAATGTCTTATATTACATATTGTTTCAAAACAGATTATCTATAAAGATAATCATGTTTATTCATGTTTAACAATGTTTCATCATATGACAAGATTAAAGACTGTACACAAAGTTACTAAAGTAGCTACATGGTGACTTTAAATCTGGCCATGTTTTTAACAGATTATACTTTTTATCGGCTATATCAGACAATGCAATATTGCAACATTACAAATCATTCAAATAAAAGAATACATTATGAATGTTTTACAATCACATACATTTTGAGAACTATTTTATCAGAACTGTAGTAGTTTTTAAAACCCAGGTCTGTATCGCAAATGTGGGGTCACAGGAAGAATATATTCAGCTAACTGTAAAGATGTCACACGAGTAGACCAATCAAGGTTTAGATATGACCTTATCATTTTCCTGCTACTGTTTAATATTTATAGAGTGGTTAAAAGGGGGATAAGGTGTTGATTTATGAACACAATCACACAGAATAACACTGAACAAGGACAGGAGAAAGAAAAAAAGTTTTACATTCACAAAATGATGACATTGTTCATCTGGTGTGATCCTAAATTGGGACAAGATCTTTAGCATTGATATTGTCAAATTTCTGTCCAGTGCTCCACAGAGATTTTATTTAATTATTTGTCAGCTACCATGGACACGATAAGAACCTACAACAGTGTTTTGCCTAGCTCTCCTCCTTTTTGAAGTGTCCTGTTACAGTGAGAAATTATAATGAAATTGTAACGTGTCTCTTATAAAGTGCAAATATCCAAAAAGGTTTTACTTGAAAAAACAATATTCAGTTCATTAACAGTAGTTATTGCATTTAGTATCATGGACTAACAATGAACAACTTTTTTTCAGCATTTAATAATCTAGGTTAATGTTATGTTATAATGTTATCAGGTCTCATCATAGCACAGAAACTGCGCTCGTTAAAATTACAAATTACTTACTTTTAGCTTCTGACCAAGGCTGTATCTCAATACTAGTGTTACTTGATCTCAGTGCTGCGTTCGACACTATAGATCATAAAATACTCCCTAGATCGACTACAAAATTACACTGGTATTCAGGGACAGGCATTACGGTGGTTTAGGTCGTATCTATCAGACTGTCACAATTTTGTTTATTTAAACGGGGAAAATCTAAGATAACGATAGTAAATTATGGAGTACCGCAAGGATCTGTGTTAGGCCCTCTGCTATTTTCAATATACATGCTGCCACTTGGTAATATTATAAGAAGACATGGAATTAGTTTCCACTGCTATGCCGATGATACTCAGTTATATATTTCAGCACAACCAGATGAAATCTTTAAATTATCCAATCTGACAGAGTGTGTTAAAGAAGTAAAACATTGGATGACTAGTAATTTTCTTCTACTAAATTCAGATAAAACTGAAGTATTACTTATTGGGCCAAAAACTTGTACACAGAATCTCTCAGACTACAGTTTTAGAAGGATGTACGGTTACTCCATCCTCCACAGTTAAAGACCTGGGTGTTATATTAGACAGCAACTTGTCCTTTGAAAATCATATTTCATATGTTACAAAAACAGCCTTCCTCCACCTCAGAAACATTGCTAAGATACGGAATATGTTATCTGTTTCTGATGCAGAAAGTTAGTTTATGCTTTCATGACGTCTAGACTAGATTACTGTAATGGATTACTAGCTGGTTGTCCTGCTTCCTCAATAAACAAGCTACAATTAGTACAAAATGCAGCTGCTAGAGTTCTTACTAGGTCAAGAAAATATGATCATATAACACCAATTTTATCATCTCTATACTGGTTACCTATTAAGTTCCATATCAATTATAAAGTACTGCTAATGACCTATAAGGCTCTAAATGGTTTAGCTCCAGTGTACTTAACCGATCTTCTATCGCCCTACAATCCTTCACGCTCTTTAAGATCACAAAACTCTGGACTTCTGGTTGTACCTAGGAAGTACCTAGATTTTGGGTTTCTCCCAGTCAGCAGTGGTCCAAGGAGGGACAAACTGCAAACCGGCGATGGTGTTGGGTGCCCAAGACTCATTGATGCATGAGGGCAACGAAGGCTATGCTGTCTGGTCCAAGCCAACAGAAGGTCTACTGTGGCACAAGTCTAATGATGGTTACAGGAGGAATGTGCATCGCACTCTGCTGTGTAGCCACAGACCAATCGATGTGCCTATGATGTCAGAACTGGACCTTGGAGCAGTGGAAAAAGGTTGCCTGGTCCGACGAGTCTCGTTTTCTTTTACATCACATGGACAGCCGTGTACATGTGTGCCATTTACCTGGAGAAGTGATGCACCAGGATGCACTGTGGGATGACGACAAGTTGGTGGAGGGAGTGTGATGCTTTGGGCAATGTTCTGCTGGGAAACCCTGGGTCCAGCCATTCATATAGACATAAATTTGAAACGTGCCACCTACGTAAACATTTTTGCAGACCAGATAGAACCCTTTATGACAATGGTGTTCCCTGGTGGAAGTGGCCTCTATCAGCGGGATAATGCACCCTGCCACACTGCCACATTTGTTCAGGCATGGTTTGAGGAATATGATGAAGGGGGTTCAAGGTGTCGCCCTGTCCTCCAAATTCTTTACGCTTAAATCCACACCAACGCTTAGCGCCATGTCAGGGTCTGAGCAGACGTACACACTTTTCCTTGTCAGATTACTGCAGGTTTTTGGATATCTAAGCTATTCTTGCAGCTCGCCATTCTAAATGAAAGGATTTTAACGATGACAGGTTATTGTTGTTTTTATATGTAAATGACATTAATTAGGTGTTGTTTACAACACAGAGAACTGAAACCATTCAGCTACGCGCAAGTTCAAGATAATTTGCGATTTATCGATTTCACGTCTGAAAGAGAGGCACTCGTTTTCTGTGTGTACGTTCATTCTACGAATCACACGCACATCTGAGAAATGATCATAAGATCAAATTTAGGATGGTTTCTGCGCAGCATTTTATAAATGAGGCCCCTAATCTTTATCCAATTGAGCATCTGTGGGATATGCTGGACCAACAAATTCGATCCACTTCAGGACTTGAAGGATCTACTGCTAACATCTTGGTGCCAGATACCACAGTACACTTTCAGGGCTCTTGTAGAGTCCATGCCTCAATGAGTCTGTGCTGTTTTGGCAGCACATGGAGGACCAACAGCATATTAGCCCCTTCAGACCCTGCGTCCATTGGAATGGACATCGCATGGATTTTGGTTTAAACCAATAAGATTTTATGTTTTTATAATATAAGTACTGCCTGGTCACTGATTGGTCCCTGATCTACCAATCACAATGAAAGAATGACCCATAACTTAATCTGATTGTGCTTCAGGCATCACAAAAGACAGGCATGGCTAACCAACTAGACAGGAGGAGGAGGAGGAGCTCCTTTTTTATCTTTTATATGAAGATCTATGTTAATGGCATCATCAACTTGCACCTATTATAATCTTAATAATATCAAGTGATAATATTCAAAGTTAATTTGAAAATCTTTCAGAGCTGAAGAACACAGGATTTTTTTTTAAGTTTGATGTCCATCACAATGGACATTAGGTCTTAATCAAATTAATTTTTTTTTTCTTCTTCTGATTTTGTCTTCTATGTTGTGATCATAAGCTGTCATTCAGTTTTTCATTAGTTTTAGTGAAAAACAGAAATAGCAAATGTGAAATGAGTGCATACACTGCAACACACACACACACAGATGCCCTGATGCTATATGCACACAATCATATATTTATCAAAAACCGCAAGTACACACAACACACGCACAAACACACAGAGACGTATACACACATATTCCCATTCACCCACTGCAAACAACAAAAATAATAAAACAAGTTTTTTGAGAATCCATCTTATCATCTTACATTTTCTCTACATTCTTATTGCATTGCTCTTTGTTACAGTTTGTGTTCTTTTCAAAATCTTCAATGCTGTAGTTCACATATTGTGTTTGAACTCTAGCTCATAAGAACTATATGGTTAAAATATGACAAATTTTTTGTTGCTTAACCTGATGTCCATTGTAGTGAGTTTGCACAAATCTTTTTTTTTTTTTTTAGACTCATTTATACATTAAAGAAGAGCAAATATCAAGATCTGCCTATTTTTCAAAACTTTTAGAAGAGTTTTTCTCAAATTTAAAAGAATTTATTTGATACAGTGGCTAAATTAACAAGAAATAAAGCTTCAACTTCTGATGTTTCCAAAGAGCACAGCAGTAATGACTTTATGAACTTTTTTACTTGCAAGATTGACAATATTAGAGAGAAAATTATAACCATGCAACCGTCTACTACAGTATCGCGTCAGACAATGCATTGTAGTGTCCCTGAGGAAAAATTCAATTCATTTACTGCTTTAGGAGAGGAAGAATTGTCTAAACTTGTTAAATCATCAAAATCAACAACATGTATGTTAGACCCTATACCGACTAAGCTATTGAAAGAGATGCTTCCAGAGGTCATAGATCCTCTTCTTAATATTGTTAATTCATCTTTATCACTAGGATACGTACCAAAAACTTTTAAGCTGGCTATTATTAAACCTCTCATTAAAAAAACACAACTTGATCCTAGATAATTAGTCAATTACAGGCCGATCTCAAATCTCACTTTTCTGTCAAAAATACTAGAAAAGGCAGTATCATCACAACTATGTTCCTTTTTAGAAAGAAATAGTATCTGTGAGGATTTCCAGTCAGGATTTAGACCGTGCCATAGTACTGAGACTGCTCTCATTAGAGTTACTAATGATTTGCTCTTGTCATTAGATCGTGGTTGTATCTCTCTATTAGTGTTACTGGATCTTAGTGCTGCATTTGACACTATTGATCACAATATTCTTTTGAATAGACTCGAAAATTATGTTGGCATTAGTGGAATTGCATTGACATGGTTCAAATCATACTTATCTGTCTGTTATCAGTTTGTAGTAGTAAACGAAGAGATGTGATATCGATCACAAGTTCAATATGGAGTACCGCAAGGCTCAGTACTAGGACCATTGCTTTTCACTCTGTACATGCTACCCTTGGGAGATATCATTAGGAAGCATGGCATTAGTTTTCACTGTTACGCTGATAATACTCAGCTCTATATTTCTTCGTGCCCTGACGAAACTTACCAATTCACAAAATTAATGGAATGCATAGCTGATATAAAAAATTGGATGACCAGTCATTTCCTACTACTAAATTCAGAAAAAACAGAGATTCTAATTTTTGGACCACAAATTTCTTCACGTAATAACCTAGAATACTGTCTAACACTTGATAGCTGCTCTGTTAAGTCTTCGTCGTCAGTTAGGAACCTGGGTGTGCTCTTTGATACCAATCTTTCATTTGAAGGCCATGTTTCTAGCATCTGTATAAATGCATTCTTCCATCTTAAAAATATATTTAACTACGACATATGCTCTCAATAAAAAATGCAGAACAGTTAGTTCATGCGTTCATGACCTCAAGGCTAGATTACTGTAATGCTCTACTGGGTGGTTGTTCTGCTCGCTTGATAAGTAAACTACAGCTTGTACAAAATGCAGCAGCTAGAGTTCTTACTAGAACTAGGAAGTATGACCATATTAGCCCAGTTCTGTCAACACTGCATTGGCTTCCTGTTTAACATCGTATAGATTTTAAAATCTTGCTAATTACTTACAAAGCACTAAATGGTTTAGCTCCCCAGTACCTGAGTGAGCTCTTAATGCATTATAGTCCTTCACGTCTATTGCGATCTCAGAATTCAGGCCAGCTGATAATACCTAGAATATCTAAATCAACTGCAGGCGGTAGATCCTTCTCCTATTTGGCACCTAAACTCTGGAACAATCTTCCTAGCATTGTTCGGGAAGCAGACACACTCTGTCAGTTTAAATCTAAACTAAAAACGCATCTCTTTAACCTGGAATACACATAACACATTATCAATTTATATTTTTAAATCCCTTAAAGGATTATTAGGCTGCATAAATTAGGTCAGCCGGAACCGGGAACACTTCCTATAACACCAAATGTACTTGTTACATCAGAAGAAGAATGGCATCTACGCTAACATTAGTCTTTCTGTTTATCCTGAGGTTTATCGTCAGTGTTTCCCATATATTAACTATACTGTGGCGGCCCGCCACATTCTAATTTGTCCCGCCATGGTCTCAAAAAGAACCGGAAATATAATGTTCATAATATATGAGAACCGAAAATATAGTGTCTCTTATTACCCCCATAGAAGACGAACAGCTGCTCCGCCGAGCGAAAGGAGCTATTTCTGTCTACATAAGCACGCAGCAGGCGAACGGTGGGCGTTCACTAGATTCTCCCTCCGTAGCGGAGTGGGGAGAATCGAGTTCGGCTAATGTTTCGGTCTATGGATACATATTGAGTTCTCTTTCAAGTCTTGCGCTTCAACGGACAAATTCACACAAAAATTATGTCAACATGCCCGTCTTGATGAGCAGCCTATCAGACATACCCTGCTTCTCAATCAGCTCCCTAGATTCCTAGGTAATGAATCAGTACATCATGTGGCCGACTTCATGATTAGTGCCCTGACTACTTAACTAGGGAGCTGACTGAGACACACGCATAGTCTTTTAGGCCTTAAGTGAACTTATACAGTCGAGAAAGACAACGCATGTGCACAGTATCAGTATTTTGGATTCTTGCATTGTCTTAAAGTGACAGCAGACCAATATTACTACTGTCTGTGTTTTTAATGTTAATCAAACAACAAAAGACAAGGAAATCACTGCTCTTGACTGAATAGCTTTTGTAACTTTAATAAGGATTAATCTTTAATTTATACACTCAAATATGTAATGTTATTTTACATTTGATTACTTTATTTAATACTTTATTCTGTACCTGAAAACTACTGAAAAGCACGGTTTATTTTATTTGAATCTTTGCTCTACAGTATTTATTTGTGCTTGTAGTTTGATTATTTGTTCTTATTTTCTTTATTTTTATTTGACAGTTCTTTTTCCCCTGAACATAGCACATACCGAACCATACCGAATCTGTGACCCTAAAACCGTAATAAAAACCGAACCGTTAGTAATTTGCACCATTACACCCCTAGTAAATAATAACTGTACATAATAAATATGTATTACCGGCCCCCACTAATTATTCTAGAAATAAATTAATTCAACAAAGGTAATCTCTTTTGCTACATATTTTTGATGGTTCAAATGTATACTCTACATGTTTGACCACTTATGAACTCTAATCATTTACTATATGTTGTTTATGTGACTAATGTGCCCTACCATCACCATTCATGTCTATGCAACCAATAAATAAATTACTACGAGAGCACAAATTGTTTATAAGAGAACAAATTTCTTCACTGATGTGGACACTTAATTTTGCTTTCAAAATGATCCGGGCCGTATCCAAGTGAGATCGAGAACCTGCGCCTTGACACGACCACAATGCAGCCCTGAAGTATCAGCAGAGACTGAGTCAACTAGATCATCCATTGCGAAGGCCTCATCGACACGACAACCAGTGGCATAGTTCCTCAACAAATACAGATGCCAATACAGATGGTATTAGCAAAACCAAAACATCTATTATGACAGTGAGATGTGAAAATGACTGAAAAGTGTCAACTGCAGCATTACTTTGATTCAGATCTGCTCACATTGCATTAAAGATTTCTTTTTACAGTTTTTTGCAGTGTTGAGCATTATATGGCAGTCTGTGGCAATAAACATGCCATGTCAGGTGCAGATTCTGTGTCACCTTTCCAGTGTAAAGAGGGCTTTTGTTGATGTTGCTCAAATATTATTAGTAAAAACCTATAGTGTTCTGAATGATTGATTGACTGAACTGAATTGAATGAACAAGTATTTGACATAAAAGACAACACATACAGGTAATTCTAAAAAATTGCCCTTACAAAGGTAACAATGCCCCTGAAAATCAATCCCAGGGTGCAGATGTGACCCTTGAATGGAAAAGTACATTTCTGAGCCTCGTATTCCTATCAGGCAACATGGTGTTTAACATTTAACAGGTTCCTCAGAGTTCCTCTGGCTGAGTGGCCCAGAAGGTATATTATCTAAAAAATAAAGTTTCAATACACTTACTTTTTAGTTTCTCAGAATTGTTGTTCAGGTGTAAATTATATTCTGGACTGCTGCTGAAGTGGATGGCTCTGTCACACACTACTTTTTACTATTTTAGCAATATGTTCAGTCTTGGTTTTTGATTATTGTCAGGGTTTTCTTTCTTTTAGCCACTAGGGGGAGGCATTGGTTCTCATGTGTCTGATCTTGTATTCCTTATTAAGTTGCTTGTTCTTTCTGTTCATCAGTCCTCAAGCCTGTCCTTGTGAGTACCTTTTATTTTCTTCTTATCAGTTATCTTCTTTTTTTGATATTGCGACCTGGTGTAGGGATTTTTTGCTATGTTTTTTAATGTGTTGAATTTTCTTTTTTTTCTTTTTTTTTGGACATGTTCTCTCTTTTCAATGCAGTGTCTAACATTTTAGGCTGCGTCCGAAAACCTAGGTAGCTGACTTGCTGCCTCGCTGCCTTATCAAGCAATGACTTGTAAGACAGCGTTTGTGCATTAAGGCACCTCATGAAACAGATTTCAGACAGACTTCGGAGGCAGCGTAACAGTTTAATGATTACCGCAATATAGTGCAAGCTTTGGTGAGAACTAAACAAATATTTAATTACTACAGTAGTAATTTCGCGTTAGAAATGACATCAAAAGTGGAAAATGTTGGTCAAAAATGTACATTTACTCACAAACTGGCCAGCAAAAGCAACTTTCGGACGACATCTTTATTTTTCTAGCTCAATTGTCACAGAATGGAAAGCACAGGATTGTGGGATATCAAAGGCAGCAAATGATACATCTATGCTGCCTTGAAAAATCGATCAGATGAAGGTATCTCAGGAAACAGGAAGTGAAGCTGACATTGGATTCGGACGTGCCTTGATGCCTTCCTACCTTGAAATGTGTCCTCCGAAGGCAGCATTTTCCAGTTTTCGGACGCAGCCTTCATCATGCCTACATGTCTACATTCGTCTCATTGTCTGATCAGGTGTCCTGAAACTCTAATCTACCTGCTCAGGATGCTGGGATACCAGTAGCGCACCTTTTCATTAAGTAAAACTCATCTGGGTGGAGTAATAAGGTAAACTCTCTATGTCAGTGTTTCTCAACTGGTGGGTCGTAAGACAATTCTGAGTGGGTCAAGGAGTGCCTGAGAAAACCCATTCAGTATCTACGGTAATATATGTTGTCAGGCGTGTGCTCGTAGTTGGCACTCACCAATTGCACGCGTGAATGCTGCGGCGCTGTATATCACTTTAAGTGCAAGAAAAACTGCAAGCATGCAATGTCATAGTTACGTTCTCAATTAATAAGTCATGAAATAAAAGTACCAATAAATCACGTAGGGTGATATCAGGCAAATTTGGCCATCAGGTAAAATGGGGCATTTAAGGTTTGAGTGTCTTATCTCTTTAAAAGTTGACAGACAATGGCTGTAAAGATTATCAAACTGTTGCCATAACAGTACTTGGCATTTAGCAAATTATTATGCTGCCTTGAAAAATCGATCAGATGAAGGTATCTCAGGAAACAGGAAGTGAAGCTGACACTGGATTCGGACGTGCCTTGATGCCTTCCTACCTTGAAATGTGTTCTCCGAAGGCAGCATTTTCCAGTTTTCGGACGCAGCCTTCGATTCGATGCATCCTCGATATCAAGAATACATCCGGATACTTTCATGCGTCCTCCTTGCGTTTTTGAGTATTGGAATTGAACTTTGACGGTTGATGATGACATAGAGCAAGAACGCAAGGACACAAGATCGCTCAAGAACGCATATTGAGAAACAGCCAATAACTTCACTGTAACACTGTACTGTCACCAAATTTAGTTCATATGTCACTGCTCTCCTGCTGGTTGTATTGGAACACTTAATTTGATTTAAAAAAAAAAAAAACTTTTATGATTATTTATTATGAAACAAAATCAACAACTTCACTGTTATTAGTAAAACAAATTTTTTCCACCACCACGTCCCTTTAGGGGGAAATTGTGAAATTATCCCTTTTGTTATCATTGCATTGCAGTACGATATTTGTGCAATATTTGTGTAGGTACATATTTTCCATGGGTACAAATAAACAACAATGACTTCTCAAGAAAAAAAGGTCAAGTGGATCACACGCTTCAGGTTAGGAATAACTTTAACTTTATTTTTTCAAAAGACATACTTCCATACTTTATATGTATACAATGCGCGCGATGTAGGCCTTGCCCAAATTTCGTTATCGCATTCGCACAGAAAGTTTTTAAAGTCACCATGAAATGAAAATGGTCAATTCTTTTTTTTTATTGTCGTAGCCTTTTATAAATGATTTACCTGTGCACATCATTATTGTTTTTTTTGTTTTTTATGTTCTCTTATGATCTGTTGTTTGTTTACCTGGTAATGTTAGTCCCATTTATTGTATTTTACATGAAGCTCTGTCCTTTGTGAACTGTATGAATACAACCTTGTATCTCTACAATTATTGGCGCTTGACTTGAATGGAGGCGGCGCCTGTGCATTGCATAGATACGTTGGCGGAATGTGGACTGACATCTCAAAGTTCATCAGATGCGACCGGGATCGGATATCTGCTGTTGATCTGCACGGACGGCTTCTTTGACAAACCACAGAGGACAGTCGAAGTTCATCTGGTGTGATTCAGGGACTAAGATTTACCTGCTACTAACGGCCGTGGATCGGGATATGACCCTGAAAGTGTTCTGCCTGTCTCTCCTTCTTTTTGAAGCCTCCTGTTTCAGTGAGTATTTCTGATACATTATTGAAGCTGTTATGAAAGTGATCTTAATGAAGCCAATCAGAACTTCATATTATCCAGCCAATATGAACTATAAGAACTATTTATAGAGATCTATTAATTGACTGATCGATCAAAGGTGAGAATATTCAACATTCCACCTTACTGGGAAATTTGTCCCTCCTTTTTGTTCTGCCAGTTTTGTAAAGTGTAGGTGGTGTAGGGGCTTTGTAATTATCTCATCAGCCCTAAATGCAAGATCTGACAGCAAAACCATAAAGCAAGTAATGATTGATTGTGAAACTCAAATGCTGATATATTTTCTCTCCTTCACTTTCTAGCTGAGTTTGAGATTACTGTGCCCAGAGGTCCTGTCACTGGGTTTTACGGAGAGGCACTGATCCTCCCCTGCACCTTCCCTGTGGACTCGTGGGATCTGAGTAGCACCGTTATCACCTGGCAGCGTGGGCTGGACGTTGCTCACAGCTTCTATTTAAGTCAGGACCAGCTCGGCCGTCAGAATCCTCATTATGTGAACCGCACCAGCCTGTTTATCCAGGAGACGGCAAGAGGAAATGCATCACTCAAACTGGAGAGAGTCACTCTGCAGGACTCTGGTGTATACACCTGCTCTATCAGCACAAACACTGGCAGCCAGAAGAAGAGCTTTAGAGTGAATATTGCAGGTAACAAAACAAATTGGGATTGATATTCATAGAAAATCATGTGAATCAACCTTGAGGTCTCACAGTGTGATTGAAACAGTCGTGTGTTTGTTTTAATGTCTGTATTTTGTTGTTCCCTTTCGAAAGGGAACTTCTACTCTGCGTTTGCAACGCTATGGGGAAACGTCACGTGACTCGGTGTTCGAAAGCCAACTATCCAATAACTCCAAATCCTATTGGCCGGCGACAGCCTATGACGTCATACAGGCGCGACCCGGAAGTATAAAAGGGGCGCCTGGGGAAGCAGTCATTATCTCATCGTCTTTCGGGACTGTTTGTGTCGAAACTGCCATTATCGAATATACTCTTCATAGAGTATGTCTCTGTTATGTCTGAGGGCAAAGAGAAACATTTCAGGAAGTGTGTGGATCCATGCCCGAGGTTTTTAACGGAGGGTTCGCACACCCTATGCGTCTATTGTTTGGGAGAAGAACACGCACGGATGGTGCTTGAGGGCGCTGTCTGTGTGAATTGTGAGCGTCTTCCTATGAGAACGCTCCGTTCTCGTCTGGCCCTCTCCTCGAGGGATGAGGCGTCAACATCTGCGCCTGGTCGGTCCGGCCCTGCTCGTGCTGAGGCAGAGCGGCGGCTGCACTCATGGGGCTCGCAGATGGAGCTCGCTGCCGAGTTTGAGAGAAGTGTTATGGATCTTTCAGCCTCCGGTGGCGGCTGGCGGGGATGAGCTCCTGGATGATGATGACGTCTTATCTTTGACATCATCGGATCCGGGAGCAAGTGTTCTTCTGGCTGATAGTCCCAGCATATGCCGAGTTACTGGAGGTTGTGGAACGCGCTGCTGGCAGACTGCAGCTGCCGTGTGGGCGCGTGAGGGAAAAAAAAAAAAAAAAAAACCTGTTTGCGGCAGACTTGACGAACGTTTTTCTTTCCGACCACAAGCCCGTGACTCCAGTGAGCCTTCCATTTTTTCCAGATCTCCACGTTGAGATCGGGAAGGCATGGAAGAACCCATGCTCGGCCAGAGTTCATCCACATCGGCGAGGGAATCAGGTGACACCTTTGAACAGTCAGGCTGACGGCCGGGCTTATGATGTTTTTTTTCTGGAGGCCCGCCTTCTGGCTTGATAGTGAAAGGGTTCTTTGGGCTTCTAGAACCATGGATGTTTTCCTTCCCATGTTTGTAAAGGAGCAGTCTTTGGTCTTCGAGCCACGGGAAGGTAAGACAGAGTCAGATTTCATTTCTTAAATGTTGACTTTGTGTCGTTCCTGTATATTTTCTGAACATGTCACAGTGAATGTACATTGAGAAAATATAGAATTTGAAGGGGTTTTTTTGGGCAAAACTGGAATGTTGAGACTGACTAAGCAGGTCACAGAATGGCTGCTGCTTAGTTTTCTCTCTATGTTGAGTAGCCTCTCGGCTATTTTCAGTATAGTTTGAGTTGGCACTCATTGCTTCAGTTTGTATGTCTACGGCGGCCCTAACCGGCCGCCTGACTTTTCAGCTTTGAGCTTCTTTATTTTTCTCATCATGAGATTTAGAAGTGGAGATCAGGCTGTTTGTTATGGTGCCTGTTGTATATAATAAAGAAAATAGGCCTATAACTTGGCAGCCAGGCTAGAGCTAGGTGATGTGATATATGAAGTAACCCCATATGTATTCACTATCCTTTCAGGATTGGTTTCCTAGTTCTGGTTTTCCTCCCGAGGGAGTTGTTAGGCTGTACGCCCAATTATCCCCTTGCTGGTGTAGGTGCAATTTGAGTTTTACAGCTAGGTTGTAGACTGTTTTCTGACTCCCTTATGCTGTTCCTCAGGTGGTAGGCCCTTATCTTTGCGTAGATAAGTTATGCAGGTGTGTGCTTGGCCCCACTTTCTAGAACTTTCATGCTAAAAGGAATAATTTTCTTCTGAGCCACTTGATAATTTGTTTTATCAAGTTTGAGTTGACGTTGCTAGTTTTTTAGCTCCTGTCCTCTGGGGCTTAGATCAGATTTGAGGATCTGTGTGGGAAGTGTTTTTCTTTTCAAAACAGCATGTAGATCAAAGTTTGTTACTTTGGGTTCTAGACTTTTGCCCTACACTGTATGTGAGCCTATGCTGCCACAGGTTGGCACCTGCTCTCATAACAGTAGGCCCTTTGCTGTGAAAGTAGGCCTCTGTTTTGAGTATTTGGTGACTTGTACTCTCCAGTCTGAGGTCTTTGTCACTGGGTGCATCACCTGTTGGATTGCATATTCAGGGTAGTTAGTGCCACTTTGTTGAAGAAAACTGGTATCTATTAGCTCCCTTTTTTAGTGGTCTGGTTAACGGTTATACTGCTTATAACTCGGATTGTAGGCCTTATGATATTCGGCCTCCTTCTAGTTAGCGGTTGTTCTACTATACTGTTTAACTGATCATAATGTGCTCACATATTTTCTCAGGTTTACGCTGCCACAGGCCATGCCGCGTGTCTGTCTGAGGTAGTAGGCTTATATTAGCCTTCCTTAGACCATGTTGGCTTTGTTTGGTTCCCTTTAGTCAAAATGTGTATTTAGGGTACATTGTCTGTTGGAATGTGTAGCCTAGCGCAGGTTGCAGTTAGCTTCCCATAGCTTTTTGGGTTACAGCTGGTTCCCTGTAGCTTGGTTCACTTTAATTCACGAGCTGTAGCCACGTGTTATTGAATTGGCAGGCCCCTTCAGGCCTCCTTTTTAGTTTACGTTTGGCACAATTTGTGTTTTAACCTGTGAGTAGGCTGATCGCCACCTGTTACTGGAATGGAGGCCCCTTTAGGCCTCCTTTTTCTAGTCGACTTGTTGGCAGGATGCCTGGGAAACCATGCCACTGTCGGCCACACCCCATCACTGACGGATAGGCCCTAACAGGCCTGTTCTCGGTGTTTGGCAGTGTTGTTCATGTGTTAATCATGACACTGTTAATACATGGCCTCTGGGTGGTATGGTTATGGTAGCCACTTGCTGATGCCACGTGTTTACTAAGGCAGGCCTACTTCGGCCTCCGGTGTAATATGTGGAGTTCAGTTATATACTCCTCTCGCTGTGAGGGTGACAAGGTGCTTTTTACCGAGTATTTCGAGTGGCTAGTCCCTCAGGTTGGTTTGGCAGCACTTTAATTCACGAGCTGTAGCCACGTGTTATTGAATTGGCAGGCCCCTTCAGGCCTCCTTTTTAGTTTACGTTTGGCACAATTTGTGTTTTAACCTGTGAGTAGGCTGATCGCCACCTGTTACTGGAATGGAGGCCCCTTTAGGCCTCCTTTTTCTAGTCGACTTGTTGGCAGGATGCCTGGGAAACCATGCCACCGTCGGCCACACCCCATCACTGACGGATAGGCCCTAACAGGCCTGTTCTCTGTGTTTGGCAGTGTTTTTCATGTGTTAATCATGACACTGTTAATACATGGCCTCTGGGTGGTATGGTTATGGTTATGGTAGCCACTTGCTGATGCCACATGTTTACTAAGGCAGGCCTACTTCGGCCTCCGGTGTAATATGTGGAGTTCAGTTATATACTCCTCTCGCTGTGAGGGTGACAAGGTGCTTTTTACCGAGTATTTCGAGTGGCTAGCCCCTCAGGTTGGTTTGGCAGCAAAACCTTACTGAAGGTTGTTTTTTACCTAGATCTGCCTCCCTGAGTCCTATTCTAGTTGAGCTAAGGGCCACCTAGCGCCTAGGGTGGATCTTTTGTGCTCCTAGAAACGGCCACAAGACTACGCCGTGTGTATTAGAGGTTGCTAGGCCTACGGGCCGCCTAGTTTTAACACACTGGAGTATGTTTGCGTGTATTTCTCTTTGAGATTTATCTTTATACACTTCTGTTGGCCAGAGGCCTAAGTGATAAACCAACCTCCTTTTGTTTGGTTGTTTATCGTCCTTTGGGCCTAAACACTGCCACGAGCTGATGCCACGTGTCTGTTGAGGTTATAGGCCCCTCCAGGCCTTCCTTAATACGTGCTGGCGTACGCTGTACTCCTCTTGCTTTAGAGAGTAAAAGGTGTTTTTTACTGAGTACACTGCTCGGTGGATCGTGTTGGGTGGATTGTCATGTGGGCACTCTGCAGCCTCTTAGGCTGCCATTGAAGTCATCTTTCTACCCCGGAAAGAAAGCCGGGCCACTTTCTGTTTGACTTCTGTTATTCACTTAACTCTATCATGCTGTAGGCCTCTTTCGGCCTTCATGAGTATGTGCCCATCGCATGGTCTACCTGTTAGGTGAGTTTCGTACTTCCCTTTTAGGGTTATGTTTGTAATAGTGCTTAGCTCCCTAAGCTGGTCATGGTGGTAGGCCTAGATCAGGCCTCCTCTTAAGGATCCAGCATCAGGCTGGTTTGTGCTTCCCTGGATCAGGGTTCTGTAGCGCACGGCCTCCTCAGTGCGTTAATTAAGCACTGGGTAGATCCTAGGATGAGTGGATTATACTCCCCTCAATACGAGGGTTCATAGCACTTAGCTGAGTTCTGCTCTCCAGGATGCCCGTCTCTACGCGTGGGTTTGAGTTTGTTCCTGCCCCTTTACAGTCACTCTTACTTACTATCTTCTGTGAAGAATGCGTGTTAGGAGGCTCTGTATTCAGACAGGGTTGGCCCAGACTGAGTTTGTCTCAGGTCAGACAAGGTCGGCCTCCCTGGTGGCATTGAGGGTGACTTCGTTCCCCTCTAGTGGCTGGCCGGGGTTCCCTTCGGTTCCCTGGCCACATTCCCTTGAAGGGACCACTGTTTCTTATGGAAAAGTGGGTTCCAGACGCTTTAGCACCTTCTGTAGGGCCTTTGAGGAGGTCCTTCATGGAATTTAGCTTGGGCTGTTGGCCGAAGGGAATGCTGTCACTGACAGCCTGGTGTGACCCGAGGGAGAGTTGCCAAGCAGTTTCTACTGCTCTGGAGCCTTTGTCTCAGCCATTTTTCTTGGCAGGCATTCTCCTCAAGCATGGCGGCGTGGGTATATCGTTCCCCATAGCGTT
The DNA here is from genome assembly GCA_037101425.1 of Elopichthys bambusa. Classification (NCBI taxonomy): domain Eukaryota; kingdom Metazoa; phylum Chordata; class Actinopteri; order Cypriniformes; family Xenocyprididae; genus Elopichthys; species Elopichthys bambusa. The sequence continues at coordinate 12,323,171 of CM074443.1, forward strand.
GCAAACGCAGAGTAGAAGTTCCCTTTCGAAAGGGAACGTCTCAGGTTACGAATGTAACCAGGGTTCCCTGAGAACAGGGAACGAGACTCTGCGTTTCCTTGCCATACATCGGGCTGCCTGCTGAACAGTCCCTCAAGACGATGGATAATGACTGCTTCCCCAGGCGCCCCTTTTATATTTCCGGGTCGCGCCTGTATGACGTCATAGGCTGTCGCCGGCCAATAGGATTTGGAGTTATTGGATAGTTGGCTTTCGAACACCGAGTCACGTGACGTTTCCCCATAGCGTTGCAAACGCAGAGTCTCGTTCCCTGTTCTCAGGGAACCCTGGTTACATTCGTAACCTGAGGCGTTTTCCAGCATTCTACTCTGAACCTCGTCTGCAGTTCTCCATGTTAACTGATGGAGTCAACCTGCTAGTGACATCAGATGGGGGCTACCCTTCTCCTAAACTGCAGTGGCTGATGGAAAACTCAGACATCACTAACCAGACACAAACACACATCATGAAGGACACACAAACTGGACTTTACATTGTGTCTAGTTGGATAAATCTCACTGAAGTCACAAACTCCTCTCTGACATTCATACTGAACAACAAACCTCTGGGTCAAGACATCAGGAGAGAGATCCAACTGTGCTCAGGTGAGGGCAGACAAAAACATAAACACTTTAACATGCTCTTGAATAATCAATAACATTCAAGAGACTAAAACTGTTTCATTTCATTTAATTTTTTTTTACAGTTAAGAGTGAGAGTCAAGGAGAGTCAGCGTACAGATGCCACGGATGCCTTATATTGATCCCTGTTATTCTGCTGCTGCTGATCATGATGGGTTTATTGTTTGTGTTCATTACAAGCAGAAGAAGAAGAAGAGAACAAACCAAACTAAATGGCTTTACTAATATAGGACTCAAGTCTGAAACCCAAATCCTACAAGAAAAACTTCAGCAGTGTACAGGAGCATAACATCATAATGTGGTTTGACAGAGACATGGACTGTAACAAGAGATCAATGTTGGATATCATATACAAACTTTAATATGTTTAATGTTCTTATTTTCATCAAACACGCCAGCTTCTGTAATACAGGACATGCATACTGCTTTGTTCAAGTCTGAAACTCATAATCTTAGTGGAAAAGTTTAGTATGTCCATAGGATTAGAGCCAGCAAATGTACACTTTTATGCAGATGATACGATTATCTATACTAGCTAAATTAATAAATTTACATAATTGTCCTTTTTAATTTACAAAAAAATTTTAATATTTTAGTTTTAGAGCACACAATACAGTCTTGGAAAATAGAAAAGTATTATATTTGCTATTTCATAGAATTTATTATTTATTTATATTTATAACTTATATTATTTAGTAATTTTGATCCTTAAATATTTGGCAATATGTTCAGTCTTGGTTTGTGATTAGTGTCAGGGTTTTCTTTCTTATAGCCACTAGGGGGAGGCATTCCCCTATTCCTTATTAAGTTGCTTGTTCTTTCTGTTCATCAGTCCTCAAGTCTGTCCTTATTTTTAGGCCAAATATCCATATTATTTACGTTCATTCAGTGTGGATGAACTAATGAAGGGAGCTCACCTTTATTGGCGAGTCTTTACAATTTTTCTATAACAATCAGTATATAATATATATTGTTATTAAATGAATCATGGCAACGACAAAAAGTTGATACTTGCCACCGATGAGTATCTCTGTTTTGTTTTGGGTTTTTTTATTTTTTTTATTAAGAACTTATTAACAGTACAAAAAAACAGGCACCAACGACAAAGCTCCAAAGATGAATAGGGGAAAAAAGAAGAAGAAGAAGAAAAAAAAGGGACATTCACAAGACGCCAAATACAGACTAATAATATGTAACAATAGAATTAACTTTTACATTTTTCACAAGTTTAAGAGACTTGATTAAAAGAATGAGTTCGTTACAGAAAACCTTGTATAAAGGAGATTTGGATAATCGACATTTGTGAATAAAGAATTCACCATTCAGGATAATAAAGTTTACAAAATTGCTTTCAGGTTTAAAGTTATCATCGATCTAACTTTGGCAGAGAAAGTGAGAAAACAGTCTTTCCAAAATGTCTTTACACTGTGACAATCAAAAAACAAATGGCAGAGACTCCTCAGTACAATTACAGAAAGAGCATTCTTTCCCAACATCCATAAACTTAGAGAGTAAAATATTAGTTGGATATATTTTATGTAAAATCTTAAAGTGAATTTCTCTTACCTTATTTGAAATACAAAATTTGTAAGGTGACAGCCATGCCGTTCTCCAATTAACATCTCTAAGAAGGGAATTCCAGTAAAATTTTCCTCTTGGAGTAACTTTCTTTTTTTCATGAAAGACTTGTCTAATATCTTTGTTAGTGCAATGAGTATCTATGGTACAAAAACAAACGTTTGACGTATGACGTAATGTTTTCCGTGACGTCCAAAATACCAACGGTATCTACAGCGCCCTCTAGGGTTGCTAGATTGCTGTAAATCTGTAACTTTGTCCTTAAGCGATTTCAGTGTTTTTATTGAACAGTATAAGGACAACACAAAAACAAAGTTTTGTTCTTTTGTAGTGTTGTTTGTTTACCTTGTAATGTTAGTCCCATTCATTGTATTTTACATGAAGCTCTGTCCTTTGTGAACTGTATGAATACAACCTTGTATCTCTACAATTATTGGCGCTTGACTTGAATGGAGGCGGCGCCTGTGCATTGCATAGATACGTTGGCGGAATGTGGACTGACATCTCAAAGTTCATCAGATGCGACCGGGATCGGATCTCTGCTGTTGATCTGCACGGACGGCTTCCTTGACAAACCACAGAGGACAGTCGAAGTTCATCTGGTGTGATTCAGGGACTAAGATTTACCTGCTACTAACGGCCGTGGATCGGGATATGACCCTGAAAGTGTTCTGCCTGTCTCTCCTTCTTTTTGAAGCCTCCTGTTTCAGTGAGTATTTCTGATACATTATTGAAGCTGTTATGAAAGTGATCTTAATGAAGCCAATCAGAACTTCATATTATCCAGCCAATATGAACTATAAGAACTATTTATAGAGATCTATTAATTGACTGATCGATCAAAGGTGAGAATATTCAACATTCCAGTTTACTGGGAAATTTGTCCCTCCTTTTTGTTCTGCCAGTTTTGTAAAGTGTAGGTGGTGTAGGGGCTTTGTAATTATCTCATCAGCCCTAAATGCAAGATCTGACCGCAAAACCATAAAGCAAGTAATGATTGATTGTGAAACTCAAATGCTGATATATTTTCTCTCCTTCACTTTCTAGCTGAGTTTGAGATTACTGTGCCCAGAGGTCCTGTCACTGGGTTTTACGGAGAGGCACTGATCCTCCCCTGCACCTTCCCTGTGGACTCGTGGGATCTGAGTAGCACCGTTATCACCTGGCAGCGTGGGCTGGATGTTGCTCACAGCTTCTATTACAGTCAGGACCAGCTCGACCGTCAGAATCCTCATTATGTGAACCGCACCAGCCTGTTCATCCAGGAGACGGCAAGAGGAAACGCATCACTCAAACTGGAGAGAGTCACTCTGCAGGACTCTGGTGTATACACCTGCTCCATCAGCACAAACACTGGCAGCCAGAAGAAGAGCTTTAGAGTGAATATTGCAGGTAACAAAACAAATTGGGATTGATATTCATAGAAAATCATGTGAATCAACCTTGAGGTCTCACAGTGTGATTGAAACAGTCGTGTGTTTGTTTTAATGTCTGTATTTTGTTGTTTTCCAGCGTTCTACTCTGAACCTCGTCTGCAGTTCTCCATGTTAACTGATGGAGTCAACCTGCTAGTGACATCAGATGGGGGCTACCCTTCTCCTAAACTGCAGTGGCTGATGGAAAACTCAGACATCACTAACCAGACACAAACACACATCATGAAGGACACACAAACTGGACTTTACATTGTGTCTAGTTGGATAAATCTCACTGAAGTCACAAACTCCTCTCTGACATTCATACTGAACAACAAACCTCTGGGTCAAGACATCAGGAGAGAGATCCAACTGTACTCAGGTGAGGGCAGACAAAAACATAAACACTTTAACATGCTCTTGAATAATCAATAACATTCAAGAGACTAAAACTGTTTCATTTAATTTTTTTTACAGTTAAGAGTGAGAGTCAAGGAGAGTCAGCGTACAGATGCCACGGATGCCTTATATTGATCCCTGTTATTCTGCTGCTGCTGATCATGATGGGTTTATTGTTTGTGTTCATTACAAGCAGAAGAAGAAGAAGAGAACAAACCAAACTAAATGGCTTTACTAATATAGGACTCAAGTCTGAAACCCAAATCCTACAAGAAAAACTTCAGCAGTGTACAGGAGCATAACATCATAATGTGGTTTGACAGAGACATGGACTGTAACAAGAGATCACTGTTGGATATCATACAAACTTTAATATGTTTAATGTTCTTTTTTTTTTTATCAAACACGCCAGCTTCTGTAATACAGGACATGCATACTGCTTTGTTCAAGTCTGAAACTCATAATCTTAGTGGAAAAGTTTAGTATGTCCATAATGGTTATTCTGTTACAAAATCATTTCAACTAAGAGTAATATTATTTATAAAACTTAAAGACTTCCTGTGATTTGTAGACAATAGCATTATATTTATTTTAACACTGTATTATATTTCCTAACCTTGGCAGCTTTTAACAAACAGAATGTAGTTTATTAGTTAGATGACACTGATTATTTACACTAGGTAACATTTCAAATCATCCCCAAGTGATCTGTGTAACACATAATTGTAATGTCTCTCTCAGCCGAAATGACCGAATGTACTTGGGTGCTAAACAGTCTTAACAGACCCAAAATGAATTCTAAATAAAATTTTTCACTCATAACATACATGCAGGTTTTTTACTATTATTTATTTATTTATTTTTTTAACAAATGTATTACATAGAGTTATTTACTATTGTTGGACGTGGATGAGTTTGTGCACTGAAACATTGCTTTGTATCCATAAATACACTGCGATTGAAAACGCTTTTTCATTTTTACCTGATGGCAAGAAGACATTGCAGTGAATCAAAAGTTTTTGTTACACTATTTATTGAATCTTGATGCAAAATGGAATTTAACAAATTGCTGTACGTTAATGTATATACAATGTAATGTGTTTTTTTAGACTAAGGATTAGGATTTTTAAAATTCTTTATATATTGAAACAATATTTTCCTTGCACATCTGTAATATGTTTACTTTATTACACTATGTAAGAAAACTGTACAGTGATCAAGAAGAAATAAAATTTTCATAGTATCTCATGCATGTTTAATATTGTTTAACAAATCATGACTGTACTTGACAGTCTATATAAAACCTTTTCTTTTCCAAAATGACATCTGCTAGTTCTACCAGAAAACCACATAATCAGAAGGAATTGGTGCAGGAACAATGGATATACGCACAACCAGTTCTTTCACATTTACAACCATTACAGTTTTATTTATTTTAAAAGGTCAGTGTGGGTGAGGACCATAATATGTCTTTTATATTGTCACAATCATGTGTGAAAAAAACATTCCATTGGAATGAAAATATTTAGTCTGACTTTGCCCTGACATCTTGAAATGTCATTGTACAGGACCAAACATGTGCTAGACCCATGATAACATTACACACAGCATGAAAAACTTGTACCAAAGATCACAATTAACAGGATATTCTTATTCAAACATTGAAAAGGCTTTTTTGAACATAATGAATGAAAGGACAATTCCATAGAAACCAGCAAACCATGTAACAAAAGTAATTTAATATCGCTCAACACACAGCTTATCGGTCAAAATCAAGACATCCCTGAAATACTAGTTTTATTTATTCACCATTATGTGGTTCTTTGGTTTATTCATCAAAATGAACAAAAAAATAGACATTTTCTAAGTCCTCAACAATTTTGAATTACACCCCTTCTGAAAAATAATAATCATCTGAGTCTTGCATAAAATCCAGTTTTCTCACAAGACCCTGCTCCACCAGCTCATCAGACTCAGCTGGAAACTTTTCATCGTTTGAAGAGACGTCAATTAACAGGAAATCCAAACGTTCCTTTTTATTTTCAGAAGAACCAACATCTTCCTTATTCTTTTGCTCTGAGATAAAGGATGGCAGAAGCACATCATGGAGTTTCCACTCACCCAGTGCGGATTCATTTATTTTGGAACGCTGCTCCATGGTTTCATTGACCATCATAACTGATGTCTTCATGGAACTTTCCATTCTCTGAACTGTCTTGGGCCAATAACTCAGACCCTTATTCATATCCCGCATCTTCCCCTTTCCAGCCAAGCTTAAGGATTCAACATCAAACTGCTCCGTGAAGTCTAAATCTGGCCTTTCAGATCCCACAAAGCTCTTACTTATTACAGCCATCAAAATCTCCACATCCCCATGTTTCTCTTTCTCCATCTCTTTCATTTCCTCCTCTATGAGTTCCACTGTGCTGGTGCGAGATGGCTGACTCTTATCATGGGTCTCTTCAGAAGATATCAGGGTAACAGAAGCAACAAAGTCCTCATGTATGTAGGACCTCTGGGGCTCTTTGGCCAGTTTGGCTTCAAACCAGATGGTGTCATCATTTCTATAAGCCATGAGAGTGGCATTTAAAGTTGAGGAAGCCATAGATGTGTCAGAGAAGAGTACTTGATCACTGCTTACGAACCCTGATGTGCAGAAAAAAGAGAGGAAAGGTCAAGACCTTTATTTTCTCGATGACCTTTATTATGCAGCACAATAAGAGCTGTCATTTATGTGTACTAATTTTACCATGTTAACCTAAAACCTACAAACCTAACATTTTACAAAGTATTAATCCTAGAGCTACAACCTTTGACATGCTGAATAATTGATACCAAAATAGTACAATTAAAGGAAGCAGACAGAAAAGGTCAGCTCATGAGATCACAAATTCTATTAAAAGACATTAAGATTTAACTGATGACTAATTGAAATAAAGCTCAAATAAAATGAAATCTAAATATTAGATGAAAAACACAGACCATATCCATGCGTCACCTATCAATGACATCATACCTGTGTTACCCTCGATTTCCGGGGTACATTCATCGACAGAAAACTAGTCATGTTATAAAGCTCAACACAGTAAGTCTTATTGTTTAAATCTCGTTTTCTTGATTTACAGCGAGTACCATGTTTTACCATGACAAATATCGATCTAGCTTACTGCAGTGTGCAACAAGTGTCTCATAGTAGCCACTGAGTGAACGCAGAGTAGCACTATAACAACTTGCAACACACAAATGTATCCAATATGATAAAACAGCGCTGCTTTACCTCTCATACGCTTGACCGGAAGAAGCGACTGCGGCATAATAAAAGTTCTGCTGCTCTCGAGACTTGTGTTGCGCTTGTCTCTCATTAGCAATCGCTCCAATGGCCTCGTTTCTGCTCGCACAGCACTCTGCTCTGCTTCATACTACAGTAACATTAATAATCTTATCCATGAATATGATTTCATGAGTCCCGTCCTGATTCTTTTCCACCGGCTGTAGACATGAAGACAACACCTCCCATGATTCTGTGAAATCAAGGCGTCAACAAGCTATGCCTTTGTTTTGAATAAGTGACCTCCAGCGTGAAAATGTATATATTAAGTTGAAGTACTAAAATTACTAAAACTGAAATAAAAATAATGCTAAATAGACATTTAAAATAATAATAATAACAACAACAACAACAACGGAAAAAAGCACAACAATATTACTACAACAAACAAAAATTAAAATGAAAACTGATAATATAAAAATAAAAGCTAATTCAAAATATCAATAAATACTTTCTTCTCCCCTAATTTACTAACAAACAGAGAGCACAACATATTTTTCCCCTGCTAGTTGTCTTTCTCTTTGCTCTTCTTGCTCAGTACGGTTTTAATTATTGCTGTATATATACTGTTATATTATACTTATATATTATTTATTAATCATTATAACAATATCTTTTAGTAAGAAATACTTTTGTCTGATCTCATCTTAATATCTTTGTTATCAAGTCAAAACATGTTGATTTATTGATTTTTCCTTTTTTACTCTCTTGTTCAAAAACGCATCAGTTGAACCAAAATATAAATAAATACTATAATAGTACAGTCAACTTCAGAATTATTGGCACCCTTGGTAAATAAGAACAAAGGCGGCTGTGAAAACAAATCTGCATTGTTTATTCTTTTGATCTTTCATTAAAAAAAAGTTTTACAAAATTCTAACCTTTCATTAAAGCAAAAGGGAGATTCTGGAATCCACTGCTGCTTCAATGTATATCTTTTGAGTGATTTATAATCAAGAGATCACTTAATATTTATCCTTCTAAATATTAAATGATTTTAATGACTCCAAGCATATGATTAAGCAGCTATTTTACTTTTCATCTTCAATCACGAAATTGTAGCTCCTACTGTGGGAAAGGACATGTTATCAAGATGTTTTGGGAAAGTGTTTAGAGCAAGAGCTGACCAACTTTAACCTTGAAGTTGCTGTGTATCTGTGTATGTGTGCTAGTATTTTTTGTTACAGATCCTGTATTAGAGAGGTGAACAAGCGCATATCTGTGACCTAGGTCACTTCGTGCCTAAACCATGGTCTTGGTGTCATCCAGATAATCGATGTGCTTCTGCCTATCAGTCCATGTGTGGACATTTTCTAAGTTTATCTATTTCTTAACCAATCAGAATCATTCAACCTAAAGTAATAACGCAGTTTAGTGAATTGTGTATAATTGCTGCTTCGTTGAATGTGTTTGTGGGGCGGCCTATGAACTCCTTGCTGAGTACTAAAGCGGACTTCTGTTGAAGAAACTGCAAACTATTTATTTTTTTAAACTCTGACTCTGGGCCTTCATTCATTATATCTGGTCTTTGAGTTTTTAACTGTAAATTCCCCTACAACTGAAAAAAAGGGTGAAATTGAAATTATGAACATGAAATTGTCCAGCCATGATTTCCGGTTACACAGGAGTATAAATATGAGGAAACACAAAGGCCAAACTTCCTTAATGATTCAAAACCAAAGAATTTAGTTCTGATTTGCAGCAAAAGATTGTTGAGCTTCACAAAATAGAAAGTGGCTGTAAGAAAATAGCCAAAGCATTGAAAATCCCCATTTCAACCCTCAGGGCAAAAATTAAGAAGTTCCAATCAATTAAAGATGTCACAAATCTGCTTGGAAGAGGACGTGTGTCTATGTATATCGTCCTAATATGTAGTGAGGAGGAGAGTTTGAGTGGCAAAAGACTCTCCAAGGATCACAGTTGGAGAATTGCAGAGATTAGTTGAGTCTTGGGGTCAGATAGCCTTAAAAAAAAAAAAAAAAAAAAAAAAAAAAAAAAAATCAAACAGCCCCTACATCCCCACAAGTTGTTTAAGAAAAATCCTCCTTGCTCATCCATAAACAAACTCCAGCATGTTCAGTTGTCAGACAAGACTAGAACTTGAAAAGTCACCAGCTTTTATGGTCAGATTTTTTTAAATCACAGGGATAAAAAGTACCCCATGCCCACGGTTAAATATACTGCTTTAAATAAAAGATCAAAAGGATTAACAATGTAGATTTATTTTCAAAGCCTGATCATATTTGACAAGGGTACCAATAATTCTGATGTTACTGTACATAAATAATACTAAAATACATTTTTGTAACTTTTTTGCCTTGTAATAATTATTCTTCAATGGATATCATGTGCAGGCTTTTTCATCTTTCCAGTAATTTGACTTTTTGAGACTACAAACCAAAGTTATGTGGATATACAGGCTTTTAATATTTGGGGGTTTTTTTTAGCGTATAACTACTTAAGACTGATTATTTATGTTAATGGTTATGCTTTGACATTCATATGCTTATTACCTTCATAAATTATTCGTTTGGTTTTAGTCTGATTGCAGATAGAGTCACAGCAGTCACAGACAGAATCTTGCCCGAACACAGAGATCCATCTAGAAAAGAAGAAGCCGAGAGGGGAAAAAGTGGTGAGAGATGAATCCTGGAAACCATGAATTTGCTGGATATTTATAGAATTGTTTTGTTTGGAATGGAATGGAAATGTTTAGTGATTCAAGTGAACGAGTGATTCATGATCTTTGAAGATGTTTAGATGTGATGGATGTTTAGTCTTGTTAACCTTTTGTCTGGGTGCCTGTAAAAACATGACTTCTGCATTGGACCAGGGCCTACACTGGACACAGAGGCTTCACAATGGAGTGAGACCTAGGGAAAATACACAGAGGATATGAAGAAGCACACAAGGAACACATCACAATGCACACTACAGCATTGCTTTGTCTTAAAAAAATGAATCACCAGTGAGAAAAGAATCAAGCGTATAAACACACCTGAGCATCTGGAGCCTCAATGAATTGGAAAGCACCAAAAGAGAACTGAACAACATTGTCTGCCCTGGAGAATCTGAATCTTGAAGCACCTGGATTTATCCGGCTTTCCTGTAAACACCTGGATGTGTGTGTGAGAATGTTTTGTATCTGATAAATGTTCCACAAAGTTAGCGTTTTGCTTCACTCACCCATAATTGTCTATGATGCTGTATTTGGTGGCTTGACTCAAAGTGTTAACGGTAGCCACATAACAGCTGTTGATAAAAAGCTTGACGCCAGGGTAATGGTGTCGAGTGGAGATCTGCACGTTCACATTCTGACCCAGCAGGTACACAGCAGACCTGACTGGAGAAGACCAGGAGTCTATAGCACAGGCAAACACAATGTAGACAGTATCAATATAGAGCAACAGTATCATTTCGCAGTGCCCACATTAAAGAAAACAAGTTTACAGATTAAATCAGGGTTAGGTCAAAAACATACGCTGTGAAAGTATGGGAACGTAAAAAAAAAACATTCACATTCGATTGTCGCATTTCGCCCCCAAGCGGCAGTCGTACGGAACTTTGAAATTGATTGTGAAGCAACTGTTACCCTCGGCTTATTCACCATGCTAAACTGTACGATTTTAATGAATGTAACGTTAATGCATGTATTAATATATCCACACAGAGCAAATGACCCTCAATACATCTAAAATAAAAACATAGTAGATTTTATAGAGCTAATCAACGTAAAAATTATTTATTTTAACAATTATTAATAACTGCCATTTTACAGAAATAGTGTTTACAGAACAACGTTAAAGTGTTAAAATGTTGGTAATTCTAACTATGCGCTTATAGCTTTGATTATAACACATCATATCAGGGCCAAGGTCAGTTGGGGTGGGGTGCAGGTATATGTTAAAACACTGATCAGTTGCATTCCAGTCCTGTCAGATTTGACAAATTCTTTTTTGACACACCCTGTTCATGTGCCTCATATTAAGAAAAATGCATGCAAGTTTGGAACCACAGTATGTGATAAAATTTTGTGTGAAATTGGGTAAAAGTGCATCAGAAACTTTGTAAATGGTGAGGAAAGCTTATGGAGAAGCATGCATGTCATGGGCATGCATGTCTGTCTCTGGAAGAGGCTCACTCATCTTTATTGATTACTTATTCAACGATGGCAGCAGAAGAATTAATTCAGAAGTGTACAAAAGAATCTTGCCTACCAGTGTTCAAGAAAATGCCACCAGATTCACTGGGAAGTGCTTCATATGGCAACAGGACAATGACCCAAAACACTAGTACTGCCAACTCAATCAAGATTATCATGGTAAAGACATAGTGGGTCTTAGATTGGCCAAGTCAATCTCTAAATCCTATTTAAACAAGCATTTCACCATACAGCTGAAGAGGAGACTAAAGGCAGAAAATCCCCAAAACAAGCAACTGTTGAAAATGGCTGCATTAAAGGAATGTCTCCACACATTATATACTATACTAAAGATTTTAATTATGTAATGTATACATTTTTTTATATTGTAGAATTATAGTTGTAACCATTGCTGCAAGTACTTTACTGTGAAATTACAGCACAGTCAAAAACAGTGTTGAAAGCATAAAATTACGGTAAATGGCTGGAACCACAGCTGCCAGTACTCTACTGTGAAATTACAGTAAAGCTGTAAAATGAACAACAGTATTGGTACTGTTGAATTACAGTAAACAGCTGTTAACTGGAAAAACAACAGTTTCAGCGTTGAAACCGTAAAATTACGGTAAATGGCTAGAACCACAGCTGCCAGTATTTTACTGTGAATTTAGGGGTACATTTTTTACAGTGTACCTATGACACAAAGCCTTCAAGGAAGGACAAGAAGGTTTTGAAAATGAACAACAATCAGGACGCCCTACTTTGTCAAAAAAAGAATCACCGGCTCACTATCAGAATGACTGCACAGGAAACAGGAAATACGAAGTTATTACTGTTCTGAAATCATGACTCGGAATATAAACATGAGAAAGTGTTTGCAAAACTTGTTTCAAAGAACTTGATCAGAAGGAACACAGTTAACTCATTTGCCAAGACCTGTTGGCCCATTTAGAAAGAGAGCCTAATTTTTTTTAGTTGAGTGATCACAGGAAATGAATCCTGGGTGTTTTGAGTACGATCCTGAGATGAAAAAAACAAAGTTCAGAATGGCACACATCCACGTTACCTCGCCCCAAGAAAGCTTGAACGAGCAAATCAAAAGTCAAATCAATGGCTTGAGACAAATATTTTTTTTGTGTGCGTCCTGAGATCGGGTCAACTTGGATCCTTGGATCCTTCATCATTTTGGTAGTGTGGATAACGTCCAAAGAGCCACTACACAGGCTCTGAATGCCATCCCACTTGAAGACTTTCAGGAATGCTATGAAGAATGGAAAAATTGCTAGGTCAATACTTTAAAGGAGACAATGTTCAATTGTAACATTTTTCAATAAAAGAATTTTTAAAATATAATTCTCATTACTTTCTGGACACACATCAGATATAATATATATATATATATATATATATATATATAATATATATACACACACACACAGTCAAACCCAAATTTATTCAAACCCTTCAAAATTTCATTCATTATTACAGTTTATTCACTAGTTTAAAAAAATATGAGATATAAGATCTCAGAGTTAAACTGTGTCAGAAAAAAATAATCTCAATTATGTGAGATAACACTTAAGCAAAACATGGTCAGGTCAAAGTGTCTGAATAATTTTTGGTTTCAAATTTTTATCAGTTTTACTGGTAGTCCACTGTATAAAGAAGTTTTGGGTATAATATGTCACAGTTTACTTTATTTTGCTGTCCTCACTTAAATCCTCAGTTATCCTCACATAAATGAACTATAGTGTCCTGCACCCACTAGTAAACATATATCAAAAATGTCTGAATCATTTTTGATGTGACCCTGGACGACAAAAGAGAGTCATAAGGGTCAATTTTTTTAAATTGAGATTTATACATCACCTGAAAGAATAAATAAATAAGCTTTACATTTATGTATGGTTTCTTAGGATAGGACAATATTTGGCAGAGATACAGTTATTTGAAAATCTGAAAATATTGAGAAATATTAAGAAAATCGGCTTTAAAAAAAAAAAAAAAAAAAAAAAATCGCCTTTGTCCAAATGAAGTCCTTAGCAATGCATATCCACTCATAAAAATGCATTTTTGATATAATATGAATTATATAATAGTACAAGAGAAATCTCTTTTGAAAAAAAAAAAAACTTTTTATATGTTTCAAGACATGTGATATTTCTCTGTCAAGTGACACAGGTAAAATATGTGATGTAAGTCTACAGTTTTTACCAAAAAAAAAAAAAAAAAACTGCTCACCGTCCATCAGCTGAATCCGAAAGTCACCAGATCTGCTCCTTATGACTTTGTGCAATGGTGTCCTCAATGTCGGGTTTATCATCAGACTGTGCACATGATGGTTCCTAAATAACAAACAATAACAGAACAGTGTTTCTCCTCATTCTGGACTGGACTAAAAGACATAGTCACAAAAGATTATGAAATTACTACATTTGCTCAGCTTATAATCATCTATATATTTCTGGTTATAATTACCAAATCATAATTATCTATGATTTTTACCTTTTAGACCACACAACAAAGAAATTTCATTAACTGTGCCTTTGTCATCTGTTGGTCATCAAGTGTCAGCCTGTGGTTGTTTAACTTTAATTAACAACATCATTAAAATGAAAAGGCTTCGTACAGAGTTCTGAAAGTTTGGAAAATGCTTAATTTTAACAGTTTCATTTTGTGTTCATGTTAAGGACCATCTTAAAACCGATAAGGTTCGCTTATCAAATCAATAGGGACACTGATGATGCTATCCTTACTGTGGTGCATCATGTTGTAAAACATCTGGATCCTAAGGCTTATGCCAGGTTGTTCTTTCTTGGTCTGAGCTCTGCTTTTAATACCGCACATTATGCTCTCCAAACTACATAGTATGGCTGTCAATCCATATAATATCAAATGGTCCATTCATTTTTACTGGCAGGACTACAAGTTAGAGTCAAGCAGACTCTTTCTGAGTGTAGGTCCATTAGTACTGGTGTCCTTTAAGGGAGTGTATGTTAAACACTGTTATTTACACTTTACACTAATGAGTATAGCAGTCACCATTCTGGGAATATTGCTGTAAAGGTTTCAGATGCCATTTTTGGGTTTTTTTTCCTGTACAAGGAAAAGGACATTCAACATTACACTGCAGAGATTGCCAACTTTGGTACATGTTCATTGTCTTGTGGTTAACGTTAGAAAAACAGGAAATGATTTTTGATCCCAAGTTATAGGCAACCACTCATGATGAACAATGAGCCCATTATACAGGTTCTTTCATACAAATACTTCTACATCTTACTGTATGGTATAGCGGACAGTTAAAAATACTATGGAAGTCAATGGGGCTCTGGGCATGTTTGGATACCCATATTCCTTATATCTTTTTTTGTGTTCAGCAATAGAAACAAATTTTGGAACATACAGGTTTGGAACAACTTGAGGGAGCAGAATTTTACTTTTTGAGTGAACTATCCCTTTAAAAAATGTAGGGTTTTTTTAATGTTTAAAAAGAATGATTAAATGTTTAGGAAATTTCAAATTTATTAGGCTATATCTATATTGATTTATTACTACTATTTCTACATTGATTATTGTACATTGATATGAAATTGTTTTAGTTGTTTGATGGTAAAAAAATTTTTGAACTCTTTAAAGAATAATAGTAAAGCTGGCAAGAACTCTCTTCTTTTGGGGAAAAAAAAAAAACCTAATGAATTCTTATTCAAAATCGGTTAGATAAAAAAAAATGTATAGCCTAATAAAATAAAACAAAATTGAACTGAAATGAAGTAGTAAAATAAACAGAACAGAAAGGTTTCAGATTACTGAACTGATTAGTGAACCGACTCAAAACCAAAACATTACCTTTTATAGCGACACTCCACGTCCACATTTACTCTGTGGTAAATGAATGGGTTTCGGTGTGATAGTGGCACGTAGCGAAGGACATACTTGTAAACTACGTAATCAGGAACCACCTTTCAGTTGAAATTGAGTGATGTCATTATTTGGCAATGATGACAGACAACAATAGATTACTTTGCAGTGACAGTCACCTGTTGTTTACTCTGGCAGTCCGTCAGCGCGTACGTGAAGAGCAGGTCTTTATGCGGCTCAAGGACCCCGTTACTTTTGCAGGTTTCTCCGAGCGTCAGCTCTTCTGCGACGGCCGAGAAACCGTAGAAACTCTTCTTCACCCTCAACACGAAACCTTTGCTCGAGCAAGTCACCGACACGTCCGGGAGGCGGTTGAATTCAGGCATGTAATCTTGGCCAGGTGGGATCTTCGCAGGTGTTTGGCCACGAATCCGCAGTACTGGCACCGATTTCTGGCGCGTCAAGTCTGGCGTTTTTGTGAACGGGTCGCGCACTAGAAGTTTACCAGGATGTTTCCCGCGTGCTGTTCGTGGGCGATCGACTCTCTCATCTGATAAAGATAAAGCACTATTTAGCAATGTTGGTTTGGAGAAAATGACAAGAATCGAACCTAGAACTAGGCGAGTAATGCTGTTCACTTTCATATCAATTGTCTGTGTGTACAATTAAGTTTTACTTATGATTTACGTATCGTTTATCCTAAAGGTGGAAACTAAACAATCAAAAAAGGCCTTCAGTTGGTGATTAGATGCGATTGGTCTATAAACAGGGATTTGTGATTGATTTCCGCTCGCACTGTGCAGCATTTATCACTAGAGGGCGCCACACGGCTGAAGAAACCACAACTGCAGAACCGTGTGTAATCGCAGTCTGCGAACAACAGCGCCAAACCTGCAGTCGGAACACAGTCATAGAAATATTAAAAAATATCCTGTGGCATCCCAGCTTTATAATGGCAGTATCCGTTACCGAACAAGTATGAGCTGAAGAAAGTGTTTTCATCTTCATCCATCCATCATAAACATATTCCAGAGGGTTAATAAAGGCCTTCTGAAGCGAAGCAATGCATTTGTGTGTAAAAAAAAAAAAAAAAAAAAAAAAATCCATATTTACAAGTTATGAAGTAATATATCTGGCTTCTGCCAGACAGCTTTCTATATTTTTCAAAAAGCTTACGCTGTACATTCTACACCTTCCCTGTTCAACGTATGGAACTGACACAACGCCAGTTCAGCTGATCAGAACACTACATGATGATTATATAATCTTTATCATCATCATCAATAGCTGACATCATCTGGTCACATTTTCTCTTGCTGTTCTTGCCACAAGAAGTTACTGTTGCCAGAAAAAAACTAACATTAAAACATCAAGAGTCAAACTGCCCAATTAAAGCAAATACTGACCACCATAATGGTGACATCAAACCAAACTATTATTTTTCAATAAAACATCAACATCTAAACCTCTGTCAATCTAAATAAGAACTTTTGTACACATATGAAATAATCTGGTTTGTAATAGCCTAAGTGAAGCTGCTAATGCTGTTTTTGGATGTAATCAAAATAGCCTGATAAATAGTCTGTGCTTTTATTTATTTTTAGTTTAGTGAATTTAACTTCTGCTTTAAAGAACATTTTGTTTTTAGATTGTAATGTTACAATGTTAGAATGTAATGTGATTTGACCCCTTTCTTAAACATTATAGCATAAATATACACGTTACATTCACTATATGTAACTTACAGTTACATAATTAAGTTTTTTTTGAAGGTTTGTCAGTATTTACAATAGACACATTTTGCTGCAAGCAGCATTCATCAGGGTTTAAGCATTTAAGGCCTTTAAGCACATAAAAAGGTATTATATTTTATTTAGCAAGCATGTAAGCACTTAGATCATAGATGGAAAAGACCATTTACAGCCAATTCAGGCAATTTAGTAAGGAAAAATATGGTTTTTAAAATTTTTGACAGTTATAGCGTCACCTATTACCCCATCTCCACCACTTTTTTTGGGTGTCCTCAAGAGTGTGCCCATACATGTTAATTTTGGTGAAAATATCTAATTTCATTTTGAAGTTATAGATACGTATATATGAGAGCATAAAAAATTACACATGAACGACTTTGATCGGATTTTTTTGCCACTTCCTATCAAAATTTTGACATTTGGTCAGATACATAAGATTAACCAACTTAGGTTCCGTGTTTCCTACGTTTGTTTAGTCTCGATAGGACTGTTTCAAAGATATTCGCAAAAGTTTTTTAAGCGCTAAATTACAACATTGCACAAACCATAAGCTGAAACCTGTCTAGTATCGTTGGACTTGGCAAGGTTTCAGGAGTCTAAGGACGTGACTCCTGTGACAATTAGTCAACTACACCCAGAGTTATATACATTTTTAGCCAAAACCATTAAAATTATGTTTTTTAAAGCTTTAAGTTATAGCGCCACCTATGATCCGATCTCCATAGAAGTCGGCATGCTTCTTTAAAGTCATATGCTGCATGTGTTCACTTAATTTCATGAAGTTCTGAATTTTTGTTTAGGATTTATAGGCTTTTGAGTATATTTGGCCACGCCCATTTTCTAAATGATCCTGTTATAGCGACCCAAAGGGTAAAGTTAAACTTTTTTTTTGATAATTATTGATCTAGTAGATAGTCCAGAGAATTGTCCTGCAGTTTTTTTTCCCGATTGGGCAAAAAACCTAGGACTAGTTAGCAAAAGTAGATTTTTCACAGACCTCTAGGGCCATGAGTCGAACATGCCCACCGAGTTTCGTTTCTGATCGGCCTCCGTTAACCTTATCTAACAAGTGCTCAAATTTCATTGAACGACTTCCGGCCATGTTTTTTTTAGATACGCCAATGTCCTCATCGACTATCATGCCCCCTTGGACTAAGACACTGAATGCCAAATTTCAAGTTGATCGGACTAACGGTTGCATATTTACAGCTGTTTTCATGTTTTTCGTGTCCAATCGACGCAATTTTTTTATCGTAACCAAAGATGAAGCCCCTACACATGAGTACTGAGTTTGGTGAAAATATCTCATTTCGTTAACGAGTTATAGCCATTTTGGTGAAAGTGCCTCCGCACCTTTCGACGTTTTGGCGCCCCTTAGCGACCGTAAAACGAAATTTTACCAGGCGGAAATGAAATCGGAGATACACATTTTCTCAGTCTTGAGCCAAGGACACGACTCTAGGACAAATAGTCTAGGAGTTATGAGCGATTTTGCCTTTTTGATTGCTGTAGCACCACCTATTGGCCGATTTGGACGAGTCCGGGTATCGGAGTAGCGAGCAAGACTACTACCATCTGACAAAGTCTCTCGGCCTTACGGTTTGGGCTGCCCGATCGGTTTTAAGGCATGAGAAAAATAATAAAAATCCTTACAATTACAATAGGGTTTCAGCACTACGTGCTTGAACCCCTAATAAGCACAATATAAATACACACCAATGTCAGTATGTTTATAAAGGCAAAATAATCTCCCTATAAAACTTTTTGTCTACAGCCGCTTCGTTCTGCTGAACAGACATTTTTTTTGCATTTAATCTCAGCATTTACAGAGAAGTAAACTGGAGGGCTATAACATCACAGACAGCTAACTGACACGACCCATCGCCCAGATCACTCAAGATCTCAGAGCGTGGAAGAAAACCTTAAAGTACCATCTTTAAATTCATAGTCACTATCCACAGTCTGTGAAACAAACAGCTTCAATATGTGCACAATCACTTTTTTTTACCACAGAAAAAATACAAACATGTACAGAAACATTGACATTTCATGTTGAAAAAAACCTGCACCAATTAACATTAAAACTTTTAGTCTAAGCATTCCTTTAGTTACTCTTTGGCACAGCTGCATAGCTGTGACTAGAATAATTAATTTTACTTGTGTTAAATACTATAATCTCATTTGATCAGGTTTTAGAAAACCTCTTCATTTTCTTACTCAATATAAGGCACTATAAATAAATACAGAACCATAAAAAATTGACGCAGAGAATAAAGTGTCATCTTCCTCAGGCTAATAAACTGCCCCACACAAGCACAATGATTTCAGGTCTTCTTTAAAGAAATGGAAAGTGTTTTTTTGTTTTTTTTTTCGTTCTATTATTAATGTTTTACCCCACAGTGCAAAAACAAACCAACAATTCTTCACCACATTGAGGAAATATGTCCTCAAAAAACTGCAACTCAACATTTCTTTTACATTCAAAAACCAACATCTGAATCCATCATCTCAAATAAGAAAAAAAAAAAAGAGTTGCAACAAAACAGTGTATTAGTAGATGGTAGATCTGAACCTCATATTTATCTTACAAGTCTCCCTTTGTTGACCAGAGAGAGCTTAGACTGTTACTGAAAGCAGAAAATAATGCCTTGTAGTTATGTTTGTACAAATATCTAGCTGACATGACAGTAGTGCAGATATATAAGGGTTCGCCTCGTCCTTCACTGGTCTGGTTAATCAGCTGAGTGAGGAAAGTTCTGTCTCTAAGTTCAGTTGATAGATTTCCTCACTGCAGTGGTTAAGATGTATTTTGGCACCCTCTGCAGGCCAGAGCAGGAACAGTCACACTGGTATTTCATGCTGTAATATCAGGCTTCAAGGCCTCCATCTCAGACTCTTGTTCTTCATTCCTGCAGGTCAGAAACAATACACTTATTTTCAACGGTAAGATTTGACCCAATTTTTTTAACCCAAGGGTTTATAAGATATCAGTATTAAAAAAAAAAACAGATAAGTGTATATACATATCATAAGTGTATGTCCTACCGCAGCAGCATCTGCAGCTGTTTGTTGTTGTACTGTCTGCGTTCTTCATCGATGGGATACGTTTTAAAGATGAGCAGCCCCAGAGCTATAAGTGACACAGGAGCAACCGAAACCAACGTCTTCAACGTCAGATTCACTGAATCAGACTGAACACAAACTCCTGTTACATAACCTGCAAAGCTAAAGAGACGGAAAATGAAGTATGAAGGCCAGAATGTAAACCCAGATCATGATCTGTTGTCGCAAACCCATAATTATCCTGTGACAATTAGTCAACTACACCCAGAGTTATATACATTTTTAGCCAAAACCATTAAAATTATGTTTTTTAAAGCTTTAAGTTATAGCGCCACCTATGATCCGATCTCCATAGAAGTCGGTATGCTTCTTTAAAGTCATATGCTGCATGTGTTCACTTAATTTCATGAAGTTCTGAATTTTTGTTTAGGATTTATAGGCTTTTGAGTATATTTGGTTATGTATAACTGTTACATAACCTGCAAAGCTAAAGAGACTGAAAATGAAGTATGAAGGCCAGAATGTAAACCCAGATCATGATCTGTTGTCGCAAACCCATATACAGACGCAAAGAAGAAGAGCTACCTTAATGATAGTGTTGATACTCCAAGTGACACTCCAGAGGCAAATTTGGTGAAGAAAACATAGAAGGAGTAGAAAATAGCCTCATGGCCTTGAGAGGTAGGATTCTGGACTTTAAAATCATCTACCACATCTGGAAGCATGGACCTGAAACAGAAGCACCTATATGTCTGAAATTATGAACTTGGTATTTAATGCTAAAATTCACTCTCTCTCTCATATTGGTCTATATGGGATCAGATGTGTTAAATTATATTAACTCATTAATCTAGGAAACTATTGAAAACTTCATATGACTGTTTATTCAGGGAGTGTATATAATCTACTCTTGTGACTGAGAGGAGCACATGAAAATAGTTGCACTGCTTAAAGGGACAGTTCACGCAAAAATAAACTAGACTCACATATGGCCGTTGCCAGAAGCCAGTTATTATAGTTTATAGTTTTACATATGAATATGTTTCTTACAAAAATGCTTCAGAAGGCCTTTATTAACTCTCTGGAGTCGTATTGATTACTTGTATGGTGGACGGATGCACTTTTCTTTAGGCTTCAAAATCAAGAGTGCCATTCTCTATCATTATAAAGCTTGGAAGAGCCAGAATATTTTTTTTAAATAACTCAGATTGTGTTTGTCTGAAAGAAGAAAGGCATATACACCTAGAATGGCTTGAGGGTGAATAAATCATTGGATAATTTTTGGGAGAACTATCCCTTACATGTTTTTGATTCCCATGTATAACAACTAGCAAGTGTCTGCCAAATGTATACATGTAAATATTCCTCAATGATTCAGTTTTGTTTTTAGAGAAGTCATATTTCTAAAGGCCTTTTGTTATAGATGCTTCCTTTTAATTTCAACTAATAAACTTCCTGAAATACACCTCTGTCTCCTTTCTCTTTGACTACAGAACAATTTCAGTTAACAAATGCCAAACCTACCTATATCTCTCTCCTCTTCATTACTATTGATTAAAGATTCTTAAAAATACTCTGAAAATATTCAGTTCTGCTCTGATACTTAATGTTTCTGTTATGTGCACCACAGACAAACACTCACCAGGGCAGGAGAAAGGCTGCTGCCACACTGGCACCAGCTGCGATGGATACGATATAGGACACGATGAGACTACTTTTTACACACACCACCAGGATCATGAAGGGCACCGCCCACTAAAAAAAACACACACAATTCATCATCACTGTCATCACACACATCTCTCACTAACGTAACACCAGAATCAGATACCCACTGTGATGCCGATGTATACAGCAGTCTTTTTCCCAAAGCGACATAGGAACCACTGCCACATGGGAATGGTAAGAGTTGCAGACAGCTGAGAAGACAAATCACACAAACATTTATTCAGGTCTGACCACCACAAAACCTCATTACCATATTATGCAAGAGTGAGATAATAGTGTGCACCTGCACACACTGTTGAAGTTAAAAACAGTCTTTTCATCTGTCACCTCAAAGTCATGCTGCATCTTAACTAAAAATCCGTCTTTCATCACTATGGATACTGCTAACCTAATCCAAACCAGAGTGTGCTGTTATAACACGAAACCACACAATTTAGAAGTGTACAAAAACACTTATTCAAGCGGTCGGTTGAAAACACTCTCACCATGATGACCAGTAAGATGTTCTGAAAATCCTCTCTGAATCCCAGCGTGTACTTGATGAACAAAGCAAAATTTCCCTCCAGCAGCTGAGAAAGAAAACACAGACAGACGAAATGAGATTCCATCAAATGATTGATGATTATGGTCCATACGGTTTCTTCATTTTAAGCCCAACTTCAATCTCAAACCAATTCTGAACTTCACTTTTGACCGCAGACCTGTCCTAATGCTGACTGTGATTCTAAACCTAATCTCTTGCATGGCAGCCTCTCTCTCTCTGTGCGGCTCTTTTTGTTTTAACACACATAGCCCATCTCTGTAAAAGAGGTGTGACGCGGTCAGTTCCAGAAACTGCTTTCACTTATACATATCACAGACATTCATGGCCTGAGAAATTGTCAGTTAAAATAAAACATTTTCGCTTTTTGTAAACAATGTGGAATCTGAGATATCTCTCATCCTAAATCAGGAATTAAAATGAGTACAATTCAGAATTTCCGAACATTCATCAACATGTTTTCAATGCATCTCTAAAGTGCTTTTATTACCATGAAGGCCAGAGAAGTGAAGAGGAAGGCCAGCACCAGTTTAACATACGGCCCGTGACCTATTACCAGC
>CM074443.1:12351215-12438715 GCA_037101425.1 Elopichthys bambusa
TTACTATTACTTATTTTCCTTATTTATTTATTTATTTAATAGGTTCTTGGTTTTGCCTTCAGATAAACAGCAGTACTTTAATCTCTGATCATATAAAATGTTAAACATTAGCTTTTGGAATATTCAGGGTTTGTGCTCTAAAACATTGGATTAAAAAGCCCAAACACAGATTTCTTGATTAGCATCACAAATGCTGACATATTAATTCTAATTGAAATTGATGTGTCCACTCAGTGTCCTGCAGGTTACTCTGAAATCATAGTGCCCTCATGGAAACTCAACTCAATACATTGTGGCAGAAATTCTGGAGGTTTAGTTATATGGATAAAAAATTATCTTGCCCCTTTTACATCACCAGTACAGCAAGGCAAAAATCACAAATGGTTAAAATTGGATAAAAACTTTGCAATTCTGGATAAAGACCTTTTTATCTGTGGAATTTATATTCCTCCATCAGATTCTCTATACTACGACGCTTAAATATTTCACACTTTACAGGGAGAAGTGTATAAATATCAAACTCGGGAAAATTTTACTATGAAGATTTACTATGCTTGAACTGGTTTAGAACCAGATTACACTGATAATTCAGGAGATAAACATCTGTTCACACAAATACCTAAAGACCTTTTTAGTACCCTACCTAGAAGAAATAACCAGGATACTGGAGTTAACAGACATGGGAAGGAGATAGCTCACCTTTGTCAAACTTTAGGTCTTTATATCCTGAATGGTAGAATCAAAGAAGATTTCTGTGGACACTTTACCTATGGCTCAAATCTTGGGAACAGTGTTGTAGATTATGCCATATCAAATATAATCCCCTCCTAATTCAGTGCATTTACCATCAAAGCTCAGTCTCCCTTGTCTGATCACAGCCAGATCAATGTTTCCATTAAGGGTGAAATACATAAGCCAATTCATCTATATAAACTTAACACATCATACAGATGGACTATAGCACTGCTGAAACATATATTAACGTGTTAAACTCAAATGAAATAGTCAATTCCATAACATTGTTTAGCAATTCAACATTTGATAATAATCGGAAGGGAATTGATTTAGCAATTAAACATATTAATGACACTTTTGAAAATATAGCAAAAAAAGCTCATTAAAATAAAATGCAAACACCATGTAAACAAAAAAGGCACTACACAAAAACCTTCTGAAAAATGGTTTGACCATGACTGTAAAACAATTAGACAAGAGCTACGATTCATTTCAAATCAAAAACACAAAGATCCAGACAACACTAAATTGCACTTAAAACACTCTGAAACAATACAAAAACACTAAGACAGAAGAAACTGGATTATTATAACAACACACTTCAAAAGACTGAAAACACAATTGATCTGGAGCATGTGGAACAGTTTGAACACTACAAAGCCACAAGAACCAACCATGCAAGATAGTCAAATTTGGAAAGATTATTTTGAGAACCTCTATAGCCATCAAACTGACCCTTTAAATAATCCCAACCAACTAAAAGTCCTTAAAAAAAATAGCATCAAAAACAACCAAAATCCACTAGATTATCCAATAACCCAACAAGAACTTATATAATAACCCAACAAGTACTCTCAAATCTAATAAATCCTGTGGCCCTGACAAAATAAAAAATGAGATGCTAAAAAACAGCTCTCCTGAACTTCAGAATGCATTGCTCAAACTCTTTAACTTGATTCTGAGTTCAGGTGTTTTTCCAGAGGTCTGGAATACAGGGCTCATTTCTCCCATCTTTAAAAGTGGAGACAAAACAGGATCTACTGGACCAATCAGAGAATCCAGGACTACAACTAATTGACACAGAAGTCAAATATTTACTGTATGCAGACGACTTACTAATTCTATCTAAAACGGCGGAAGGTCTCCAGAACAACCTAGACATTTTAACTAAATACTGCCATGACTGGGCCTTAGAAGTCATCCAAAACACTAAGATTATGATATTTCAGAAAAAAAACAGAAATCTGGAACATAAACATGCATTTACTGTAAACAACACCACTCTTCAGCACTCTTTACAATATAATTATCTTGGTTTGGTTCTGACACCCACTGGAAATTTCAATTTGGCTATTAAAACATTACTTATAAAAGCCCGCAGAGCAATGCATGCCATACAAACTAAATTATTCAAAATAAATATTCCAATCAGATTTTGGACAAGGATTTTTGATAGTGTGATACTGCCTATTGCCTTATATGGAAGTGAGGTCTGGGGTCCAACAAGTAACTACAGCCATAAGGTTTGGGACAAACATCCTTTAGAAAGTCTACATGTAGAGTTCTGTAGAAGCATCCTTCATGTCCACAGAAACACACCTAATAACGCCTGTAGGGCAGAATTAGGCCGTCTTCCCCTCAATTTAATTATTAAAAAAAGAGCTTGAAAGTTCTGGATACACTTAAAATGTAGTCCTGAAGACACTGTTCATTTTAAAGCACTAAGAACTGAGTGCTCAGAAAAGTCATCTTTGTGCAATGGTGTCACAGGCTGCCCCTGAAAACCCTGCAAGAATTAAAGAAATTATGAGTAAAGAGAAAGAGATATACATGCAGCATTGGAAAGAGCAAACCAAAGAGCAAAGCCGTCTCCAGTGTTATCTTAGGTGAGATATTCAGCCAGACTGTATTCTCTGTTTAGTCTCAGTCAGGAATATAACACACAGGAATTTATTAACCAAGTACAGACTTAGTGACCACCAGCTGGCCATAGAAAAAGGGCAACATAAGAAGACATGGTTACCTAAAGAAGAGCGAGTCTGTAATGAATGCAGATCAGGGGCAGTTGAGACGAAGGCATACTTCCTCCTCCACTGTGATAAATACACAACCTTAAGAGAATCACTGTACTGTACTATCATCCCTGAGTTCCAGTCACTCCATGAAACTGACAAACTGAAAATATTACTTGGTGAAGGACCTTCTTCCGCTTTAGTAGCACACCATATTTATAATTGCCACAAACTAAGAGGTACTGAGTGAACACATCTATATTATAATACTATTAATATGTGTGAGAGAGAGAGAGAAAGACAGAGAGAAAACAGAATACATGTCACTGAAGCAGTCAGATTGTGTATGCTGGGAATAAACAGGTGTCACACATCATACACACACCATTCAAAAGTTTGGGGTCAGCAAGAATTATTATTAAAAAAAAAAGAAAAAGAAAAAAAAGAAATGAACACTTTTATTCAGCAAGAATGCATTAAATTGATCAAAAGTGACTAAAGACTAAATAGTATTTAAAATAAATGCTGTTCTTTTTTCAACATTCTAGTCATCAAAGATAATTATAAAATAATAATAAAGGTTTCTTTAGCACCAATTAAGCATATTAAAATGATTTCTGAAGGGTCAAGTGACACTCAAGACTGAGGTAATGGCTACTAATATTTCAATATATAAAATATATTTATGTATATTAAAAAAAATTAAATCATAATATTTCTCAATAATACTGTGAATTTTCTTTAAAAACTAATAGAAGCTTTGATGAGCATCAGAGACTTCTTTCAAAAACATTACAAAATCTTACCAATCCCAAATGGTAGTGTATTTTACAGTACAGTGTTTTTGTGTGTGTGTGTGTGTGTGTGTGTTTATTATGTAGCTGAATGCAACATGAAAAGGCATTAAAGGATGTAAATGCTCTTACGGTATGCTGTGGCTGAATCTCGTTCCCTCTGCTCAGTGCTGATGAACATGGTCAGTGCGGAGTACGGCACATGAAAGCACTAAACACACACAAACACACAGTTGCTCATTGCTGGCTCACAACAGAATGCCATAAATATGCAAAGTAACAATGCAATTATTATGCACTAGCACTACCAGTCAAAATTTTGGACACACCTTCTGATTCTTTACTATACTTTACTAATAAAGTCATTAAAATGATAAAATAATGGAAGTATGAGTACATGATTTAAACCATAAGATCCCATGTATGCAAGGCTTTAATCGGCTTTTCCTTCATTATACGGTCCTACTTATCTATTTTAAAAAAAAGTGACATTTTAGAGTCCAATTCTCACTATTAAGTAGTTGCTTATTAGCATGCATATTACTAGGATATTGCCTGTTTATTAGTACTTATAAAGCACAAAAATAATGCCTTATTCTGCATGACCATATTCTAAATTCCCTAATCCTACCGAATACCTAAACTTAACTATCTTACTAACTATTAATAAGCAGTAATTAGGAGTTTATCGAGGCAAAAGTTGTTAGTTAATAGCGAGAATTGGACCCTAATCTAAAGTGTGACAAAAAAAGTTTTACAATAAAAAGTTTAAAAGCCATTCCTACCTAATTTTAAACATTTAAGCATAAACATTTAATCAAAAGTTTATTACTATGAGAAAGGCAAATTGTGTCCAAATGATTGACAAGTAGTTGTCATGCAAGTATGTAAATCTATAGCATCACAGTATGTAAATGTGACATTTAATTCCTGAAGAACTACAAATGTGTGTACTAATGTACTAAATGTACTAACTGTCTGGAGAGTCTGGAAGAGACAGTAGAAGAGCAGATACCACATCATCTTTCCCTGCTCTATAGGTGGAACCACCCATATCAGGAAATAACACAACACAGCCGGTATGGTAGACACCAGAATCCTGCAGAGAGAAGGCCATCATCATCATCATCCAATTGTACTAACTGAGGCCTGTTGCAGATGTTCAGCTTTAGTTTTTACAGTACAACTGATCAGTAAAAATTATGCAAAAATCCGACAGAGCATCTCTGCTCATTTGAGGTTGACTACGGTCACAAGGGTGTGTACAACGTGTAGAACTCATCTGTATGAGGTTAAGTGAGGTAATGAATGTGAACCTCATCTCTGTGAGGATCACTGATTTTTTCCCCTGTTGCTCTGAACAAAGGCATCTACTGCCCAGGGTTTCACCGGATGTTAAACACACCCAGCGAGAGTTTGGCAGGGTGTGAAAAGCATTTCTAATCACACCACCTCATTCCAAAGCTCTGGGAACCAATTCCATCAATGAGTCTTCAAAGAAAACAATGACCACTAACAGACACTCTGAAATCGAAAGTTCAGATTGACAATGACAGCAGTGTGTACAGAGGGAGAGAAAAACATCTTATTATAATCTCTTCTTTATTCACTAAGTGAAAGTTAAGTGAAATGGCTCGTTCCCACTGAGCAGTACGGTTCATTACAGTACAATACGATACGCAATTTTTGCCATTTCCATAGTCAGAAGTTGTAAATGGTACCGCTAATTCCGAACTGTACTGTACCACTTTAGTGGGTCCGTTCCATTGGGGTACCTAGCACAATAGTGCCTATAATACCAGTATCAAAAGGGTAGAGCTACACTCACTGCAGAACGTTGATTGGTTGACAGAGAATCGTCACTTGCACATGCTACAAGGGGAATGACATCAATACTGTTGCAACACAATGTGTATTTTTCGTCTGTTTTTCCTTGCAGCCTTCGCTCAAAAAAGCTGCTGTATGTCCTCCATTGTGGTTTACCGTCACTAACAACAATTGCCCAAGCGAGGGGAAGAAAAAAAACTTTCGGAGTGTATTTACATTAAGTGCAAATAGCATGCTTGTTGGCAACACTATCTACACTATCTTCCCCCACCGATGTCTGGGGGACACACACAATTTAAATGTCTTCAGTGGTGTAGTCAGTGGAGAGTCAGACTCGCACACCTGGCTTTGGACATGATTGATGTGGGTTCGAATCTGCTTTTTGCCGAGCTCACTCTTCTCCCTTTTCCCATCACATATCACATAGGAAAGGCATTTATCTTTAATAAAAGTGAAGAAAAAGTTAAAAAAGTGGAAAAAGTGCCTAATGAATGTTTAATAATAATAAAAATTGGGCATGGTAAGGGGTAGGTGCAGGGAGAGCTTTTATTCTGTAAGGCGGCATCCATTTAATAATTTTAATAAATATAATCATTTACACTCTATATTATTATTGCATCCTATTAATGTACAAAAATACTATACTAAACTGAACCATACCCAGGGCCGGATTATCCAATGGGCACTTGGGGCCCAAGCAAGAGGAAGGAAAAAGAAAATCAGGAGTGTATTTACACTAAGTGCAATTAACACGCTTGTTGGCAAACGCTATTTACACTATCTTCCCCCATCAATGTCTGGTTGGGCCACTCAAGATTAGAAAACGACACACACAATTTAAATGTCTTCAGTGGTGTAGTCAGTGGAGAGTCAGACTCGCATGTGTTTTCTACTTTGCCCTCGATTGCCTTGCAAAAACACCCAGCAACGTGCAGCGATTCCTGTGACATTGTGATGTTGACCTGTGAAGGCTAGATTGCATTTACATTACACCGTGATCCGATCACAATGCGTCCTCGACTTCCTCTTTACCAGGACACAAAGGTCGCATGTTAATGGCAAGTGTAAACGAGCTCATAGCCGACTACAACTGTCTTAATTTATCACCTGAGAAAACAAAAACCTGAACAGCAGTTCTTTTTCTTTATTTTCAGTTTTGGTTTTCGGCTAAATAAACTTTAAATTTCATTTCCGATTAAAAAAAAAACCCTAATTTTAGTGCATCACTAGATAAAACCGTCTACTAAATTAATAAATCTAAATGTATAATTTGTCAATCTGAGAATTAAGCCAATTTTGTGAACGTGAGGTTCAGGACACATAGTATTATTTTTGACTGACTGTCTATATGATCCATTACTGTGCTGTAAAGCACAAAATATGTTTTGTTGCTAACTGAACAGAACCAACCAGCTATCAGCAAGAGACGCAGAGGGAACTTGTTAATGTCTGATTCAGTCCTACAGATGCATCACAGTCTGTTATTGCAGCTGCTCTGTTCTTCATTGTTAGTGTCCTACAGGAAGCTGTAAAATCCTCCCAGTCTATTACTGGGGTTGGCCAACCTAGAGATGTCCAATCCAGGCCATGTCCTCCATTTTCACATAAACAGCAATGATGTCTTAATGCCATCAGAATTTTAAGGAGTGCACACCCTACAGACATCTGACGATTAGCAGAGCAGGAAAACAGCACTTTAGCATCACAATACATATTTGTCACGATATCGCATCAATACATTGACAAAGTATTGATTTTTAGTTTCTGAGCTGAGTGATTTGGCAAACTAACTTAATCTCTTTGTTAAAAGAACAACATGGTCAAAATAAATGTCCAATCTATTCAAAGATAATAATGTATTTTTGTAATTATTATCAGAATTTAATCAAAATACACAAATCACATTCTATAAAAAAAAAACATGCAGTTTTTCACATTAATAAGCCTTCGGTCATTCGCATCCACATTTCCTCATCTATGTGACTGCCAACAAATATACAAATATTTATAAAATAACTTTTATTTTCTATTTTTTTATGTATATTTTAAATAATTTTCTTATTGTGGTTGAGGAAGCACTGGTGGTCTGATCATCATGTGCACAGTAAACTCAAAACACAGCAACAGTGTGACACAGCAACAAACCGCCACTTTAAAAAACTGCCTCTCTCAAACATCCAGCATGCTGCTTGGAACCTGATTGGTCCGTTTTGGTGGTGTGGTCTGCTAAGCCAATGAGAAAGCAAAAGGTTTTTTCTGCCCTCAACATCCGTTTTCCCACACATGCTTCATAAACAGATTTGCATTGTATTTCACTTGAACTCCCTAATCATATTTCATTTTATATGCCTGTATTCATATTGCATACCCTAAATATTGGTGTGACAACACACTTTAAAAGTCTGAATCAATCAATTTATTTTATTAAATATGGTTTCATTTTCTCAGCACTGTTAGGCTGTTATGTTTCATAATGAACGTATATAAAGAGAACCAGTAAGTTCCCACTAATGGAGTATGAGGATGCGTGTTGTGCCTTTTCTTTTGGATTACTGATAGGGATTGAAAATAAACAACCCTATAAACCTTTTTATTTCCATTTTGGTTTATAGTTTTCATGACAAATCTTAGTGAATGCATGAGCAGTCAGCAAAATCCCAGAGAAATTACACCACGTGCCGCTCTTGTACACTCTAGTAACCTCCTGTAGCAGATGGACTCAGCTCCATCACCATGGCTACTGCTCATTTCTCTGTCTCAAATATGTCTCTTTCTCTCTGTGAAAACCCAGCCATTCCCAGAGTTTCAGCTCAGTAGATTTCATTTAATTTCATGAATTTAGAAAATAGTTTCATGGACATTTCACATTCAGCCTGCATTACAGGATAATTTCATTGTGTGCATTTTTAAAAGCCACATACCAGGGCATCATGCGTCCGTGTCGTGTCCATGGGGTTCTGCTTACTAAAAACCCAACTGTCGGATCAGTCACAGCATCCCAGGCCCGACCCACAAACAGGATCACAGAAGCATTGAGGGGATCCAACTAGAAAGACAGACTCGGTCATTAGTTACTGTAGGATTTACACGCAACATTGCTCTCTAAAAGTCTCAAATACTGATTCCAGTGTGATGAATAAAAAACAAACAATTGTTTGAAAATCCCACAGGGATGGACAGAGCGGTTTATAAAATTGGGAGGTGTCCCGAACCCTAACCCCTAAATTTCAACTTATGAAAATGATACGGAAATAATTTTTGGAATTTTTCCATTGTTGTTTTTTAAAAAAAATATATATTTTATTTTTAAATCACGAAACTTTATGTAAAAAAAAAAAAAAAAAAAAAAAAAAGTGTCCCGCATTTGCATGTCACTATGTTTTAGTCCATTGGCTGAGACTGATTTTAACCACACCCCTATATTTTTGATCAGGAAATATTCGCTCTCATAGCCTCTCTTTCATCGTAGATAGGTACCATCATTTTGAGTTAAATGTGTTCAAAAGTCTGAATATGTGTGTAACTTTAAGGAACGTCACTTTAACTGTAACTTTTTTGGGTGTTATTCCACTAAAAAAATAGATTGTTTTCTGTGTACAACTGTTCAGAACTGTGCTAGGTAACCATGTACTGATTAGCATCTTTGATCTAGGCTCAAAAGTATCTAAAATTGTCACTACCGAAACAGTCATGAATGAAACACAGGGGTGCCGCTAAGGGGTGGGGGGTGGTAGGTGAGGACGATTCTAAGGGCCCACACACATTTGGGGCCCCCAGAGATTGGTTTTATTAGTAGTAACAGTACTACTAGTAATGTAATAGAAATTATAAATGTATAATCTACCAAAGTGTCACAAATAAAACAAAATTACGGCTTATTTCTGCATTTCCGGCAAAGTTCACTGCATAGACCTACATAGCCTAGAGTCACTGAGTGAGATCAGATGGTAAACTGTCAAATTAGAGATGTCTTCGAATTTGACGAAGAAGTATAAGTCCGGTCATCAAAAATGAAAAGAGGTTACAGAGGGCAGAGAGAGAGGGAAAACAGGCCGACAATTACTCACCCAGTTCTTCGCAAAGAAAGGTTTATTACACATTTTTCACCACTGAAAATGAAAATAATGTAATTTTGATCCATTTGGCATTTAAGTCACTGGCAGGTTAAACAAAATACCATTTTCTAGTTTATGTTGTGTCTAAATGATTGTTAAAAAAAAAAAAAAAAATTCACTGTTGCAGTGTATTGCACATTGCACTCTGTTTATATATGTTTGTGTTTAAAGCAACACCATGGAACATTTGCTCATGGTTCCCCCGTGTAGTTGTAGCTGCTAGGAGGCTGTTCAGGTAGCAGCGGCAGTAGAATTTGTCCTGTTAAGAGTTATTCTACCACTGAAATAATTTTAGAGACATTATTTTAAGGTCGAAACACTACATAGTGTTGCTTTAATATAATGTATGTTTGATCATTGTTTAAGAATGTTGCATTTCCTATGAATATTTGATTACTGTACTGTATTTGTCTAAATTGTCTATTACATTTGCATAATAAATCATCTGCTAGCTACAGCCATGGTAGGTCTCTGACTAAATACTGATACCTAGTAGTCAAAAGCAATAGCAAAAGTAATAGGTCAGTATTATTGTATGTTTGGTATAGAATGGGGCCCAAAACTGCTAGCGGCGCCCCGAACATGTCATCATTGTTTTGGTAGTGACAAAAAAGGAACACAATCATTTATTTGTGGGAAATACATAAAATTTTAGTACAGTTATGCAAATCATTAATATTTTAATATGTTTTATTACATTCTGTAATGTGATCTGGTGGCTACCAACACATTATTGTCACTACCGAAAATGTGCAGTCCCTACCGAAACATGGGATGTTTTGTCAAAAATGAAGTATGTTGAATTATCAACTAAGATGTTATTATAGTGTTAGGTTCAATGTATATTCAAATGAATCCTTAACTTTGAAATCTGTATGATAAACTTGATGCCTTTTACAAAGAAAGTTTGGATTCAAAATACAACAGATCTCATAAATTAGACTTGAAATATTGTTTAAATGATAATTATTGTTTTACTTGTGAAAACTTTTTTTTTTAAATAACAAAAAAAATATATTTACAAGGTAGATGTTAACAAAATCTTAATAGGTCAATATAAGTCTTCTTATTAAGTTATTTATTATTACGTTTCAGTAGTGACAAATTTGGGGAGAGGAAAAATATTCCATAACTTTTGGAAAATACAATATGATAATTAACAGCACAATTACTAGAAATGTGTACCTTGGATATTATACAATTTGCATACATACATACAAAATTTGTGGAGAAAGACACATTTTTTTTCAAGATGTTTCCAACTCTGACTTTGAACCAATTCTGTAGCATGGCCTATATATTATATAGCAAAACTCCGCTGCTCAGTTGTTTATATTGTTGCAAAATGTAAACTATATTCTGATCAGCCTCATTCTGCCAAATCAGATGCTATAAACTATAAGGCATGAGGATATTAACAATGATTTTTTTGTAAAGCTGCTTTGAAACAATGTGTATTATGAAAAGCGCTATACAAATAAAACTGACTTGATTAAACTGATAGTTTTTCAACTATATCACACTATATTAATCCTTCATTTGCTCGGTTGACTTGGATGAGGAGATCTAACTGACTATCGCTATGGAAACTGTCACAATAATGACGCAGCAGGAGTTTTGAATAAGAGAACTGGAGCTGAAGATTGTTAAAGTCACACAGTAAGACAACAGCTTTATGTCTGCTTTCTGCCCTTGACCTGGGGCTCTGGGTCACTTCACTTGCTTTTTTTGATGATTGCAAGGATCATCAAGATGATTTTCTCACCATTCTATCTAGTCATATGTAGAGATATGATTTAGTAAGAAAAACGATAGCTGAGGCAGTTTATTTTTATAATCAGAAGGTGTTGATGTCTTGCAGTATAGATCCTCTGCGTTCCCATATATATACACTCACCAGTGCCACATCAAGCAAGAAGATTTGCAGAAAGAAGCCCAGGGCGGTGCCTGTGATCTGATACGGAGCCCCTCCGATTGCAAAACACACCTTACTCCACACAGTCAGAGCTCTTTTCCTCTCCTGCTGTGGTGAGAGCAGAAAGGGGGACAAAAAAGGATATTATGAAAGGATGGACAAAGACAGTGTTTTTACCAAGTAAAACAAGAGCCATGAGAGACCAGTGAACTTTTCACCGCAAGAGGACGCGATAAAGTCCTAACTGGAAGAGTTGATTTAGTTTGGATTCTGTTTGTGTTTTCATGACGTTCCATCTAAGGCTCTTTTTTCCAAAAAAAATCCCAGTGCTTAGCATCAAAGACCATTCAGAACTGCTGGAGGGCTTTTAACATTTCAGTCCAGCAGTAATAAGATCCTCAAGTTCATTCTGCTCTGGATCTGCAGGGACTTTACAGATAAACTGTACTTTTAACTCTTCTACTTGCAATTTAAAGTCCTCCCTCAAATTAAAGGATTAGTTCACTTTAAAATAAAAAAAATAAAATCACCCCAAGCTTTACTCACCCCTCAAGCTATCATAGGTGTATATCACTTTCTGATGAACACAATCTGAGTTATATTAATAAATATCCTGACGCATCTAAGCTTTATAATGGCAGTGAATGGAACCAATGAGTATGAAGCTAAAGAAATTGCATCAATCCATCATAAACGCAATCCACACGGCTCCGGGGGGGTTAAAAAAAAAGGCCTTCTGAAGCGAAACGATGCATTTGTATGAGAAAAATATCCATATTTAACAAGTTAAAAAGTACAATATCTAGCTTCCGCCAGACTGTCTTCCGTATTCAACTTACGGAGAAAGTGTAATGCCTCTCACAGTTCACAACGCTTGCGCTACGTCCTACGCCTTCTGTACTCAACTTACGGAAAAAAGCGTAACTGACGCGACGTCAGTTGCGCTTTCTTCCTAAGTTGAATATGGAAGGCGGTCGGGCGGATGCTAGATATTTTACTTTATAACTTATTAAATATGGATATTTTTCTTACGCAAACTCATTGCTTTGCTTCAGAAGGCCTTTATTAACCCCCTGGAGGCGGGAATATGTATAATATGTAGAATATGTTTTGCTTTGGACAGATGCACTTTCTTGAGCTTCATACTCGTTGGACCCATTCACTGCCATTATAAAGCTTAGATGCATCAAGATATTATTTAAAGGGGGGGTAATGCCATTTCATGTTTTCTGACATATTTACACTGTTAAAGAGTTGGATTCTCATGCTAAACATGGCTAAAGTTTCAAAACACGAGTTGGACGTTTGACAGTATTTCTGTGCCAAAAATATTCTTCCCAATCCTCATAAACTTCGCTGTCTTTTTTTTGAGTATGTGCCTGTGTGACATCATAAGGGTGGGAATTCCTTGTACGGGCACTTCTCCTGGAAGAGCGTGCGCACACGTCAACCAGAGCGAGAGAGCGAGAGAGCAAGAGCACGCCCATCAATGCATGTTCGGCTTTACGGAAGTCGTCGGGAGCGCTGCACAGATCACAGGACTTCACAAAATCAACAATGTCACCAAAGAAGTGTGTTTTTGGCTGTGAGGGAAAGATAACCTTGCTTCCCAAAGAACCCAGCGTTAAGTGGAGCTGAGAGTTTTGTGCTCACGCATTACATTGATGCACTCTAGATATTTGTTATTAAAATAACCATAGAAACTGATAGTTGCAATCACTTTTTTATTGGTTAAAATGAATGGAGAATATCTCGTGTTTTTCCGTGGCTGCTCGAGCCCTCAGGGTTTTATAAACAAGGCCCAGTTCTACGCTGGAATTTACAGATTATTTGAAACTGAAAGATGGAGCGGTCACAGCGATAATGATCCCGGTCATGAGTTGGAACCGCAGGTGGTGAGTAAAACTGCTTCAAATGTCTGTTTTGTTGACAATAGGCGCCTAAATGCATATAAAGTAAACAACATGAACGTAGTGAATTCATAAATTCATTATTCATCATTCACTATACACTATATTCATTATAGTGATTCAAAAGTTATCCATGGATAATGTGATGGTGTAATGTGTGTGTTTAAATACATTGGTTTAGCTGACCATTGATAGCCTGCAGACGATCACCATGCAAAAGCTGCGTGTGCTCTTCACTCTTTAACTCTGCTCACACGACACACCTCCAGGCGCTCGGCTGTTTTCGGAAATACTCGGTACAGCACATGCATCTTTTATAAATATGATAAAACTAAAGACTTTTTGAAGATATGAAGGGTGCACTACTTCTCTATAGGTACTCAATATTAACATGAGATTGTGTGATTCTCCCCCCCTTTAATATAACTCAGATTGTGTTCATCAGAAATAACAAAGTCATATACACCTAGGATGGCTTGAGGGTAAAGCTTGGGGTAATTTTCATTTTAAGGTGACCTAATCCTTTAACACTATAATGTCACCTATCTGACTGCTTGCACATTTGCCTAATAGTTAAGTTTAGTTAATGGCTTTAATATGCTTATAAATCATCAGCGCATTTAGAACTAGCAGCCAAACATTGCTACTTCCTCTAAATGGACAAGGCTGTAACGGTTTCACATTGTGAGAATTATTCTAGTTAAAACTGTGCTTGTTGTTCCCTCATTTTCTATACAATTTCAGAACAAAATCCTTGCTATTGCTTGGCCTTAATTGGCTCAGCATGCTGAGGGGGGTCAAGAAATAATGCTTGAACTTATAACCAACATTGACTATTGTATCTTACTGACTAGTGCAGAACACATAAATTACTGCATTAGCATTAGTCGTCGGACAACGATGACTCTGAGGTTAGTTCTTCACAAATGGTTGTGGTCTGTGCTTTGTCAGTAATGCTGACCAGTCATAGATGAGATTTTAAACTTCAAACATTAAATATGCAGTCTCTTTACATGCTGAAAACCTTGAAACAAAGGTCTGTTAGGAAATATCTGCATTAACAATATTTTTGCTATGCAGTTTGCCTTGTGCTTTACAATAACTTTAAGACTTCAAAAACTTAAAATAAACTTAAAAACTGTAAAATGTATACAGAGAAAGTGAATTGATGCAGTGCCAGACATGACATGACTTCGTATGCCGTGTAATGTCATAATTGTGTCCCTGGACCACAAAACCAGTCATAAGTCGCACAGGTATATTAGTAGCAATAGCCAACAATACTTTGTATGGGTCAAAAATATAGATTTTTCTTTTATGCCAAAAATCATTAGAATATTAAGTAAAGATCACGTTCAATGAAGATATTTTGTAAATTTCCTATAGTAAAAAAAATGTATTTTTGTGAGTGGATATACATTGCTAAGGACTTCATTTGAACAACTTTAAGGGCAATTTTCTCAATATTTAGATTTTTTTGCACCCTCAGATTCCAGATATTCAAATAGTTGTATCTCAGCCAAATATTGTCCAAACCATACATCAACAGAAAGCTTATTTATTTAGCTTTAAATTATGTATAAGTCTCAATTTCAAAAAATTGACCCTTATGACTGGTTTTGTGGTCCAGGGTCACATATGTGAAAGTCGTCTTCTTTCACATGGTCTTCTTTGACCTGTAATCAGCACTGACTGAATTTTTCTGGGTTAACTATTCGTTCAAGTCTAAATGAACATGTAAACGAACACGTCCCCTTTAAATCCGGCTTTTCTTCTCGGTGGTCACAGACACGCTTCAGTATATCTATGTGTGTATATGAAACAAATATGTATATCCCCAAATACAGACCATCGGGTTAGCCTATATTTCTAAATTTACAAATATGACACTAATGTCATTTGTCAGCAGCAAGTAAGGTCTTCTGCATAAAATGATAACGGCCGCGCGCGAATGTCACGTGCAGCTGTAATCATATTCAGCATCAATCTAAACTCCCGCCTTATCAATTAATCCCAACATTTGCTCTAAGAGTAGCCTACCTACTTGGAGCCAATATATATATTTAATTCCTAACCAGGTAACCTACCTTAGCAATTTTGATTCCATCTTGATTCAAGGTTTTGGCTGTAGGTAACAAACCGGATGAGAACTGCTCAGCTCCTTCTCCTCTTGCCATAACACTGATCAGAGGTAATATTGCAGGAGCAGAGTACGCTGCTTTATTCTTGTGTTCTGATCAAATTTGACAGGGTGCTGCTTCCACGGTCGAACAAAACGAGATGCTGTTTTGCCTCCACTTCTGCCTCGTTTAAATGAAATGCCCGTGGCGTTTCCACGCCCATATGGCAAGCCGTTTTGCTTAAATTGTTCCCAGTGTTACTCGTCATAATTGCATTTTTACTAATAAGAATTCAATTAGAGAGCTCCATAATTAAATTCTTACTAGTAACAATTATGATTAGAGAGCTCTATAATTCAATTATCACTAGTAAGAATTTCAGTTACAGAGCTCTCTAATTCAGTTCTTACTAGTAACAATTACAATTAGAGACCTCTACAAATGAATTTTTACTAGTCATATGTCTCCATTGACTTTAGTTTTTAGTTACAGAACTGAATTCTTACTAGTAACAATTACAATAGAGAGCTCTTCAATCCAATTATTACTAGTAACAAATACTTTTATCTAATCATTTTCATCATCAAAAATCATTTTATCTAATCTGTAATGTTTTTAAAAATGTTGAAGATTTATGTAGTAAATGAGAATCGATCAAATTATTGAATTATTGTTAATTTTTTTTCTGTTTTGTTCAAGGTAGGTTAATTAAAGTTTTTTCCATTAACGGAACTATATATTTTGGGTAAAATAATAGTAGCTTATATAAGTAATAATATAGTTTCTGTGTTTTTAAAATTAACATATTTAAATGACAGTATATTTGTTGAACAAAAATGAATTATTTTATGTAGGCTAGGTATCAAAATAAACCAAATATAGTACAAACTTTGCTAAATTGATTTTGGTTTTAATATTGGAGTACTGAAAAGCACATTTTTCTTAAGGTGTGCATTTTGCCCCGTTGTGAAGGTACGCTATATGTACTGTTGTATTTCAAGGTGAATTCACACTCGCTCAGAAAAGATAAATATTATAGCGATATGCAGCTATTTTAAAATTGTAAAATACTTATTTTGTTCAGCATTGCAAGAGTTTTACTTGCATTTTCCATTCACAAAATAATGCTGAGGCAATTTGGGCTATAGGGGTGTGCGATATTGATACAATAACAATTCGTTCTAGTAGGACTTTTATTTTGAAGAGTAGCATCACAGGCGGGATTTGGGGAGGGAAATGGGTGTAATAGCAACTAATGAATACAAGTTTTTACTAGTAAGAATACGATTGTAGAGCTCTGTAACAGGAATTATTACTAGTAAGAATTGCATTAAAGAGCTCTCTAATTGTAATTATTACTAGTAAGAATTGCATTAAAGAGCTCTCTAATTGTAATTGTTATTAGTAAGAATTAAATTATGGAGCGCTCTAATTGTAATTGTTATTAGTAAGAATTGAATTATGGAGCGCTCTAATTGAATTCTTACTAGTAAAAATGCAATTGCGATGAGTAACGCTGGGAACAATTTAAGCTAAAACGGCTTGCCATACGCCCACGCGCTTGTATTTTTGACTGTCACGCATAAAAAGATGTGCACACGCGTCTGCTCCAAAGGGGATCGTCTCACAAATTAATTTTTTGGGGGTGAAATGCATTTAGTGCAGTTCATGATCTGCATGCAGTAAGTGGTATTTTCATATTTTAGTTGCACTCGGATGGAGGACTCTAATGAAGAGAGAAGAGAGTCTGCAAAAAAGTGCCAGATTAAGGGTGAATGTTTATGCTTGCATTTAATTATTTTTTGCTATTAATTATTTAATAATCTAAAATTGTCCCTTTTGTAACTACAGTAGTTTTTAACAGTTTTAGTGAGTATACAATATACAGTGTGTGACATGACAACCAACATTCCCTTTGATAGAATTATTAAAGTTGTGATAAAACAGAAGTACCAACAGATTTTATGTACATGAACTGTACATAAAAAATATGTGTGTGTATGAAGGTATAGAGAAGCCTTTTGTCAGGTTTTATGATTTTTTTTTTATTTTGCATGTTTAGAAATTCAGTTTTTCTTTTCGTTGCCTCAGGGCAACGTTGTGCGATAAGGGGTACTTTTCGAGGATGGAACACCCAAAGTGATGTGCAAAAATTGTAACATACACCTCTATTACACAGCAGAGAAGAACTGCTTTTTGAAGTTTCGTACAGAGTGAAATCTTATTACATGTAGTACATTATATGGCATGAGAGTTCATCAACATTGCTTGATGCGTGCGAGAACCAGTGAGGTTCGTTCTCGTGTGTTACGCGACATGTTTGAGCTTCCAGAAATGTTTGTTTCTCACGCGTCAAGCAGGTTCAGCTGAGCTTCTGTTTATGTTCACTGATAAATGTTTATATGTGAATAAAAGCTTAAATTAAATCTGTTCATCATATAAAGCGATCAAGTCTTCAGAAAATTCGGACTAAACCATCATATGGATTAGTTTTACAATCTCTTTATGAACTTTTTGAAGTGTCAGTTGCATAGCTGTCAATGGAGGGACAGAAATCTCTCAGATTTTAATCAAAAATATCTTCATTTGTGTTCTGAAGATGAATGAAAGTCTTACAATTCCAATTCCAAAGCATGCAACAATTTAGATTTAAGGAAGTAATCGTATGAGATCAAAACAACTTTTGCGCAATGCGTATTGCTATATTTGACATAATACATTATATCAAGAACATCTTTTATTTTATTATTTCCATATATTTTATTATTCTATGTATTAGGGG
Organism: Elopichthys bambusa; assembly: GCA_037101425.1. NCBI lineage: Eukaryota > Metazoa > Chordata > Actinopteri > Cypriniformes > Xenocyprididae > Elopichthys > Elopichthys bambusa. Next base: position 12,369,426 of record CM074443.1, read on the forward strand.
CTGAACAGTCCAGAAGATGTGAAAAGAATAGAGGGAGCACAACAATCCTGGTGCAAAATGCCTGCAGTACTGAAACTGGGAAGAAGATTCACCTTTCAACAACAAAAATAGATAGCAAAAGCTGGAATGGTTTAACAAAAAAATGCTAATATCCTGAACTGGCCCAGTCAAAGCCCTGATCTCAATCCTACTGATCATCTGTGGAATGACAGAATGTGGAAAGTTTACAAAAAACTGTATGGAGCTTGAGTAAAAAGCTTATGTTGCATAAAGCACCATTGAGCAGGACTGTAGTTTGGGTAAACTATCCCTTTAAAGAGATTGCTGCCATCAGAGGTCCCTATTACACATGTGGATAATGAAATCAATTTTGAATTAACTATAAAATTAGTCAAATCTGAGTTTCCGTTGAAGAGGGAGTTTCAAAGCGAGTTCCAAAAAGGCTCACATCTACATTCTTTTACTGAAACATACTTAGACTCTTAAATCACAGCCAGTCAGGGTGTCAGTGATACAGCCCATATGCAGCTGTTCTGCACATATACTTCTGTGCATCACAAATCTTTCAAAAGCTTGTCAATCTGTTATATGTGATAGGCTCTGTGCATTCAGCTCCTTTCATACTATTTCTGTCCAATATTTAGGACTTCAGATTAGTGTGTTAATCACTATTAAACTACTGAAAAAAAAGCCTTTTCCTGTAGCTCAATCGGTAGAGCATGGCACTAGCAATACCAAGGCCATGGGTTTGATTCTCACGGAAGGCAAGGATTGATTAAAACAAAATGTGTACCCTGAATGCAATGTAAGTTGTTTTGGATAAAAGTATCTGCCAAATGCATAAATCTGTAGAGGTCATAATGTAGAGTGGTCTGTAACTTTACCCACACACACATTCTGAAATGAGTATATGAACCTGATACTGTGGACGTCTGTCGTCTCTAACTTGCACGTGTTCTCATAAGCACATGCATGTATGTTCATTTATGCACACACAGTGTATGTTATTGATAAGGCAAAAAAATGCTTTGAAAATGACACCACTTCTGAATGCAATGTAGCTTCAAGACCATTATCCCTGTTCCAAAAAAAAATCCAAGATCACAGGCCTTAACGATTATAGACCCGTTGCACTAAATGAAGTCTTTTGAGTGCCTTGTGATGTCACACCTCAAACCCATCACAGACCCTCTTTTGGACCCTCTGCAGTTTGGATATAGAGCAAACAGATCTGTAGACGATGCAGTAAACATGACTCTTCACTTCATCCTTCAGCATCTGGATTCACTAGGAACCTATGCCAGGATCCTGTTTGTGGATTTTAGTTCTGCTTTTAACAACATCATCCCTGTTCTGCTACAGGACAAACTCTCCGAGCTGAGTGTACCCAACTCCATCTGCAAATGGATTACAGACTTACTGACTGACAGAAGGCAGCAAGTGAGAGTGGGAAAAACAGGTTTCTAACTATAGGACCTACTGGTTCCCCTCAAGGTTGTCTCCTCTACTTTTTTTCCTGTACACCAACAGTTGCACCTCCAGCCACCAGTCTGTTAAACTATTAAAGTTTGCAGATGACACCACCCTCATTGGGCTTATCTCAGGAGGGGGAATTTTTTTCCCAGGTGGGAAATTGGTATCTTGGTGCGGTCAGAACAATCCAGATCTCAATAACGTGAAAACAATGGAAATGGTGGTGAATTTTAGGAAAAATCCAGCCCCATATACCTTTGTCACTTTTTGAGGTTCTCCCTTTGGGCAGAAGACTGCGGCCTATAAAGACAAAAACCTTACGCCACAGTTTCCAGTTGCTACTGCTACTATACTGCTTCATATGTATTACACTAAACACACATTAATCAGACTGTATGCTGCATGCGCTTACACCAACTTTTTAAATTGTGTATTCTTATCAAAGGCCTATTTATTTATTATTTGTTATTATCTCAAATTTATAGATGTTTTTATTCTTCTTTTTATTTCTTAATTCTTTTTAAAGAACCTGCATGCCAAAGCAAATTCCTTGTACAGGTTGTACTTGGCAATAAACGTGGATTCTGATTCTTCTGTGTTCCCCATAACAGTTGATTTCATTTCTGAAACTGAATTTTTTATTTATTTTTTTCTGTCTGCAGAGCTGTTGTGATGATTTGCTACAGATATATTCTGTATTCCTGTTCTCTATTATTATCATACTGTTTTGGAGAATTGACATGATCAGCATTTAAACTATTAAACTTCTCAAATATCAACAAACACAATGGGGGAAATTGTAATTTAGACAGTTTGGGCTCTGTTCCAAAGATGCATGAATTTAAGGATATGGTGTCATCTGCTGGACAGCAATGCAATTACAAACAATAAAAAGACAAGCTGTAAATTTGTTCTAATGGAAATATTATCAATTCTAACTAAGGTTTATTCAAATGAACTTGGATTAGATAACAACAAAAATAATAATAATACACAACAAAATAATAAATAAAATGCACTTTTAGCGAGATCTCAGTATGAACACTTTTTTTCCCTCAAAAGCTATTGAATGTGTCATGGAATGTGAAATTTACATGACAATTACAATGACAGTTATATTTTAAACTGCTTCTCTGATCTCTGTAGTTCACTTATCATGTGAATGTGCTGCTTGGCTTGTGTATGGCCCATCCAGGAAACAATAGCATTTGTGATTAAAGATTTCATTTCAGGGTTGTTGTTGTTTTTTATCTTTTTATTTCAAAGGTTTGGCCTACTGCTTATATATATATATATATATATATATATATATACATATAGTGTTGAAAACAAATCAAAGTTGTGCTGCTTAATATGGTGTGGTAACCATTTTTCAGGATTATTTGATGAAAATAAAGCATTTATTTTAATAGAAACCTTTTGTAGGATTATGAATGTCTTTATTGTTACTTTTAACCCGTTTAATGCATCCTTTCTGAACAAAAGTATTAATTTCTTTTAATAATAAAACAATTGTCCCCAAACTTTTAAACATTATACAAATAATGAGATAAATTTCATGAATGTGCAACATAAATACACACACAGCTCAAACTCAGAGTTCTCACATAAAATGCCGGTCTCTATATATGAGACTGTCTGAGGTCATTGGGGGTCGAGAGGCTTAAAGGTGAGATGAGGGGAATGGGGATTGAAAGCAGAAACATGAGTCATTCTGAAGATCAGACTATTCTCAAGCACACCTAACCCTAACCCTTATTTTGGCATCATCCATAGCTTGTGTTTACTTTAACTCTGAGTCTGAACATACTTGGTCTTTCATGATCAGTTAATTTCCATGTATAAAAACAATTATTGTTCATGTACAGCATCTCATTTTCACCTAATGAAGTTGAATGCTCTTTTTTCGATTCCTCTTTAGAGAGTGTGTGGATAGTATAACTGCTGAAAGGTGTCAAGTCTCCAACCTTTCTCCACATGCGCATATGAGACTGAGGCTCTGCAGAACAATACCAGCTCACAGCACATGGAGCGGCTGCTAGCCTGCAGCGCTAACCCTCCCTTAACCCTTTGTTAGGGGCTAATCTGTTGCCTTAACAAAGACAGTGGCCTCCAAGTTTTTGCCTCCATTGAAGAGGGGGATGGTGGGGTAAAGAAGCAAGGGAATCAGAGAAGAGGAGAGAAAGACAGAACTGAGAAGAAGCAGAGTGGGGGATTTGGATACTACTGTCATGCCTTTGGGTGGCTTCTTTTGTGTTAGTAGGTTGTGGTGATGCTCAGAGAGGGTTTAGAGTTTAAATAGCCACAGATTTAAAATAAATAAAGACAATATTCCAATATATTTCAAATAATTAAAATAAAAATTAAATAAATATATATTTTAGATTTTGTTGTTGTTATTTATTTATTTTATATTTGGAATAGATGCTGTTTTATCTCATTGTACTATTTTAATATTACAGAATTATCTGTATACAAACCCTCCAGGCAGGAAATAAGATGGTAGGGGATTTCTCTCTAAATGAGGGATGGAACAAACAGAAGGAAAAAAAATCTTTTGTTTCTTTCACGCGAGCCAATGATGTGTTAGGAAGTGTCATGTATGCTTTATGCAGTAGGGGGCGCCCAAATTCAGTCTGAGTTGAGTATAGACATGTGCTTCTTGAAAGGTGTGTGGGGGTTCTTTGTTTAAGTAGTAAGTACTGCCCATTATAAGCTTTTTGACCACTTGACTGGGTGTTTTGACTGACCAGACTTATACAACAGATGTCCAGAGCAGTTAACAGAACATAGTATGCTCAAGTGTGTGTGTCCCAGACTTTTATATTTACTTAAAATAATCTGAACATACTTTTAAGAAAATGCTGAACTGTTTGTTAGGACAGCAATCACTGTTCCAGAACTCTAATTTCTCCGCCTTTCCTGTGTTTGTGTAGGGGTTTGATGATAATGTAATACGCCCAGTTTTCATCTTAGCTGCACACAGATGTTACAAAAGTACTAAAGAGAACTATTGCACTGTCTCCTACATTAGTACTGGACACTTTCTTTGTCTTTCCTACATTATCATGAACCATACTTAAGTATACCAGACACATTTCATTTTTACCACTAGCACTTTTTCCTGTAACACATAAACCTTTTTACTTCCATATCTACAAATGATCTGTACATGTCTGTTGCTTATGAAAGCAGTTTCATAGAAATTACAGTGACCTGATAGACCTAAACTTTCTCCACTGCATCCTCTCTGGTCATTTGCGTAGATGTGTGATGCCCTGTACGGTCAAGCATTAGATCACACTTCTACTCAACTAATGTTCACACTCAGCCCTCAGTGGGGAGTGTGTTGGGTGGAGGGGTTCATGGATGCACTGATGTCAACACAACCATTAACTGCTCTATACTAAACCACAAACCTCTCATGTGAGTGCAGAATCCAAATAAAATGGAAAAAAACATGGATAACTTGGCTCCACATTAACAATATATGCCTACATTAGCATACAAAAGTAGCAGAGTTAGAAATTTTGACTGAAATCGTATAGGCTAATACAAAGAAATGCATTACCAGTTCATCAACAATCTTAAAATGATACACTGATCCTTGCAGCATGTGACAAAACATGTCGCACAACTACCTGCAGTTGGTTTGTGGAACATATTTTTTTATTAAACTCAAATGTCCACTTTGAAATGAACCGTTTCAGTTGATTTGCTCTGTCTTGTAAAGAAATTGCTTGGGACTTTTGGGGTATATGGGAGCAGAATGAGATGGATAAATTGTATACGGATTGATACAAAATATTCCTTAATATAAATAATAAATCATTTTTTTCCCACTTGGTTTTGTAGCCTATTTTGCCCCAAGACAACGAGAATCAGTGACACCTCAATTCTGGTAATGAAAAAAAGAAACTTGATTATTTTTTTGCTTTCAGATTACTGTTCTTATAAGGTTATCAGTAGGTTTTTTTCTTCTTCTTCTTTTCCGGTCTGATGATGTTAAATACATTTATAATGTTATTAAAGCACACTACAAATATATATATATATATGTATATATATATATATATATATATATATATATATATATTTTTAAATCTGTTGCATTTAATCAACAGATGCTTTAACAAAACAGTACAGAGGGCACTGGCGTTTCGCCAGTGTTTGCATCTTGGCTTTCAGACACGACATATTGATTAGTGCGTCATGCATCAGAAGACAATTAAAAGGACGCATCAGCTATATCATGATTAGATTGGAGTAGTGACGTAGACGCTTCTATTTTTATTCAAATACTTATTTTAGTGCTGCGAATTGCCCTCACATTCACAATAAGCGCGGTTCACACGGTCTCCCCGCCCCGCGATTCCGGTGGGTGGGTCCACGCTGAGCTCTCGCACACAAAGACGCAGATCTGGCGCGAAAGCACTTTTACCGGCAGTGGGCTGGGGGAGGGTGCGGCTGCACTGCACCACGCGGATCGATCGTTGCTGCCGTTGTAACAGGACACCCGCTTTATTTCTGCAAGGAAAAAAAAAACTTTTCTCGTTGTTCAGGTTAAACGGTCGTAAAACAAAGGCGTTTGGTGTCGCGCGCGCTATTGTTTAGTGAGCGCGTGTGTACCGGAGTTCTACTGGACGCTGCGCTTCTTTGTTCTGTGCGTCCCATAGACTCTCCCTGGACTTTGCAGGTCTGCGACCCCATGGTAAGTGCATTTTACATCAGAATTGTGTAATTTATTTTAACAGTACACTAGGTTCTCTTCGTGGTGAACTTTCGCGGTAACGTTAACCCGTGAGCCGTTGAACATTTCCTGGGTCCTTTAATCGGAACGGGTGCTCCCTTTACCCCTTGTTAGTGGGTCTAATTTTTAGAGAAGTAATGTAGAACCACATTTACACAACACCTGATTGTTTCTCTGTGACTTTTTATCAGTGGTAGTATCCTGCTAGTGTTAATAAGCTACTTTGATATGTTACTTTGGTTGTTTTGTGGCTGCACGAGCGCATACTATACGAACCCCTGCGGTTATGCATGTGCTACAGAAATCAAAATGTGTTTAGCATTTATAGTTGGTGCATTTAATCAATGCAATCGAGTAAGAGCGTGCAATTATTGAACATTCGTTTATATGTATAGCAATGCATTTAGGGAGAATGTTTGCATGTAAATATTGTGCTTTTTTTTTTTTTTAAAGTATTACAAACTTGCATTCAAGTAGCTACATTATGTGAGTTTAAGCAATGTAATTGTGTGAGAGCATGCAATTAGTGAGAGCATTTTGCTTGTAATGTGCATTGCGTCGCAATTGAACTCCACGTGGGCAGTCATCATTTGACCTAATGACCCGTTGTGTTCCCAGATAATATTGTAGAAGTTCTGCAGCAATGCTTGGGGTCAACACTCACACACTGTACGGCTGGGACATGGAACACTACTTTTACGATGAGATGGACACCGGGGAGGACTTCTTTAAGTCTACAGCACCAAGCGAGGACATATGGAAGAAATTTGAGCTGCTTCCCACCCCGCCCATGTCGCCCTCAAGGACGCTAGATGGGGACTGGTTACTGCCGCTACCAGGGGACCGGCTCGGGTGGGCGCCGCCGAAGGTATTAACATGTGATGAGGAGTACGAGGGGCTGCACAAGTTTGACCCACTGGACCTCTTTGGTAATCTGGGTTCAATCGTTATCAAAGACTGCATGTGGAGTGGGTTTTCCACGAGTCACCGGCTGGAAAAAGTAGCTCATAATGAGCGAGCACCAGTGACTGCTCAGAATCAGACCTCGACTGCACAGAAAGCTGCTCGTGCTGCATCGGGCACGCCCGTGACTGGCACCCAGGCGGCACAGTGTGTGAACCCCGCCGCAGTCCTGGAACTCCCTGTCCCGCATAACAAGAAAGTGGCTGCAGGCTCCTCTGGTTCTGAATGTCGCTCTGATTCATCCGGTAAGATATTACATGTGATTACTTCACGTGTGATTACTGGCATGAGTCGATATGTACTTCAGAATAATGTTGAGCCAATGAGGTGATGCATCTGCTGTTACTGTGCTATAAAGATGGATGTTATCCAAGTCGTTTATGTAATAACTTGCAATTGACCAGATTTGGCAGTTAATTAGTGTAATTTTTTCCCCTCCCAAGAAAATTGTTCCAAAAGAAGCCAAAGCATCAAGCTTTGCCTATGACCAAGCCATTTACCGACTAAAAGCCGTGACTAAAAAGTGTTTCCGTGAGGGCAAATGTTTAACTTTTATAAACCCAATTGTCACTGCAGTCAAGGTCATGCAACGTCTTTTCTTAATATACTGTTATAGCATTCATTTTAAATAGTTTTTATTAGTAATTTTGTGAGCTTTTGACGTTTTGGTTTTCCATTTAGCTTTTTTCCAATTTTAGTACTTCAGCTACAACTTATTTTTTTAGTTGGTTGCCAATTTGGTTGATCTTCAATCATCAAAAACCATTTGTTAGCTGATAGTCTAGGTTAACAATAACGGCACTACCCAATAATCAGAATCAGTTTGGGGTATTTTCCTTTATTTATATATGCGGTTTAAACAATCTTGGTAGTTTTGTTTTTAAACTGTTTTGCCAATAAAATGGCTATAGAAGCTGGTATGGTATTAAAAACAAACGGACTCATGTGGCTGTAGAGTTGAAATCCAACTCTCTTGCCAAGAACCGTGAAATATTCAACAGATTGACTTTTATTAGGGAGGTGAAGTGTGTAAACGGCCGTCACACATTGGTTAACTTAACTGTTTTGTAGTGGATGCATTCACTTAATTGAATTTGGGAAATATCGAGTCTGACGAGAGTCCTGTTTTTTTTTTTTTTTTTTTTTTTTTTTTTTTTTTATTATTAAAAATAAAAATGATTAAATTGTGCTGGAGAAGATCAAAATAGATTTTAAATGCTAAGTGCTTTAGCTAAATATGACAAATGCTTTGTGTCTCAGATGACGATGAGGAGGATGATGTTATTGACGTGGTGACTGTGGACAACCGACCGAAGCGTGGTCGTCCTCCAAGCCGCCGAACGCCGGTAACAATTACAGTGAGTGCTGATCCATTTGGACCATGTCCGAAGCACTTTCACGTGTCTCTACATCGGCAGCAGCATAATTACGCTGCTCCCTCCCCTGACACGGATCCTGAGGATGACTTTGATGAGATTGAGTCTGTAAGCAAACGGCCACGTCTGGAGCCTTCGTCCTCTCCCTCGTCTCCACTTTCTTCACCTGCCACATCGGACTCTGAGGACTTCAGTGAGCAGCGTCGTAACTTCCTGGAGCGAAAGAGGAGAGATGACCTTCGCTCGAGGTTCCAGGCGCTCCGGGAGGAGATTCCAGGTCTGTCCGGATCATCAAAAACCTCTAAGGTGGCAATTCTGACGCAGGCGACGGACTACTTGCTGAAGCTGCATGCGTGCCAACGACGTCAAGCTCAGGAGAAGAGAAAACTGAAAGCCAAACAACAACAGCTTCTCCGCAGGATCAGTGTTTTACAGAACTCCTGAAGAAGGGGAAAAAAAAAAAGTCTGCTTTAATACTGCACAATATTTCCAAAGCTCATTATGGACATGGGAACTCATTGTTTGTCAATCACTGAAATGACACTTAAAACACTGCAGGGAGATCTTTAAAATCGCGTTTAATTCTGCCCTTCTTGAAGGGATCTGTACATGTGACTTTAGTTGAGACATGTAGAACTTTGTGTGATGAGACAATGACAAATGTGCACATGCAATGCCTTTATAAACCTCAGCAGATGGCGACGAAGAGGAAGTTGATGAATTTACCTCCATGGCAAGAAGGGTGGGTGTTTGTATGCATGTGGGTGGTGTGTAGGGGAGTGTGGGGAGCATGGTGTTTGAACATGTGTAAAAACAAAAAAAAAACAAAAAAAATGTCTTGTTCATAACTTGATCTGTACAAAACTTGTTGTAAATACTGTATTCAGAGGATGTTGTCCTTCTGTATCTACTCATCAACTGCACAGAGATTCTATTTTGTTAAAGAATAAAGCATCTAAAATGACAAGTGTTTTTTCCTATTAAATGCACACTATGTACTCTCCAATCGTCTTGTAAATCTAATCTAGAATAATGCAGTTTAAACTAAATTGTAAATTACTTGATTTCCCCTGCCATTGGCAGGTTTGTGGTGGTGGGGGGATAGAAAAAAGTTTGCCTCCTGGCCAGAATTGAGATGTTTGTCTTGCATTTTGTTTATTCTGAGTCTTAAGAGGCAGCAAATTAAGGCCACATCCACACGAAGCTAGAGCTTTCCCTATCCAAATTTTTTTTTTTTTTTTTTTTTTTTTTTCTCATTGTTCAACCATGAACATGGTGTCATCTCAAGAAAAACCTGCATATACACAAAACCACTGAAACCAACTCAATGTAGTATACATGCCAGACCAGTATGTGGCACTACTTCTGCCATAGATGCACTAAACTGAGAAGTCTTTGAGCATGTGCATACACCTTGTGATGATGACCTCGATTCACAAAATATACGGATTGGCTGTACACGCGGAAATGGGTGTCGTTTTCAGATTTATCCGTTCTCGTTCTGGGACCCGGTTACGGTTTCAGGCTCCCAAAATGCCTGATCTGTCTGGACGAAACGGTGATGCGATACAGAATTTTTATGTTTTCAACTAAACGTGTCTCCGTGTGGATAGTTAACCCAAAAATGAAAATTGTCATCTACTCCCCCTCAAGTTGTTAACCTGTATAAATGTCTTTGTTCTGCTGAACACAGGAAGATATTTGGAAGAATGTAACCAAGCAGATCTCACCCTCCACTGACTACCATAGTAGGAAAGAAAATACTATGGTAGGGGGTGAGATCTGCTTGGTTATAAACATTCTTCCAAATATCTTCCTTTCTGTACAGCAGAACAAAAGATTTGGAACATCTTGAGGGGGAGTAAATGACAGAATTTTCATTTTTGGGTGAACTATCCCTTTAAGGCTGAAGTTAAGATTAGTTTTTCAGATCCTTCTGTGCTTGCTGTTAATGCTAAAAGAGGAAGTGTTGTGGATATTTACTGAAAAACAGGTAGTTCAAAAATCACCTTTACCCCCATTATCCTGAACAACAGGTTAAACAGTGAAATGATAGTGATGTGAAAACTGATTTGAGTTTATGGGAGGCTTATTCACAAACGCTTATTCACTCTCATATGTTAAATGTAGTCGCATATGTCTCCTTTTTTCAAAGGAATTGTTAAACTGCAGAAGTGGGATGCAGGAAGCTGAAAGAGGAAGTGATGCAAGAAACCCCATGCCTTTTCATGTTATATGAATTTCTTCACCAAACTGGGATTGGTTTAGTCTGTCAGATTTTATTTATTTATTTATTTATTTTTAATGGAAAGAAATAGAGAAAAAGAGACTGCTTAAAATTAATTGTTAATTATTGTGCATTTTTTAATTGTACTTAATGTTTTACTGTACTTTTAATAATAGATTAAATGCAGCCTTGGTGAGCATAAGAGAAATAATTGTTTTGGTGAACTCGCCTGCTACTGGCTTGTGTACATTCCCAGTGTTAAACAGTTGTAACTTTATCTGCTTTATCTTCATTTTTTATTATAGTGCAGCTATTATTGGTGTTTATTTCCCATCAGTGCTAAAGAAGTCATATCACTCTCTTTTTTCCTTTATTCAAACTATTACATAAGAATCCACACATAAACAGCTGCTCTCTCTCTCAGACATAAAGCCTATACCAGCACCATCACTGCCAAGCACTGACCCAGATTCCATTCCCATAAAAATCACAGGAAGTCAGACTGCTCCAAACAACCGGTGACCCACTGATCATAATGAAGCTAATCTTTGCCACACACATACTCACTTATTTAGTTCCCACTTCCCAATCCCTGTGTGTGTGTGTGTGTGTGTGTGTGTGTGTGTATGTGTTTCTTTCTCTCTCCATTCTCTTTCATTTCTCATTTTCTCTGTCACAGAGTTATGTAACTGCAGTTACAAAAAAAAAAAAGAGGCAGTGTTTATGTCTCTCTCTCTCTCTCTCTCTCGGTCTGTCTGTCACCTCACTGTCTGTGGATGTTATGGTCTGGGTGTGGCACAGACTCAAGTTTATTGCATTTTACTTGCTCTGAAACTGAATCTGTCTTTCAAACTTTTAACTAAATCAGCAACAGCTTTTATTGGGTGTGCCTTTGGCTCAAATCTCAGATCTTAAGTAATCTTAATCTCACAGGTTAAACACAACAGCCATCTGGGTGGAAACAGATAGACCCACACATGTCTCAACTTTGCCACCCAAACATATAAACAGTATGGGGGGTAACGCATTACAAGTAATGGGAGTTATGTAGTCAGATTACTTTTTCAAGTAACTAGTAAAGTAACACATTACTCTTAAATTAAAAGAAAATATCAGAGTTACTTTTTCAAATGCAGTGCAGGTAATACAACATTTTTGACATTGTTTAGAATAGTACAAGCTAGAACAGGGCGAGATTTAGGAAAAGTGAAAGCATAGGGGAAGTTTTTTTTTCTTCAGTTAAGTGCTGACAGAAGAGATGTTTCTTGAATATTGTTTGGAAGATCATTCCATCAGCAAGGAACAGTGAACAGAAATGTTCTGGAAAGTGATTTTGTGTCTCTCAGTGACGGTATCATGAGGCGTCGCTCACTTACTAACTTCAGACTTCAGGAGGGGATGTAAACTCAACGAGTGGGTGGAGGTAGGAGGATGCAGAGCCTGTGCCTGGTCTATATGCAAGCATCTAAGTCTTGAACTTGATGCAAGCTGTAATTGGTAGCCAGTGCAGAGACATAAACAGAGGCGTGGCATGGTCTCTCTTGGGCTCATTGAAGTCAAGATGTGCTGCTGCATTCTAGATCATTTGTAGAGGTTTGATTGTCCATCCTAGAAATGACATGGGCCTGGACAAGAAGTTGTGCAGTATGCTCAATGGGTCTGATCTTCCTGATGTTGTGCAGTGCAAACCTGCATGATTGTGCAGTGTGGTCTTTGAAGGTCAGCTGGTTATCAAAGATTATTCCAAGATTTCTGACTCAATTTGATGGGATTATTGTTGATGAATTAATTTAATAATCCTTCCTATAGCAGCAAATAATAATCTAAACAACAGAAACAGAAAACTGCGTATTAAGCAAAAACTTGCGTACTCCTGCCGTACTTATTGACTGACTCCTCTCCTGTCCCCATGTTGAGAGAAATCGGAAGTGCAGAGGCATTGTGTGCGCTGTCTAAACATGATGGTTATTCTAGTCTAAGTATGAGCATGCATTTACTCATCTCACTTGCACAAAAACAGATTCAGTGTTCCTCAAAATTAATAAGAATAGTGAAATGCGAATTTTATGCAAACCTGCAATAATTAACTGTTACATTACTTTCCCCCGGTTTCACGGACAAGGTTTAAGCCTAGTCCCAGACTAAAATGCATGTTTGAGCTGTTTTAGATGAAAGCAACTTGCACGGACATATCTTAAAATATATCAGTGCCATTGTTTTGTCTTAAGATACATTGTCAAAAAAAATGTAAAAGTATATGCTTTATATAAACAAATGATCGCCTTCCAAGTGCTTCCGTAAAACCGTACTTTGTATTCTTCAGAAAAGCTTACGCTGTATGTCCTACACCTTCCCTATTCTACTTATGGCAGTTAAATTTTTTCCGTATGTAGAATAGGGAAGGTGTAGGACATACAGCATAAGCTTTTTGAAGAATACGAAAGTACGGTTTTGGCGGAAGCACTTGGAAGGCGATCATTTGTTTATATAAAGCATATACATTTACTTTTTTTTTTTTTTTTTTTTTTTTTTAAATGACCATTCGTTTCACTAGATAAGACCCTTATTCCTCGTCTGGTATCGTTTAAAGCCCTTTGAAGCTGCACTGAAACTGTAATTTTGACTTTCAACCGTTTGGAGGCCATTGAAGTCCATTATAAGGAGGATAATCCTGGAATGTTTTCATCAAAAACCTTCATTTCTTTTCAACTGAAGAAAGACATGTACATATTGGATGACATGGGGGTGAGTAAATTATCAGGAAAATTTTATTTGAAAGTGAACTAATCCTTTAAGTAAAAGTGTTGAACTTTCTTCTTCTGCGTCCTATTCTTCTGCAATCCAGAATTGAGGCACAGCTGAAAGGTTTGTTTGAGCTGCGCCCTCTACTGTACAGGCGTTCATTTGCATTTCCTTCAGCCTGAGGCTTATTCATTTCACTTTTGGTGTGAAAAGGCCTTTACATTTGCATCTGCATATAAACACACTATTAGACACTAAAGTCAGTACAAAATCTAAATTGACCCTATATTTTTTCCTTATACATGTTATTGAATGATTCATCCATGCATACATTTTTAAACTTTTTTTTTTCTTTTTCTTCTCAAATTAAACCAATTGCATTCAGATCTGCCTTCATTCCAGTATGCAACACTTTTGTTAAGTGATGGAAAACTTTCAACAAGTGCTAAATAAAACCAAGATTATTTTGTATTATATATACTTGACAATGACTAAATTAAATTGCTGTCTTAAATACAGGAAATACATGTCTGTACTTTATTTATTGCACATTTACTGCACATAAAATTTCAAGTATTAGATTCCTAAGTGATTTTTAGATTGGATTTTAGGGGTTTGTGTCTCTATGTGTGCTAGTTGGTAAGGAACAGCTGTTGCATTGTGTGGATGCACTCTCAGATGAATGGAGAGAGCCTTCAACTGAACCAGTTGTATCATTTGAAACCGCCCCTCTGTGATGTGATTGGCTGAAGGGGTTGTATCTCAGACATGGGAGGGGGGGTTTTAGATTGGTGGGGGGTCTTTGTCTATTTGGGGTTTTGTCTTTAATGAGATTTTAGACTCCCAAACCAAAGTCATCAAAACAAAGCTTTAATAGGGATCTATAAGGGATCTATGCAGCATTGTACATTTACATTTTATTCTATTTTTGTTCTATGCAAGCACTAAAAAACAGTACTTAAATTATTCTCAGACTCAATGCATATTTTGGTTATATCTTAAAAAAAAAAAAACACTTGTGAAAGAAAAGATCTATGAATTTGTCTTCTGTAATTAAGTATGTATGGTTAGTATGTGTATATGTGTGATGTAAGCTGAATATAGGTCAGTAGTGTATGGAGAAGGGAGCACAGGCTGACCTCAGCACAACATGCCATTGTTATGTAACTCTCTTCTCTTCCCTGCCCCTCCCTTTTTCTCTCGCTATTGCATTTTTCTCAGATTCAGACTCTGATTTTTTCATGCTTTTGGCCTGATAAAATGAGCTTATATACGCAACTCATTAATAAACATTTTTATATACACAGTCCATAGTCCAAATATGCACATAAACATATAAACGCAATCTCTTCCAGTCATAACTCACAACCGCTCCCAACGCATCGCTGATACCTGCTTCATAAAGTGTGGTACTATTTGTGATCCGATGCTGCCCTCTGATGGTAGAAGGACGCATAACTAATAGTCTTGAATGTAAATAAAAGACGTGGGTTTAATAAATGCGCCTATTATACGCACAAGCAATTAACCTGTAAAAATAAATAAATAAAAAATATTTCAAAGCACTGAATTTTGCATAGCTCTTTATTAAAGAAAGTTTTAGCAAAGTTTCTTGCCTGTGTAGATTCAAAGATCTCATAATTGCTGTTGTTTGTGCTATTATGAGCTATTTTATAGTTTTAATTGCTAAAGATTACGTGTATTTAAAAAAAATACACAACAATAAACTATAAAAATCAATTTTCAGTGCTTTTTATAGGTAAACCCCACCTCATCCCAGTTGCAAACAGGTTTCATTGTTAAAATAATAATAATAATAAAGGATATAGTGAAAGTAAATTGTGACATTGCAACATCTAGAATAAAAAGTAATTAAAAAAAAGTTTATCTCGTAAATGTGTCCGTTTAATTACATCGAAACACTGGGACGAAAACAACACAAACAGTTATATTTAATATTTTAAATGCAACAGCAATAGTAGTTTACGTTGACAATTTCACATTTCTTTTCTAGTCTACTGTAAAAGGGTAAACGAGGTCATATTTATTTGACTTCATAATCTGTCTGCGTCAATGTTTTTTCCCCATTGGGTGATTTGGATGTCTATCAAAAGAACATCCAGTAGGATGTCAGTTTGACGCGCAATGTTATTGGTCAATTCATATGATCGCCCCGCCTGACAAGTTCAGAATCATGCATTTAATTGGCTGAGACTGCGTCGTTTAAATTTGAACCGTTTCAAACAGCGGAAAGTTGTAAACGCACAGCATCTCTGTGTGTTTCGCTGTCTTTCACTGAGAAGAGAAGGGTTTTGTGTTAAGTTTGAGCAGTTTGAATAAGGTACGTATTTTAGGAAACCGTGTACAAACTTATAGGAGACCAATAATGAAATATTGCGCGGTACTGAACATTAAAAGTCGTTGTTATTGACAGTTTTGCTAGTGCTACTAGGACGTTGGTAATTATCCGCATACGATAGTCATTTTTTTGATTACTGTAATCGATCTAAGTGTCTTTTATGCAGAGATAATCACTCTTATTGTATTCACGAAAACAATGTAATTATTTGGATGATAATGGCAAGAAAATGTAGGATTGTTTTGGAAATAAATTATTTGATCAATGTTTAAGAGACATTGCATTTCCAATAAAAAAGTATGTATGTTGCCTTTCCTGTAATTTATGTTTGTTTCAGGTTAATTTTATTCAGCCCTCTCAACCATGTGGGTTCATGGCTGTGAACTGTTAGTTCAGTTCTTCCAGTTCTTGTTTTTCTTTCTTGCTTTCATTTCGACGGCTTGATCTTAGATCTAACTGTGTCTAGGTTAAAACCTGATAATGTTATTTATGATAGTAAGCTGTTCATCACCTGTCCAGGTAGGCTGTAGGAGAGAGAAGCTGTCAGAAGTACCTGTCATTACAAAGCTGACAATTTTATTGTCAGTCCTACATAGTTGAGCAGAATCCAGGGAAGGACAGATGAGGCCAAAATTGGTAATTTTTTCCTTGAAGAATTTATCAATTTCTTCCTTGTTCCTTCTTATTGTCATAAAAATCATGCCATTAAGGGATTGCCACAGTGTCTGGTAGACCATATGTCACTATAAGCCAAATCACAGGACCATTAAAAAAACAACAACATAGTAACTGCTGGTTTTCTTCTGTTATAGCCTTTGACCATCTCTCTAAGGCATGATTCTTTCACAGATAAAGAACCACTTAGTTCCCTCAGCACATGGCTGAATTGCACCGGTTGACATTACATGCTTGGGTTGTTAGTCACAGTGGGTTAGTCTGATCTCTGTCTGATGCTTGAAATAAATGCAACAGATTTGAGGTGTCTCATGAGGATTAATGTCTCTGGGTGTTGGGTGAGAAGTTCAGATGCCTGCCTCCGGGTCTTATCAGTAAAACCAGCTGTGTATGGTGCCCACTGGGCGTGGCTTTCCAAAACCCATGTTGTCATATTCTGTGTCTCTCTTCTCTTGCAGTATGAGTTCTGAGGCGCTGAAGGAGAATCAGGGCGCTGTACGGATGAACAGCAGTTCTGAAGCTGCTTGTGACATTTTCGCATTGGAGCAGACGACTGGCAGGCCCTCGATCCTGCGGCAGTCGCAGGCTGAAAACATTAGCAGGACTGTGCCTAGAGGAGCAAAGGTGGGCTTTCTAGAGTTTTTTTTTTTTTTTTTTTTTTTTGTGCAGTAAACTCAATTGTTATAAATGTTTTCTATCTGAATATATTATGTAAATATAAAATGTAATTAAATGTTAAATATTTAAAAATGTAACTACTTCAACTTTTAGCATCATTTCTCCAGTCTACATTCTAATATGATGATTTGTGCTGCTTAATATCTTTTTGGAAACCATGAAACTTTTTTTTTTTTTTTTTTTTGCCCTCATGATTCTTTGAATACAAATTTCAAAAGAACCGCATTTATTTGGAATAGAAATATTTAAGTGCTAAACTCTTTACTTCTTACTATATTAAAGGGTTAGTTCACCCAAAAATGAAATTTGTCATTTTAAGTACTTTTACTTCTAACTTTACTTTTACTTTACTAATACTTTTTGTGCGCAAAAACAAAAATAACGACTTTATTTAACAATTTGAACTACTGTCACACGCAGTGAAGGTTTCTGTGTTTTACGTCCGAATGCCAGCTCAGTGTTGGCAGACACTGTACCCATGAGCAACATGACGCAAGCCAATAAGGAGTTGGCATTTGTAAGTAGAACACAGAAGCTTGCACTGCGTTCGCTGTCAACTGCGTATGACAGTCAACTTTTAGTAGTTAACTCCCTTTCAGTAGTTATTTTATCTGTGGTTCGTAACATTTCTTACAGATTTCTGCTAATTGTAAATAAAATAAATTGGCACAGTACCAGTACATAATGACAGAGATTGCATGTGTCATACCGTCTCTATTAATTATGAAGCTGTGGGTTTTAAATGGTTACTTCAAAAGTACAAAAATATATGCTATAATAACTTTAGTTTCTAAGCGACTTTAATGATAAATCACAGGACGGCGCTGACAATTAGGTTCTGTGTTCCTCTCTGTGCGTAATCTTCACGTTTTATGAAGATGCTGTTTTGTTTGAGTGTTCGTGCCACAATGCAGCTGCGTGAGCATGGTAGCTCAGTATACTACACATCTGATCGTCTAATCGCTTGAATGTCCAAACTGGCAAACCGTAAAACACATACGGCTGACAAAGTTTAGTGAAGAAGCAAGGCTCACCGCTCGCACGCCGTCTGTGTGTTTACACGTGGTAGAATGTTTTTAAGAGGGAAGTATTAACAGGATTAAACAAAACAAAATAACCGACATGGGAAAATGACATTGGTTAAAGGTTCTGAATTTCAGTTTCGATTACTTTTCAATTAATTGTCCAGCCCTACTTTTCAATGATGCACTTACAGGGGAATATCCAATCTGTCAGCTTGCAAGGCAGACTCAAATGCACGTATCCGACGGATCTGACTTATTTCCACACATGAATGAGGCCTGAAACCGATCGGTGAATATCAGAATCCATGTGCTTTTTTCCTGCTTACATGGTCATGGCTCATATCCGATCTGTGCCACATGGGAGGAAAAAAATCGGAATTGGGTCACTTGAACCATGCAGTGTAAATGGGGCCTTGTAATATCTTTCTGGACCTCAAAAGGTGCAATGATGTTGCTGCCTATGTGTAGTTCATAAACCCTCGAATTTCATCAAATATCTTAGTGTTCTGAAAATGAACGAATGTCTTACGGGTTTGGGATGAGACATGAGTGAGTACTTAATGACAGAAATTTCATTTTTGGGTGAACTAACCCTTTAAAGGGAACCCCTGGTATTAAGACTTGTATGGCTTAACATAACAAATGATGTCTCTTATTGAATATGTAGAATATATAAAATATATAATGGATTTTATAATGGATTTTTGGTATAACATAAATCTTTCATGGGTTTTCTACTACATATTTCAGTAAGAGACATTTACGTAATATTAAACGATACAAGTCTTAATACCAGGGGTTCCCTTTAAGAAGTTAAGGATTTGACCATGCATTGTTGGACAGGTAGTCTACTGTAGTTTAGATTTACATGTGTAGTTCTTTGTTGCTTTCGCGTAGGTTTGTTTTCAAACTCCACTGCGAGATCCAGTCACAAAGAAAATCATGTCCCCGAGCCGCACCAGTAGGCCGGCCATTCAGAAGGACAACACTAAAGCACTGGAGACTCACACAGCCTCATCTGACCAGTGAGTGAATTACTTGCAGCTCAACTTGTTTAGGATTTTAATTTTTAAAATGTAATTTAAGGATAACGGTTCATTATCTTTATGCAATCATTAACTGTAACAGTCAGTTTATAAATTAATAACATTCATAGTAATCTATTTACACAAATGACAAAATCCACTAACATGTAAAAATTAATGTTTTACAGGAGTTCAGTATTGAATAACACTTCCACCACACTGATTGAAATGCAAAATAACTGCGTTGCCTACCCTGATGATGACATTCCTGTTCAGAGTAAAGGGGCCTATGAAATCGATCTCGACAATCTAGATGCCATCGACCCTTTCCAGGGGTCCAATAAAATGGCAAATTCCCCTCCTAAATCTTCTGCTTTACCTGAGGCTTGGACATCAGAGCTTGTAGAATCGGATACAACTGCAGCCCCTGTTTCTGCACCTCAGGCTGAGGTTCCAGAGGTGACCAACGCTGCACTTGATGAGACTCTTCCTTTTACCCCGTCAGTGGAGAATTCTCTTGCAGAAAGTTCTGTCAACATATCTTCAGCAGAGGGTACGGTCATCATCAAGACTGATAATGTTGAAAACAGCACCACAGACACAGAGGAGACCGATCCGACTGACCCAGCCCCAGCGTCACATCAGATTCCTATTATGGAAGATCAACTTGAGGCCCAAGATTTGCCACTACCCCCGGCAGGATCGTACAACTTGGATTTTGACAATCTTGATTTGCTCAACCCATTCCAAACCGGTGGCTCAAAAATCCAAAACTCTCCTGTGATTGGCAAAGCATCAGCTGTTTCTGATCCATCCCTGCCTAGCCAAGAAGCCAAGCAGGAATCCGTGATCTCAATCCAGACCCCAGATGTCCCAACATCCTCAGATGCCTCAGTGCCACCTCAGGAAAACTCCGTCACTGAGAGCTCCTCAGCGCCCCCTAAGAACAACCAGATGCTACTAGAGTTTAATTTTGACGATGGAGCTGAAGTCAAGCGCAAACCTCCTCCAAAACGCCTCGGGGTCAAAAGACCTGCAGGTGCAAAACCTGGGACCAAAAAAAACGATGCAGCAATCACTGAAAAGAAAGAACCAGAACCCAAGAAGTTGTCTCCTAAGAACACAGAGGAGACCGATCCTGTGGATGTTCCTCCTGCCCAAGGTTCCTACACCTTTGATTTTGACAAGTTTGATGACCCAAACTTTAACCCCTTTGGTACAAAGGCTAAGATGGGTAGCTCTCCACCTCGTGGGGTCCAGACCAGCCCGGTTTTGATGAAAGCACCATCTCCACTTCAGCAGCCTGAGGCTCCAACACAGGATGACCAGCCTGAGCAACGGTACAGAAACCAGAGCACAGCATGTGTAGACATAACGCATGTCATTTTAAAAATAATTTTCAGAATCAGAAGTGTTCTTGTAGTTCAAAAGTAGAATATGGTGCTATCAACATTATGGCTTTGATTTTCAGATAAAGTGATAAAATGTATAACCTGAATGCAATGGAAGTTGCTTTAGATAAAAGTATTTACCAAATGCATAAATGTAAATAATTGTTGAGCTTAGATTTTTCTTTTTCCGCTCTAGATCTCACCAAGCAGTTTCTGAAAGCAATGAAAACATGGCAGAAACTGATCTTCCTGTCACCAAGCAGGTAACAGTGCCTTTCAGTTTAAGAATTTAACAAAATCAGTTTGTTTCCACAAGTTATGGTTGTTGACACATTTTACACTCCTCCTCTTACTAGCAGGTAGATGTAGAGTCATCTGCTGTGTCCCACACTAACATAACACAGAATCCAGTGATACAGGAGCCAGAGGTCATAGCAACACCCGAATCTATAGTGTGTCTTCAGAACCAGACCTGTGATCTTGGTGTGGTGGCACCAAGTGAAGATGAGTTTGTGCCTGGGGCATTGTGTGAGTAAACATGATTGCACTTTTATGTGAGCTACACTAATCAGGTGCAAGCTTTTAACATTGTGAGCAATATTGTTCTTTCTCTCAGTCATGCCAGGAGGAGATTTTGATGGGCAGATGGATTATCTGGAGCAGTTTGGATCAAGCACTGTGAGTTTTTCTTTTTTTTTTTTTTTTTTTTAAATAAAGGAAATTAGGAAATTTTGCACCAAATAGTGTAGCCATTAGTTTATTAAGCAACATTTAAGATTTTCAGTGCTTTACAAAAACACTTTTTATAGTTTAAGGAGTCTGCTTTGCGGAAACAGTCACTGTATTTGAAGTTTGACCCGCTGTTGAAGGAGAGTCCAAAGAAAACTGGAGTGGACAGCTGCAACTCTGGATTTAGCCTGCCACGGCCCTCTCTTGCCATCAGGTCAGTCAGTATTCTCCACAAACTCATTCAAATGAACTGTCCTAATTATCAACCCTCTTTTGAAGTCTTGCTGGAAATATTACATATATGCTTTAAAAAGATTTGAACTGCCTCAGAGAAACAGATTTGATCTACATTGTGATCAAAATCCAGAGTGCACACATGAAGGATAATGCAAACTTATTTTGTGTGTTAGGATGATGGAGGCTGCAAAGTCTGAAGGAAAGCAGAAGTCTCACTGTGACAGTATGAAACTGTTGGATCTGCCTGCACCAGTAAGGCAACACAAACTCCCATAATCCTTTGTTTTGCAACTTTAACATTGTCACTATACACTGTAAACCAGAGTTCTTCTAATTACAGCAGAATTTGCAGCACTGAGCATTGTAGCCAATTGCACTGCATCTGATTGAAAGCTATAGTGATTATTAAAGGGTGCTTATGTATGTAATATAGGCTATTTACAATTTGAATAAAGGTTTTAGAATATTTTTCGTGCTGCTGCAAAGAGGACCTACTTAGTTTCAGACAACCGCGTTTAAATGCTGAGTATTTTGACTTGTGTTTAATGCAATGTTGAATTAGATGCAGCAACATATAATGCCTAATGTTGGTTTTATTGCTTGTGTTAGGCTACATGAGAAATTGTCTACCCGATGTAGGAGATTTAATGCGGGTTGCGGTTTTTATGTCAAACGGGTCGGGTGCGGGCTGTCGGATATTGGGTCGGGTGTGCTGTTAATAACTGCAGGTGCGGATTTATCAAACAGGACCCGTGCAGGTCTCTGCTGCAAACCCAAAATAAGAAGGCAAAACTCAAAATTCAGCGTTAAATTCAGAGTTTAATTAAGCAGAACTGGCAGATTTTTTTTTAAAAAAATTTTTTATTCTCATACATTTTAATTGTTCTTAACTTGAAATGTTTGAGTACACTAATTCATACATATAACTTAATTGTCATCTAACCTTAATGTTTATTAGTGTATACATGGCTAGCTATAACAAGCTAATTCAGAAAATGCTAACTAAATAATTTGCTAACATGTTAACAATAGCATGGTAAAACACTTGCTAAATGAGTGCAGAAATATAAAGCATTTAACATACTTGCTCTCAAACCAAGCCACATGCACCACTCATTATGTTGGTAACTCTCCAAAAACCCACATTAACAGAAACTTTTTTTAAATTAATGTAAAACAATAATCATTACTAAATCTCCCACTTAACATTAATCTTGCACAAAAACATTATATAACACACAATTTGGCATTTACTCTCCTTTTGAGTACCATGGGCAAAGCATGCTGGGAAATCCCAGCCCTGTTTGTTAAACTTAAGTTCATCTTAAAATACCAGTTCTGTAAACTTAAAAGAAAGTGCTAAATACTCATAACTTAATTTGAACTAAATTTAAGTTTGTCCTACTCAAACCAATTTAATTTTGTGTTTTGAGGATTTACAGTGTATTAGGTGTTAAGGTATTAATGTTTACTGTACACCAGGAAGTTGTGGTGTACAGTAAATTTAGAACAGCTAAGCTGTTCTAAATTCACTGTAAACCACAGCTTCACAGGCTTATTGCTTTATTCAACACCTAAAAACAGTATTAAAATAAATATTTTTATGGACTAACAGAGTTCACAGGTGGATGTTTGTAATTTTCAATTGGTTTCAAACACTGCTCAACCAATCAGAATGAAGGACTGGAACTGGATCTGTTTTATAAACAAGCAATTTGCTTTGCCCACTGGGGCCAGTTTTACCATGTCTATTCCTCTTCAGGCAGTGGAAACTGTGGTACCAGATCCAACTGTTCTGGACTTACTAGTTCCAACCTTAAAACAACCAGTGAAGACTGAGGACTCCATCATAGAGTTTCTGAAGTACAGTCAGAGAGACATGGATGCTGCATTACAGAAAGCAGACAGACAGGTCAGCTTCCACACAAGATTATGAGCACATGTGTCTCATTGGCCTCTCTAATGGCTTGTTTGTCTTCCCTTAGGCAGAAGAACGGCAACAAGAGATGCAGACTCAGATTGAGACATTGCGTCTGGAGAACCAACACATGTTGTAAGTCTTTATTCAGACAAACACTTTCACATGATTATAAATGGGGGTTACCATGATCATGGAAAAGCTGAAATTGTCTTTCAGGATTGGAAAAGTGATGGAAATATCTAGAATGAATATTTAACTGGAAAATGGATGAATATTTGGAAAAATACTTTTCCAGTCAGTTGGGATTACTGGATCAATCAAAAAGTGTGGGATCCCTAATGAATGATTGACATTTGAACAGTGCACCAGTCACACACACACTTCCTTCTCTTCTCAGGTTTATAGTGTCAGAATACGAGGCCACAATCACTCAAATCACAGGTGTGACCAGTTTTTTTTATTTTTTTTTATTTAAATACATTATTTAAGGCAGTATGTTGGATACTAAAACATATCTGTTTACAGATGAGCATAAACAGAAGGAAGATTTGGCTAAAATTGAGTTGGAGCGAGTCCTTCAGGAAAAAGATCAGCTGTCTAAAGATTTGAATGAATTGGAGCGATCCTTCTCCTCTGTTGTCAAACGCCTTGACAGATGCAAGGAAGTTATTGAGGGATTCAAGAAGGTGCACTTGAGACTTCTTAAACAAGACTTGCAAACTTGATCCCAAATCAAGATGTTATTTTGATGTATAATGGTCATCTTTTTCTTCTTTCCTATAGAATGAGGAGACGCTGAAGCAGTATGCTCAGAACTGCATGGACAGACTGCAGAAAGAGGAAAAGCGTTATCAAGCTCTGAAGGCCCATGCTGAGGAGAAACTAGATCAGTATGTGCTCTTCAAACCGTATTTAACGTCTGAAACGCATTCTCTGTATTACTACATTTATAATGGTAAATATGGATTGATTTTAATATGGCTGAGTCTCACCAATACCACTGCGGATATTTCAGAGCTAATAAGGCCATAGCCGAGGTTCGCACTAAACAGGGTGCAGAGATGGCAACACTGCAGGTGCAGCTCAGGAGAGAACAGCTTAAAGTTCAGTCCCTAGAGAAGGATCTGGAACAAAAGGTACATGAGCGCACACAAGGGATGGCACACTTAAGGTGATGATACACGGGGCAACTTTTTGAGCAACGTTGCTTGGGCACTTTCCCATTGAGAATGAGCAACAAATTTCTATCTGGATACTTTAGATTGGTCATAGGCAATTTTGAGATCCTCCAATCAGAATGCTAGCAGCCAATCATGTGACCAGCTTGAAGATTTCAGAAAAAAAATCAAACAAGGAGGAAAGGAGCATAAACTTATCTTTTTACGCTGGTAAGTTGACATGTCAACCCAAAACAGGGAATTTACCTCATTTAATGCTTAAAATACCAACAACTGTCCAATTTAATGTGCGTAGGCTTAAGCTATTGAATGTTTTCAGTTAAATACTACAAAAACCCAGTTGGTTGACGCGGGTTCGAATCCACCTTTTGCATATCAGATTGGAAAAGCATTTATATTTAAGATAAAGAAAGTATTTAAAGTTAAAATAAAGTGCTTAACAAGTGTTGATAATAAAGTATTTATTGGGTTTGCAATAGATTTGCTTCTCTCTGATTAGTTGCTGCCAACTGTCTGTTGCCTTAATTAGTTGCCCTGAGTCTCATCAGGTTGCCTGTTGACGGCAACATTGCTCAAAAAGTTGCCATGTGTATCATCACCTTTACAGTGGTGGTCCAGCAGATTCTTATGGGAGTAGTTCTGAATTACTGTTTAACTTTTATTTATTTTTATTTTTTTTTTGGGTTTGTATTTGCTTTTGTTGACTACCTATTTTCTCTTCTCAGGCTAAAGAAGTCAAAGATGTCACAGAGCTATGTGATGAGCTGCTGCTTAAAGTGCAAAAGACTGGTTTTTAATGCACTTTGCCCTTTGTGTTCATTATTTGTGTGTTCGTGACTTGTATTTGTTCTAAGGTTTTTTTTTTTTTTTAATAAATAATAATAATAATAATAATAAAAAAGGAATGAAAGCACAAACCTTTGTCTTGACTGATAGGACCCAGGTTCAAGTTCACATCTTACTTCCTCATACCACTGATTTGTCTAAAATATACTGGCATATACAATTTCAGCGCTTAAAGGATTAGTTCACTTTCAAAGAAAATTACCCTGAGCTTTACTCACCCTCAAGCCATCCTAGGTGTATATAACGTTATTCTTGCTTACACACTAAAAGTGGTACTTAAGGCCCACTCAGTGAAACCATTCACTCATGTACCAACTCTTCAGACCAAGTCTACAAGCACATTACGTGCTTCACACTTTGCTTTTGCAAAACTTTAAGCACCGTTCTTTACACTAGATATCACTCAATTAACAGCTCTTGTTTAATTTGGGAAACTCAATGTTTTGAGAGAATTATTTACCCCCATTTATTTCTGTTTATAATATAAATATACGTGTGTAACCTGTGTATATACATATGCACACGTGCACACTTACAGGCACATATATTTTCACACACTGAATGTGCATAGAAGCCAATTCAGAAAGTCAACTTTCTTCACAATAGTAACAAATTCAAATTCTGCTGTAATGCAGCTCTAACAAGCCAATAGTGCTTTTGCAAGAGATGTGACGTTTTACACATTGTGTGGGTGTTTTGTGTGTAGAGATTTGAGAAATGGAGCCATAGTTTCAAAAACTAAGCAATTTGAAAAAAATGTAATGCTGAATGTGTGTTGAGGGGATGTGAATCAGTGATCTTTTTGTTTCTCTACAACAAAAGTGGATAAACTGGCTTTTCTTTAATATGATTTAATGTTATGTCACTGTCTTTATTTTCTCTGCCGTCACTGATGTAATTAGCTGTTTTGGATGGACTGCTGCTGAATCTGCGTTTTGAACTAATCTGTTGAAAAAATTATTCAATTACCTAAGATGTCACCATCCTAAACGCAAGATATTTACCTACAGAGCAATATTATGACACTGCTGTATGTGGACTGATGAACCCGATCAGTTATATTCCATTTGAACTAAAATGGACCCACAGGATGAAGAATTGCAATGTCGGAGGGATTTGTTTTGTAGGATTTTTTTTCTTATTCAATAGTTCAAAACATATTTGCATATAGTACCACAAGATGTTTTCAGATAATGGTGATGATAAACAACCTGTAATAACCTATAAAAACTAATGACAAACTAATACCAATACTAATAAGCATGTAGGTCTATCATGAAGTTAACAGTTTTTCAGTACAGTATATTTTTAAGTGGCTGGTTTAGTGTGTGAATTTTTCATAATTAATCAGCCCTGAGGCAGCAGATGAAAGTTCTCTGTTTATATAACACCAATGTTAATGTGTATTGTCATTGACAAATAAATAAATACACATTTTTTAAATTCATATAAAGCTTGTGCAAAAACAATATAGATATTAAATATTTCAAATTACACAACATTTAGCGAACATGCTACATAAATAATCCATTTGCTCTAAGCTCCTGGCTCCGACTGTTGGACCTCGACTTTGATTTCCATACGCTGCTTTTTTTGTGGGGGTGACTGGTCCACACCTGCATTGTCCTGTTGAAGGAACAGACATAATCACCAAATTTAATGAGTGATCCTTAAAGAAAATCTAAAGACAATGCCTCTACCATTTCAATATGAAGGGGTTGAATTGAAAAGGATATGATTATTGTCCCAAATTAAATTATTAAAGTGTTTAATTTCTAAATCTAAGCAATGCAATGTTCTTTTCCAGGTCAGCTGAGACCAGGGCTGAAGGCTGCTCTGAGTTCCTTGGTTCAGTTGTGAAGTTGCTATCAGAGGGGCTTGATGGTTGTAGCTGTCCAGTTTTAAGAATCAGCTGCACCTTTTCAATTAGGTTGTCAATCTCCACACATAGTTTTTGTGAAGGTGACTGACTCAGACCTGCATTATCCTGTTGAGGAAACAGATATAATTGTGTAATTCTATGCAGGTTTAATGAAGGCAATGTGTATTTTTTATTATTATTATTTTTTTTAGAAATCTTAATCTAAGTAAAAACAAGAGATAGAAGGGACTTACAGAATCTTCTGCGCTCCATGGACACACCCTCTTCTTCTGGCTGGGCATGGTTGCTCCCTGGGGGGGAACGATGGGTGCTCTCTGGGGGAAAAGATGGGTGCTCCAGGAAGGCACCTTCCGGAGCCCAGGTATACATGAGTGCTTCCTGTTGAGACCCAGGTGATTGCTGTGGCATAGGTGCTCCCTGGGTGGAAGAGACAGGCACTGGTGCACTTTGCTTTTGCACTTCAAGCCTCCGTTTTCCTATCTTTTTGGTATGCGCAGGCACTGCTTCACCCTGTTGGGTGCCAACATGCACTGGTGCTCCCACTGGGGTTGTGTCTGGTAAAATTGCATCCTGTTTGGACTTGGCTGAAATGGGTGCTCTCTACTGAAGAGGCTTGAGGCTTCTTTTCCAGCAGCTCCTTTCTCTGCAGCTCGGGGTTTTAAGATTTCTCTTCTCATAGATCTTGCCAATAACAGGTACCCCCTGTGTGCAACTGACAGGTGCTGTCTTCAGAGGAGACGCTAGAGGCATCTGCTGCAGCAGCTCCCATCTCAACGGCTCAGGTATCTTTAGTTTTCATCTGTCTGGGATCTTGTCTGGCACAGGTGTTCCCTGTGGGGACCCAACAGGCACAGGTGCTTTCTGTTTTCTGCCTCCACTGCTTCGTGGCCTTTTCTGATGCATCACTGAAGACTGGAACTGAGGTGAGGTTTCCCCCTCAGTTTTCTCAAACCCAGCAGCCTCAGCTGGTCACTGACGCTTTTTCTTTCTTCGCTTTCTCTGCTGCTTCATGGTCTTCAGTGTTGCATCTGAGAAGTCTGAGTTCGGGGCCTTCTCATCACTGAAGACCAGGGATGAGGTGAGGACCCCCTTCTCAGAACTGGCAGGCACAGGTGCCCCCTGTGTGGTCCTGGCAAAAAAGGGTGCTCCCTGCGTCATCTTCTGCCTTCACTGCTTTATTGTCTTCAGTGTTGCATCTGAGAAGACTGAGTGCTGGGACCTTCTCTGAGCCTTCTCAGATGCATCACTGAAGACCAGGGATGTGGGGCATGAAGTTTCTCTGGCCTCTACTGTTTCCCCCCACTGGCCTGAGATGAGGTCTCTATACTCAGGCTCCTCAGATATGGGGTGTGAAACTTCCATTATTGCCCACCACCGCCCCGCAGCAAGGACCGTGGTGAGCTCATCTGAGAATTCAGTACATGAGGACTGCTCTGCACTCTCAGAAAAAATGGTGGGCATGGTTGACATTCTCATGTTGATGTTGGATTTGATAGTGAAAGATGATCTAGAAGTGACTTTTTGCAGTCTATAACTGTGAAACACCATGAAAGAAAGAGAAAGGGAAGAGATGAGTTGAGTAAACATACAGTATAAGAGCCTGAAAGCTTGTTGTCTTAAGCCCAAAGTATATCATTTTCATCACCAGAAGGTCCACGGACGTCCAATTATCAATGTGTAGCACATAATGTAAAAATATATAAAATATATGTTTATTATGCCCGGTAGTCCAGGCAAATTTTATTGACTACAAGCCAATCAGCTTTCAGTATCACTTTAATGTGTCATCAGATCTGCAATTGGTTGGTCAATGAAATATAAATTATTAACAGTTATATATATAATATATATATTAATTGGTTTGATCATTATTGATTTACATATCAGCCTCCCATTTCCACACAAACTGCCACATGCCTATTTATTTATCTAAGTGTACAGTAAATCGAGACAAAAACACTCCACTGTTTAAGCAGATTTTTCAGATCCCCAATCCCTGTGTAAAAGTCATACTCACAAACACTCTCCAACTCGCTACAAAAGGCATGATTCCTCTGCATTCAAGGTTATACTCACAGAGCGTTCTATGGAATACGGCGATCATTATGACGTTACAGTGGACCACACAAGCTTGAGTGACTGGAGACCTTTGAGAAACAAAGATGCGCAACGCTCCTTTGGTCTGAAAACTTTCCAGAAGTTTAGCGGCTTAAAATGATGCGCTGAAGCACTGAAGAAAACTATGTCTCTTGTCCAAAATCCTGCTTCTTTCAACTTTTTGAACTATTTTGTCCACTATATACAGGCTATTGATTGAAAAATGTAGTTATTTCAGGCGTTAAATATTAGGCTAATTCCACTTTCAAAAGACGAAGTACACAAATCAAGTATTTGAGTAAAGCCTACAGATACGTATAATAAAATATTACTCAAGTGAAAGTATTTAGTACTCCTTTTCAATTTTACTTGAGTGAAAGTATTTTTGATTTTTAATGTACTTAAGTAAAAAGTAGGCTACTGATTGATGAATGTTTATTTTGTAATTTTATATCCTATTGCTCAAAATAATTATGAATGATGAATTGTTAAATAGCCAGCACTAGTCAGTATGGAAGATTAGTGGATGCAGATACATAGGCTAATATAGGTGTGTTGACAATATAAAACAATATTGTAAACAATATAAAAACAGTGTAGCGACTGAGACAAATCAGACACAATTATGTGTTATAGGTAACCAATAATTGTTTAAAGCACTCTGGGGCCTGTCCCCCATCCCCCGAGAAGTTCTCAGTTTTATTGTGCTAAAGAATGTGGTTGCCACATTGAAAGCAGAGAAGAGACACAGGAAATGTGCATCTTTCCTGCATTATCCCCACAGAACACAGACTTTCCTGCATTAATTTATAGACATTAAATGAACATGCACATCCCCAGGAAATGGTATCCATTATTACTGTTGTTGTATTGCATTCATTGTATTCACATGTTTTATGATACATTTAAGGTAACTTCAATTATGCCATGTTTAGTGTCTATGGGTTCGTATCAAGAAGATTTAAATGTTTGTGTATGCTTGTGCGGTATGTCCATACCTGTGCAACACATCAGTATTACAAGAATGTTCTTGTTCTTCTTCAAAACTCAGTTTATCAGTTAATCTTGCTCTGTCGTAAAAGCCCGAACAGGGGGTGTGTTGTCATCTGAAAATACAACATCTCCGTTGGCCAATATAGATATTAAATATTTCAATATTTCATCAACCCTAAGAGGCTAGACTTTGACCAGAGGTTAAAAGCTAGAGCACAACGCTCTTTCCCCTCTCTCTTTCTCTTTCTTCTTGCTTCTGGGATGACAAAAAAGACTTTTTGCTGGAAGGCCTGTAAGCCTAGGCCTGCAACCCAGCCATGTGCTCATCTGTGAGAGTGAGAAATGACTCTTTCAAACTAATTCAAACTAATAGCTTAAGTTGTTTCATATTACTTCATCCAGCGCAGAAGATACTGGCAACGACTTCGGACCAAATCATCTGCAGATCCGATGCTCCTCAGCCTAAAGGCACCTTGCAAGTGTTGTACATTTGAACACTAAACAGCGATTTAGTATTAATGTGTAAACCACCTGTCAGCAAAGGTGTTTTATTACTGAGAAATACTGATGATTTCTTTTCCAGACTCTTTGACTCTTTCCGTAGCTCTATTTCTGGTCCCACGTCCGGTTCAACTCTATCATTGCTCATTTTTACCTACGTATGTGTGTGACCTGCATGTATGTTATGTGTTTGTTAGTTTAGTTATGTGTTTGTGAGTTAGTTGATAAAGATTGTGCACAATAGATGTTTGGTTCTGACTCCGTCTGCTAATAAATTGCCTCTTTAATTTGTGTTAGAGCTGCACTATTCTGGATAAAATGAGAATCATGTTGTTGTTTTTTGTTTTTCAAATAGAGATCATGATTCTCCTCTGAACAGACAACTAATCAAAATAACACGATTATTTACTAGAGGACATAATTGCTGCATTTAAACATATTTAATTTAATTATTAAAAAAATGGGTTTGAATGAATGATTCAATGACTCATAACTACTTTATTGCTTCATTACTGAATGAACAAATCTTTTGAATGAATCATTCAATGTCAAAAACATTTTTAACAGTCGCCACCAGTGCCGTAACGATGTAATCGATACAACCGTTAATTGAAGCGCCAAGTTAGTTTTAAAACGTGATTTGCTCTGTTTTGATCGCTAACGTAGAATTCCGTGTTTGTATGCAAAACTTTTATCTCAGTACTTCTGTGATTAGTTGGATATTTGTAACACAGAAATAACAATACTTTGTGGTTCACTTGCTTTCTCTGGCTGACACAGACACAGGAAAAACGATGTCATTTAGAAATGAGATCTGTAGCCACACTTATGTGGACGTGTCCGCATTAAACCATTTCAGTGGGCTTAAACAGCAAACTACTGACAGTTGTGACCTAAATATGATTTTCAGTTGCAATAATTAATCCTAAAATTCAACATTAGTAACTTACTTTTCGCCATCAGTCGCGCGCGCACTCAGAGGATCCCCCAGTTCCCGGCTAATTTTCAGTCAGACTTGTAAATTCAGTTCACTGGAGACTCGCCTTGAACGGATCAGTGAGTTGTTGACTCGAGAACAGCTGCAATACGATCAGTCCAATTCGCGAATGAATTGTTTGATGTGATCTGCGAACCACAGAATGATTGAAAAGAATCAGTTCGTGCACGAATCGGACACCGCTTTTGCGTCTCTGAGCATGTGACGATTTCTTCATTTAATAAGTAACGATATGCTTTATGAAATGTAGTGGAGTAAAAAGTACGATATTATGCTTTGGAATGTAGTAAAGTAAATATTGCTCCAAATAAAGTACAGATAGGCTGCTTGAGAAATGTACTTAAGTACAGTAACAAAGTAAAAATACTTAGTTACTGTCCACCACTGCCTATAATTTATATTATGGTTATTGTAGTTCTAGACTAAATGTGAACATTAACTCATCTTACTTGCACAAAAACAGTCAGTATTCCTCAAAATGTATTTAAAAAGATGAGCTGCAAACTCAGAATATTGCACAAACCAGCAATAATTAAATGTATTCAATTTAATCTTACTTTATTTACCAATGTCTTTGCTGCTGACCTTCAATTCAATCATACTAATAAGCAAAATAAACATCACTGTGATCAGCCTGAAGCTTATTCATTTCACTTTGGTGTGAAAGGGCCTTTACATTTGCCAAAAATATAACTTTATTGCTGTTTTAAAAAAAACAAAAAAAAAAAAACAAGCAAGCCCAGCTCAGGTGAGAGCATTACTTTCCATAAAAAGTAATGCAATTAGTTACTTTTTTTTAGGGAGACATGCAATATTGTAATGCATTACTTTAGTAACTAAGTAGCTTTCCCCAACACTGGTCATAGGGCATATGCCTTATGTATTATTCTCACATGTATATTTATTCACCTGTTGATGTGATATTTTACAGTGATTTTCAGCTTTTTATATTGATCAAAAGTGCAGCCGGTATTTTTTATTTATTTTTTCTCTTTTATCCATTAGTGTGTGAAGTCTGCCTTATTTCTACAGCACTTTATTCATTGTTTTAAAGCAGCTTCACATTAATAAACAGGAAAATAACAGTGATGTTGGAAAGTTCATCAATTAGCCTATAAAGCAGCTCTACAGAAGTGTCATTATTCAGATCAATTAAACAAAAAATAATTATATATATATATATATATATATATATATATATTTATATATACACATACATACATATATATAAACACTGTCACGTATCCTGCGCCTGCTGTTTCCTTCTACTCTCCACCAGAGGTCACCTGTTCACCACTGAGACCTGTTCATGGCACACACAGTCACACAATGTCACTCTGGACTACATTTCCCACAATTCCCCAGCTAGGCACCAATCACACATTTACACCTGTTTCCCATCAGTGACTCTTTATAAGCTGCACTCAGACACACACTCTTTGCTTAGTATTGTTTAGCCTTTGTTCTATGTCTTTGCCTGGCCTTGCCTGTGTTTTGACCCTGGACTGTGTCCTTGTTTGATGATCATTTGCTGCCTGCTTCGACCTTTTGCCTTGCCTTCCTGTTTGCTGGTGTTTGACCTACTGCCTGTACGACTACGCTCTCCTGTATATAAAGCCTGCATGTGGATCTCCAACTCCGTTGTCACACTCCCTATGTCACACACTCACACTCACACTCACACACACTGAATATGTATACAGGCCAAGTCAGAAAGCCAACTTTAGAGTTTTTTTTTCTTTTTTTTTTTCTTTTCTTCAGCTGCTTAAACACAAAATCCTTACTTGTCACACAATTTCTAAAACCTGACACTCAAACACCAGAACCACACACCAGATCTGCAAAAGATCTGGTGTGTGGTTCTGGTGTTTGAGTACACTAATTCTTGGCCTTTGACTCAATTTTCAATTTCATAAAATACTTTTTGAAAAACAACACACAATTCTCTATGTAACACAAAAGTCTAACAGGAAGTATCTTGACTTCCTTTTTCAGACACAACCATTGTTTCTGTCCAGCTACGCATGGTTGATGTATTTCTTTTCTGTCATACTGAATACACATTGATGTATTTCTTTTATTTTGTATTCACAACCACAAATGCTTAGAGTAAAAAAATAAATAATTTGGTTTCAATCTTGCTTTCATGTTTACTGTGATTTTTTTTTTTTCCAACATCTCTCTGCCAATTACTTTCAATCTTGTACAGAAATGTACATGGTTTTGAATAACTGTGTGTATATGACATATCCAAAACAATATTATGGCAAAGGTGTTTGCAACGTAAGACATATGTTTGTGATATTTTGAATGCAGTGCTTCATTTTGTAATAGATGTGAGGCATTTTGCATTTTGTGTGTGCAATTCTCGGATTTGTGTGTAAAGTTTTAAATAAAAGAGTTTTGAAAAATGTGTGTAGTTGAAGCAGTTGAAAAAAAAAATGTAACTGAAGTTTCTTCCAAGTTCCAATGGAAGATTTTGTTTTCGACTGATTCAGTATAGTACTTGTCTTTTTCTTTTTTTATCATTATTTTATTTTAAAAACTTCCACTTCCTTCTATTTTTTTTAGGCATTTAGAACATTTAAAAGGATTAGTAATGTTGATGACTTGTCCTTTATTTATATATAATAAAAAAAAAATGTTTGCAAGGCTATTAATCCAGTCAGGATTTTTATCTATGGAAATGAAAACATTTATTCACCAGTCTTTCACACACATCTTAAACAGAGATCAAGACAATATGCCCCTGTGTATTCCTAAACATACTACTGATACACGCACACACACAAAAAATATCAATAACTAACACATACATGATTTTGTGCTGCACTGATACAATGTTAAGACACTGTAGCTGATCATACAGAGACTCATGCTGCAAAACACCAAGGGCAAATAAGCACAAAGGATCCAGCAGTGACATCACAAAGCATTTCATTATTCACACAATAAATGTCACATTCAAGTTCCCATGGCCTGAGCTCGGATTCAGCATGTTTATTAATATAAAAACAGAACTATCTGTAAATAATCCCTATAGTCAGACGAAACAGCTGTTAAAATGAGTCCTTAAAACATTCAGTTTTTATTCTATTGTGATAAAAATGTCATGACATTCTACTGCGGTGATAGTGAAAATACATCTGCTGTACAGTGTGATCTTCCAACGGGACCTTAAACAGTAGTCATCGATCTGTGCCTACAACAGTCATTCTCATAATACAAACACAAGCATTCTATTGTAAACCACACTTCAATCATGTTTCAAAAATATAATTAATTTTTTTATGTTTATTAAATAGCCACAAAATTGTTTTGAATGCACACAGTTACAGATCTGGATGATCTAAGTGTTATACAGTCAATTAGTCAATAATACTGAACCAAACTTCAGAAATCCTAGATTTTTGTCATATATTTTTTGGTATGTAACGACATTGTGCTGGATCTCAGTAGCTCAGGACAAAGACACATGGAACCAGCCATTATTTCGACCTTGGATTCAAAAAAATCCATGTAAACTGACATTGACTTGCTCTGTCAAGCGTCTTAATATTGAGACCAAGGTAAAATATCACTTTCTACACTGTAACAAGAAAATGATACAGTATGGCATGTTTTTTCCCTTTAAAACACCTTTAAACTCTCCTTTAAGATAAATGTTACATTTTCAACTGTCATCTCAAACGTGTAATGACTCCCCCTTAAGCAGGCTAACACTTCTTT
The DNA here is from genome assembly GCA_037101425.1 of Elopichthys bambusa. NCBI lineage: Eukaryota > Metazoa > Chordata > Actinopteri > Cypriniformes > Xenocyprididae > Elopichthys > Elopichthys bambusa. Next base: position 12,405,220 of record CM074443.1, read on the forward strand.
GCGCTTCTACACTGACTTATGCTACAGTATATGCTGCATTATAGTGTATCATAGTCTTAACATTTTGATGCATTAGAGCAATACAGCTTCATGAAACTGCTAGAATATTTTCGTTAGCCACTCGTAGAAGATATCATTTAAATCTTACTTGAAATCTTAAAATCTAAATCTTACTGCTAGCAAACTCACAAGGTAGATCACGAGTCTGAAATAAAACTTAACAGATGATGTGCAACTACTATGTTTGATGACAGGTCTCCAACACTACATATAAGCGAGTGCTCACAACATATTTATGGAGATCTGAGAAGACAGTGGTCTTTATTCGAGGTCTAGATCAGGGCAGGAGTGCTTTACGGTTTAGAGTCTATTTTTGAAAAATTTGGACTTTCAAAGAATATTCTGGGTGCAATATATTAAGCTCAGTCTGCAAAAAAAAAAAAAAAAATTGTTACATGTTTTCAAAAGAAAGATTACAGTATTTTTTAAGGATTTAAAGGGATAGTCCAGACAAAAATGAAAATTTTGTCATCGTGTACTCATCATTTTGAAGAATGTTGATAACCAAACAGTTTTGGTTCCCATTGACTTCCATTGTATTTTTTTTGTCCATACAATGATAGTATATTGTATATACTATAAAACATTGACTATTTAAACTATTATACAATAGTTTTATACTATTTGTATTTTAGTGTTTACAAATTGGCCCCTTTCACATCCATTGTAAGTACCTCACTAAAACCCACATTTTTGCTTTGCTTTCTTTAAAAAAGGAGATATAAGTGGAAATTAATTTTTGTGGTAATCAACATTATACCACAAATGCTGTCGTGGTTCTACCATTTCGACAATCTCAATCAGCAAGTACATACTAGATTTTAGTGTGCAATTGTGTATGCTTTTTAATCTAGTTCCCAGGTTTTTTATAAAGTAGGCCTAAGTGTGCTTATGATCATTTTCAGACATTCAGCCAGTAAGCACACTGAACGATTTCATCATGTCAAGAAATGGGAAGCCAGATTGGCATCGTTTTGTAGAGGGTTGTTAAATACGCAGAATCTCAAGTGATATATTCAAGTAATTTTCACAATTCTGTGGCCAACCAGTCTAAAGATAAAATGTGTCTTCCTCAATTGAAGGTTATGTTGATGGAAGCTAAAACATCTATTTGATCATAGGGTCATCACCTCCCGGAGAGGTTAGGACTGGGAAGTCCACAAAGGGCTCTGTTTTGTCCTCCTGGGTCGAGCTGACGGTACCGTCTGGCATGGAGGTAAAAGCCAGGTGGTCGTGTTCCATGATGGCCAGGCGGTCCTGGGGCTTCTCCTTCTTCAGATAGAACATCTTCCTCAGCTGCTTCAATTGCTGCAGCTCACAGAAGGTCTCCAACACCACCAGCATGGCAATCAGACCGAGGAGGAGATACACTTTGGAACACAAAGGGGAGAGAGACATATAAAGATGAAGGAATGTAAACTTTTCACTGTGTTTATGCTAACTTTTGAGTTAAAGGGTCAAATCAAACATTTCTCTGTCTGCTCTACATGTCTGTGTGTGTTTCTTGCTTCATTGTAGCCTTGAAAGGAGTTTTATCCAGTCTGGCAAAATGTTATAAATGGACACTGCAACATCTGATATTAAAATGTCTTTATATTTTTTTACCAAAGGGCAATAAATTGTGACCCTGGACCACAAAACCAGTCATAAGTCACACAGGTATATTTGTAGCAATAGTCAACAATACACTGTATGGGTCAATATGGGCCATGAAGATATTTTGTAAATTTTCTACTGTAAATATATCAAATTATTTTTGTGAGTGGATATGCATTGCTTATTGACTTCATTTGGAGAACTTTAAAGGCAATTTTCTCAATATTTTGATTTTTTGCACCCTCAGATTCCAGATTTTCAAATAGTTGTATCTCAACCAAATATTGTCCCATCCTAACAAACCATACATCAATGGAATGTTTATCAGCTTTCAGATTATGTATAAATCTCAATTTCAAAAAAAAAAAAAATTGACCCTTATGACTTATTTACTACACGCCTTCCAACCACCTGGGTTAAGTATGGCATATAATGCCCATTTTTACAATCTGATTTTTGATGGATAAAGTTAAATCATGTTCTACATTCTTTAATAAAGATACAACACACATAAAAAAAATAAAAAAATTATGTGGTGTGTTAAAATGAAAGGAAAGGTGTGTATATGCTACTTCAAGAATCATTAATAAAATGCTTTTTAGTCTACATCTTTTCTTTCATCTTACTAACATCAAGACAAAAGTAACAAATCCAACAGAAATCAAATGCCAACTCAGCATGTGTGGGAATCACAAATGCCATATCCTCCACAATTACGCTACGACAGCAAATGTGGACCTTTCTCACTGTCTCCCACATACAGAATAGAAAGACGGGACCATCTGCATCGAGTAAACCCACACACGCACACAAGCCATGTGGCATTTTCATGCAACTTTTTTAAAAATGAGACCTGTACTGCTTCATAAGTAACACAAACACTAGATGGAGCAGTAGAGCAGCAGTGAAAGAACGATTTGTAACCTCGAATCACATGCACTTCCTTTTCATCTTCCATCTGTTCCTATGACAGCAGGCCAGCCTTACACATGAAGATGTTTAGATATACAAAAGGAAGTCAGTGGAGTATTTTTACTTACATATTGTGCAGAGTTTCACTAATGAGAAGGAGAAGTGACTCGACTAGCGTTTACTCAATAAAATACGTCACTATGAGGGAAAAAAAGGCTTGAGTAAAAGTAAGGGCCTGTAAACTGGACCACAATGTTAAAAACATTTTAGAAACCAAAAACTACAACTAAAATATTAAATCAGTTTACATGACAAATAAACCACAGGACATGTTTAATATTGACATTTGTTATTCAAGTCAGCATATCTGAGACCTTTTAGTACACGCTTAGAAATATATATTCACGGCTTTCAGTCAAAGTCAAGTCCTCTATCTTCTGCGTTCTGACAAAAATTCATACACACTTCAATTTCAAATACGAAATGACTATTAGGAGACGCATTCAAATACATATAAAACGAATGGAATCTTATCACGTAGTTTTTTATTACAAAGAGGTACTAGACCTCTATCTCCTTTTCCTTTATTTGCTGTTTTCATTGAGCCATTGGCAGTGGCAGTTCGCCAAAATGCAAATATACAAGATATATCTATAGGAAACATGGAACATAAAATCAATTTGTATGCAGATATATTGTTGTATCTCCAAGATCCATCTAATTCTTTAACAGACCTTTTTAAGATTATATCATCGTATTCTCAGATTTCTGATTATACTATAAATTAGACAAAATAGTGAATTCATGAAATCCTCCATCCCAGCCCTTATTCTCATTAAATGTTAGAGATAATATTTAACACTTGGGCATAATTATTTCTTTAAAACTTTCAGAAATTATTCATTTAAACTTCTCTCCGACATTAACAAAAATTAGTAATGATTTAAAACGTTGGACTACTTTGCCTCTTTCCTGAATAGGGCAAATAGCAACTGTCAAAATGAAAATCCTCCCTCAGATTAATTATTTACTTTCATTGATTCCACTGGAGCCGCCCTCTAAATGGTTTCAATCACTAATTCAATTATATTTGATTTTTATTGGAAAAACAAGAAAGTTAGAATTTGTCTATCTACTTTGCAAAAAAATAAGTTACTTAGATGCTCCAATTTTTTTTTATGTATTATTTGGCAAATCAGTTACAATTTCTTACTAAGCAGATGCATATTAATTTAGATTATGATGCATGGATTGATTTGAAACAATATGATTGTAATAATATTAAATTAAGTGACTTACCTTTTATTGGAACATTGATTAAAAAACAATTGTTTTAAAAGTAAATTAATTTCTTCAACTCTAACAACTTAGTGGGGGAAAAAAAAAAAAAAAAAAAAAAAAAAAAAAAATATATATATATATATATATATATATATACAATGTATACATTCTCCAATTTGGCATAATCCTGATTTTTATTTTAACAAACAAACAAAAAACTCTTTATTTCTGTAGATGGAGTCAACATGGTATAACTCACCTTCATCATCTATTTTCTGATAATAAGTTTATTTCCTTTAAAGATTTCAATCCAATTATGCTATTCCTAAAGGAGAATTTATTCGTTATTTAAATATAAAGGAGGTAATTAGGAATAAAAGAAATTATACTTATTAATATACTATTAAACTATAATATGCTTCAACCTTCTGCATTTGTTACTCAGATAAAAAATTTTTTTTTTATCTATATTATATAAATTAATATTTAGCAGCACAGATAATTTGTTGTATCTACCTTCTGAAAAATGGGATTCAGGTGTATCCTTTTCCCATGATCCTAATGTGTGGACACAAATTTGTAAAAATATGTTCTCTTTGATTAATAATTCTAACTTACAACTTATTTAATATAAGATTTTGCACAGAGTACATATTACACAATACAGAAAACATTAAATGGGTTTATCTAATTTACTAAAAATGCTATTCTCCAACACTGGAAAACTGAGCAGTCATTAAATATTAACCATTGGTTAAATTTATTATTAGAACATATGGCAATAGAAAGGATGGCTGCTGTAGCAAGTTAGAGCATTAGATCTTATTTGGAAATGTGGTCCCCCTTTATTAGTTTTTTTAGAGTGAAGCAGTGATTATCTCATATGAGTGATTATCTTATTTTTTTCTGTATGAAAATAATATATACATTTTAATATATTAGGTACATAGAATCATTTCCTTAAGGCATGATTTTATATATGAGTTAATTTATATATCTTTGGTATTACTGAGAATTGTATCGAGTAACTGGCATCATGTTATTGTGTTTTGTTTTTCCATGTTATTGTGTTTTTTTTTTATGTTTGTATGTAATTGTATGTCTTTTGTAGATGTAAAATGTATTAAAATGAAAAATAATAAAGTAGAGTGAAAAAAATACACAAAAGTTCAGTTACAGTATGTACTTAATGCTGTATTAAGCAACTGTATTGTTGCATCAACTGTGATTTTCTGAATTTTCACAAAATGGTAAAATCACATTCTTCCTTAAAGAATTCTATATAAGCCAAAACAAAACAAAGCACATAGAAACCACACCTACCAGTGATGCCCAGTTTGTAGAGCTCACGAAACTTCTGGTTAAAGGCCTCTCCTGGCACATAGTCGCCCAGACCGATAGTGGAGAGTGAGATAAAGCAGAAGTAGAAGGACTCCAGGAAGTTCCAGTTCTCTTCTAGGGCAGAGAAGATGGCGGCAGGGATGAGGAAGAAACAGGACACAGCCACAATGGCCAGCAGGGTTGCATGAATAAGGGCCACCAGTGGTTTAGACAGACCCCAGCGTGTATGCACGTACATAATGGGCCGCCATGTGCTATAGACCATGATCCTTTGCACCACAGCCGTGAGGAAGAGGAGGGTGAAAGGGATGCCAATTACAGAGTAAATGATGCAGAAAGCCTTTCCACCATCAGAGAGAGGAGCAGTGTGACCATATCCTGTGAATTGTAAAATGGAAATTACACATAAACATTCCCATTTACTTCATGAAAACATTTCCTTCAGGAGACTAGTTTCTACATGGATGAGCACATAGTGTTCTTATCACTGAAAACAAAACCATACTGTCTCACAGCCATTGCCAGACACAGATTAACACATAGATTAAGTCCCATCCTGGATTATCAATGAATTAATCATTCAGTCCAGCACTATAATTTCATTTCTGTTTGCGTATCCCTGAAATAAACAGATGATATTGCTCTCATTTCTGCCCTCAGCAGTCTGATGCCTCCCTAGAGCTCACAACTAATGGACAATTTCACATTATGGGCATCAACAATCAGGTTAGTTTTCAGGGTCTCTCTAAATGCCTCGGGTCTCTGATACAACCTTGCTAGAAGGATTTGCGTTACAAAGCAAAGTCAATTAACAGGGAAGCAAGGACACAAATGCCACTTTGAAAAGGAAATGACCAAAGAAAATGTATCATGTATTTTGATATGCTGAATTTGATTATGACAATTAAAACAACTGATTGGCTACTATTTCCAAGATATTTCAGTTTTTACATGTATATTGTGTAGATAGTACTCCTGCCATGTTTATGTAACACTTTAAAAATCAGCAAAAGAGTTATATAAATGGATGTTATTATGGAACAAAAGGCAAAAAAAAAAAGTTAGTTTAGTCCTATTCAGTGTCTCTCCGGTGCTTCTAGGCTTGTCTCTTGTATTCATTAAATGGAGCATCTCTTGTCACTGTCCAGTAATAGTCTGCAAGCATTGATAGGCTCCATTTACAGATATCTGCACTGCTCACGCAAGTACGAGGCATCTCTGCTCACTTTGGCTAAACAGAAATGTGTCATCTTTTGACTTGGACCAGTAAGCAGTAAGTTATCACCCAAAACACCCTAGAAGCAACCAACCAAAACACCTTAGCAACTACTTTGTAAGCTGCTAACAACCACTCAGAACACCTTAGCATGCCCAGATTGTGGTAGCCAGCTTTCCCAAAATAAACAAACTCAAATAAAATAATTTTTCTAGTTTGTGCCATTTTAGTAGTGATAAATATAGTGCAATAACAATACACACAATTTACATTCAAAAATTGTGGTTGTAAGAGGAACCAAACAAACCTGCAGAATCTGTTCCATTTATGTGACACACATATGAACTTTGTACATGGAGACAATTATTTTCATTGTCTAAAAGTACAGCCAAAGTACTCTAGTTCTCTCTTGCACCCGATATTCCTTCACTTTCACTAAAATGAGGAACATGATGTCTGTTATGTGATGCCTGTGCCAAATCAGGTTAAAAAAAACTGTGGTTATTCATTTCTATGGCTTTATTCCGCTCTCTATCAACTGGTCATGTTCAAAGTTCCTTTTTTAGATAAAAACATAGTTTATGAAATGCAAAAGGGGAACTAGATATTTCAAGTTAGTGTTAACGATAAGACGGTTACAAACTTTTTTCCCTGGTAAATCATGACAGCGCTTTTACTCATACAACCCCATTTCCAGAAACGTTGGGACATTTTCTGGAAATGGGATTGGACTGTTGAGCAGCTGTCTTGTATCAGGCAAGACTGGGCAACAATTCCACTTGCAAAACTGCAACAATCCTCAATTCCCAAATGATTAAAATGTGTAGCTAAAAGGCAAGGTGATATGACACAGTGGTAAACATGCCTCAATATCAAAATTGGTTTATATTTACAAAATACAATTAAGTTGGTCAGTGAAAACAATAGAAATCTTTTCTTTGTACTTTTGTCAGTTAACTAAAGAATGAACAAAGTCACAGATTTTTGATTTATTGCATTTCACAAAATCCCATCTTTTCTGGAAATGGGGTTGTATAAGCTAGCGCACACTTACCCAACAATTCCCCCACGATTTTAACTCTGGTGAATCTTGACATTGTCATCCTGGAATATGGCCATGATCTGTCTTCCTACATGGTTGTTTAAGAAATGAAAAGCTACACACTCCATCTTTAAGGGTTAAAAGACCCTTCAAAAAACATGCTAGAAACATAATAATCACTGTAATAATGATCCATTCATAGATTCTTAAGCAACTTTTTTTTTTGGTCGGGCAATGTATTTCATATAGTAAGTAAATTGCATTTTGGTATCATTCTAAAAATGTCCACCTTCAGGTCGTGGTAGATTTTTGCAATGAAATCTTAAATGATTTTGTAAACATAAGAATAACTTTTATATTGTTATTACTTTTAATATTAAGATGAACATTTGATGGACTGAAGCAGCTTAGGTTTATTTGATTACCCATATATATATATGAAAAATCATGTTTAAATTCGTACATCTCTCAATCATTGTATTTCACTGCATTATATGGTTTGCCCACCAGAATTAAAACTACAGTGTAGATCATAAAATCTGCATTTAAATATCATCTTTCTGAGACATTATTTGGAGATATAGAGTGGTAACTGATATTTATATGCATTTTATGTAGTATGCTATACATAAAATCTCATTGATTTTCATTAGAAGCTATAGTATCAAAAATTAATCTTACTTTTTAGCCATATAAATAAAACACTTTACAATAAGGTTCGTTAGTTAACATTATTTAACTACATTAGTTAACATGAACTAATAATAAACTGCACTTCTACAGAATTTATTAATCTTTGTTAATGTTAATTTCAACATTTACTAATATATTTTTAAAATCTTGTTAACATTAGTTAATGCACTGTGAACTAACATGAACAAACAATGAACAACTGTATTTCCATTAACATTAACGAAGATTAGTAAATACAGTAACAAATGTATTGCTCATGGTTAGTTCATGTTAGTTAATACATTAATGTTTAACTAATGAACCTTATTGTAAAGTGTTACCATTATTTCATATGTCAGGCTTTACAGGGTTAAAGAAGATATGGTTGTCTTGCCTTTCATGTTATACTGGACTGGATGTAGCAGTACATGCTGGGGCTTGTTATGAATTTCAAGATTCATACTGAGAGAAGAAGTGTTGTTTTCATTTAATGCTTTGTCTGGGAAATACTACGGGGTACACTTTAATAGAACAGAAACTAAAAGTTGTCATCTGCATGTCTGAGCTTCCTTTTCTCTGTATGTGAGCATGCAGGCCCATCTGTCTATAGTCCACAATCTGAATAAGACCAAATTGTAGAGATCTTCTATAAAGTTGTTGTCTGTTTCATGTCCGTTTGAGAATCGGATACCTGTCTAAGGTAACATTTCTGCGTTAAGGCCGGTGTTAAATGACAGGCGAGACAGCTTCTCGAAGGGAACAAAGAAAAAGGAGAAAAACAAAAACAAAAGAAGAACTTATCTATTATTAACAGTAGTGTATTAAACTTGAAAAAGAGTCTAAAAAGATAAATGAGATGTCTATGTTGTGTGTTGTTATTATTGATGCCTTGCTGAAGCCTTTAAATAAATATAGGTCATTGCAAATATCTAGAACCATCAAACGGTGCGCCATTAAAAAGCTAAATTATTTCGGATCTTCAGAGTATCAGGTGGGCTATGCCACGTTAGCTATTTAATGTCACACTGTCATATAAGTTTATGACATTATCCGCATTACTCAATGACTCACCTGTGGTTGATAAGACAGTGCTTGCAAAAAACAAAGACGAGGTGAAGTCCCAGTTCCAGCTAGCCGATGCGTTGTTGAGAATAGACACCCCATAGTTACTGGCCTCCAGCGCTTTGTACAGAAACCTCTCCAGCCGCTCCTCGGACAGACATTCATGCTCCTGGAGGAACTGTCGCTTGATCTTTCTGAGCTCCTGGCGCAGGACGTCTTCATACGGCAGCTCCACCGAGGAGAACACCACCGCACCGAATATGAGATACAGAATATAGCCGAGCACCAGAAACAGAAAATACCACGCGGATTTATTGCTCTGTATCAAGCGCACACACGAATTGCCGGCGAGGGATTGGAGCATCTTCAGTTTTCCTATTTGATCCGATGTTGATGATGTCGGGCTCGCGTGGTTTAGAAGCGTTTTAATGCTCTTGGTTAAACGAGCTGCTCCGAATACAGCGCGGAGAAGATCGAGCTCAGCGCGTAACGGGGACGTGACGTCACTGGCTCTCGCCCACCAGGTAACAAGGAAAGAGCATCAAATGACTGTCTGTGCCGAGTTTAACATCCTCCTTCTTGCATCATTGTTGCAATCTCAGGCAGAGGATGAAAACTAATACGTAGGCCTACTTATTGTGCATGTTTGCTGAGGAAAGATGGAAATAGATTTTGCTGGTTCCAACAATGATCCTTTTGCTTGTTTTGAGAAATAAATATTTCAAACAAATGAGCCAGTGATTGAATCGGTTTATATTTCAACTGAACAGAACACATCAGAAATCAACGTATTATAGGCCAATTATTGCAAAGATTATTTAATTTCTTTTCAGGGACTTTTTAGAGGTATATATGCAATCCAGTAATTGATCCTAATGTTCTACATATTAAATAAAAATATTTATTTAAATAGGCCTAGCTAAATTCATTGGCGAATAAGACTATTTTGTTGATTCACTGAAATGAACCGACTCATGGTTATGGAAGCTTGTTTCGCCATGGAATAAAACAATTTAAAATATAACTGCGACTTTTTATCTCACAATTCTGACAATTCTCAGAAAAAAATTCACAATTGCGAAAGAAAAAGTCAGAATTGTACGTGAGATAAAAAGTCGCAATTACCTTTTTTATTTTTTATTCAGTGGCGGAAACAAGCTTCCATACATGAGAGTCGTTAGGTGTGTTTTTACTTGAAGCGGCGATGAGCAGCGCTGATACCGATCGGCGTATGACATCAAATTACCGCGAGAGCGATTTAAAAGCATACTGCCGTCTGCTCTCTAATCGATAGGCTTGTTCATCAGACCGATCGGCGTATGACATCAAAGTACCGCGAGTGCGAATCAAAAGCATAAGGAGTCATATGCTCTCCAAACGGTCTCGCGGTACTTTGATGTCATACACCGATCGATCTGATGAACAAACCTATCGATTAGAGAGCAGACGGCAGTATGCTTTTAAATCGCTCTCGCGGTAATTTGATGTCATACACCGATCGATCTGATGAACAAACCTATCGATTAGAGAGCAGACGGCGGTATGCTTTTAAATCGCTCTCGCGGTACTTTGATGTCATACACCGATCGATCTGATGAACAAACCTATCGATTAGAGAGCAGACGGCGGTATGCTTTCAAATCGCTCTCGCGGTAATTTGATGTCATACGCCGATCGGTCTGCGCAGCGCTGCTTCAAGTCAAACACAGAGGCTGCATCCGAAGTCACATACTTAACTACTAGTAGATGAAAATCAGTAGGCCTATAATGTGACAAAAGAAGTATGTCCAAATTCACAGTACTCAAAAAAGAGTAATATAAGAGTAATATAGCCTATAGTAGTGCGTCCAGATTACATTCATAAACATTCATGCTAGAACGTTTTTTTTTTTTTTTGCAGTCGTGAAGTAATAACTTATTCAAAATAAGTACCTATTCAAGAAAGTACGCTATGCGATTTAGGACACAGCCCTATTCTTTCCAGAATCAGACTACATTGATACACTGTATTTTTTGATTCATTAAAATGAATGTAAGAGTCATCCTTTCGAGAATCAAACTACATCAGTGGCGCTGTGTGTTTTTGATTCACTAAAATGAACCGGCTCATAAGGGTCATTCTTTCAAGAATTGGGCTACACTGGTGATGTGTATGTTCTATTTATTTTTTCTAAACCTAAAAATGCATGCCTAATGCACATACCTAAAGTATGAATAAATACGTTTAAAGAAAAAAGAAAAAGAAAAAAAAACTCAGTACCATATGACCTCTCGTTTCAACATTCAGTCTAGACTTTAACCCTGTGTGGTAATAAAGATATATTAGCTTACTGATAAACACAATCTAACCTGTCACATACAGAATATGGCCCATATTTTCTACACTACAGTGACAGTTTCATTCTTTTATTGGTCTTGTTTCTTGAAGATGATGCAGACACATGTGGGCGACTGTTTCCAAGGTAACAGTCTGTGTGAAGTTGGTGAGGTAGTGAAATCTGGGTTCAGGCCAGTTCAGGAAAAAGCTTCCCTCTTCATTCACCACTTAGATACACTTTCTCAAAATAAAAGGGAAAAATGTCTTGAAATTAATAACAAAAAGTGCATCAATATAGTGATTTGAACCCCTTCACGCACAGAGGTCACTAAAGTGGACAGCTATTCAAAAAGCATTTTCTTGTATATGCATGGGTTTTGATGGCATAGTTGCACATCAACCTCTACAGTGGATGCTATGCATCATCCATACACTGCCACCAAGGGGTAATATGTATGTCAAATTTTTTCCCCTTCCAAACCAAGATGGCCAATGGCCAGTCAGAAATGCCAAGTTGCTCTGGAATATCCATCCATTTCTTTTTTTTCCTAGGAGACTCTTGCAGGTAAAAAATGTTGTAGCATGAAGCAATATCTAATGAGTCATATCACAGTTAAATTTTCCAAGTATTGATTTTAGATTGGTAGGAAATTCGGATTAATTATCTGTCCACTAAACTGGACATCATGCATCACTAGCTATTTCAGCTACAATTCATATTATTGCTGTGACTGTTGTTTTTGAAAATACTTCATCTGCAGTAACTTTTTTGACTCTAAAGAAATGTATTTGTTATTAGAATATCATTTTCACAATAAAAAAAAAGAATAATTTGTATTAACATAAAAAAGTCATGTGATTGTTACTTGTAATGCATTACTCATTACATCAAAAAAAGAATCTTTATTCTTATTACGTAATGTAACACTGCTCATTTCAGATGAGATTGAAAACATCTCACTGCTAAGTTTTCTCAGAGGAGAGCTATGGTAGAAATGTGTCCATCTTGAACATAATCAGAATTATCAGCTAATAAGGGTAAATTGACATACTCTGGTACTGGGAGCATCTGAGTTGGGTTTCCACAGTTGTACCTTGACAGGTTGTAAAGATATTTGATGGAATCACATTCTCATGTTCTGATAATTATGCGAAGTTCAAATTTCAGTTGTGTTTGCAATATTTTGTGTTTTTATTTTTTGTATATATTTTATAGTTTTCACATGATTTTATATAATTTTATTAATTGGTTTGTTAAATACACACAATATTGTTGTGTTATTACTGTATTATGTTTAATACAGTATCTCTTCAGTTAAAACCATAAACATATACTTTCCACTAAAGTGGACATCTGAAATCTCTTTGAAAAATGTGTAAAAAAAAAAAAACCCATTTCAAATCTTGTTTTTCATGACCTAAGAGCAATAAAAACACAGGAAAATAATCCTGACCGAGGTTGTCATAATTCATGCATGAAAGGGTTAAGCTGCTAAATGGTACAGTCATTGGACTCATTCTTAACAAAAACTTTATTTTGACTTCAGAAATGTTGAAATCTCTGGCAAGGCTGTTATTCAGAAACCATGTATGAAAGAGATAACCTGCAGGAGTGCAAAACTAGAGAAACTGGTTAATTTTCCTTGTTGCAGTTTGCACTTTCACTTTACATTGTACATTGGAACAGGCAAAATTGATTTTACCAAAACTTTAAATCCTGAACAAAAGAACCCCCCCCCCCCCCCATATTAGGATCCTATATTAGGAATTTAAACCTCTGAGCGGTAAGATGTTAGGCAGGAGGTGGATTGCAAAATGTTTGTTTACTGCTGGTAAAATCAGTGCAGATTTTCATTTTGCACAAAGCAAGATTGGATCTCTGTGTTGCAGAACTGTAATTGCTGGTTTCACAGAAAAGGCTTAAGCCTAGCCACAGACTAAACTGCATGTTAAAGCTGTCTTAAAGGGATAGTTCACCCAAAAATGAAAATTACACCATGATTTACTCACCCCCAAGCCAGACAAGGTGTATATGACTTTCTTCTTTCAGATTAATACAATCGGAGATATATTTAAAAAATATCCTTGCTCTTCCAAGCTATATAATGGCAGTGAATGGGGGGCCTGATTTTGAAGCAAAAAAAGTGCCACCATCCATTGTAAAAGTACTCCACACGGCTCCAGGGGGTTAATAAAAACCTTCTGAAGTGATGTTGAAGTGAAATTACGGTTTTTGTATGAAAAATATCCATATTTAAAACTTTATAATCTAAAATAACTAGATTCCAGCAGATGGACATATATACAAACTGCGCAAGTCGACTTGCTCCACCAGAGTAACACGTGATGCGATGTATGACACAGGATGTGGGAGTATCGTAAGCTTAGAAGCCTCTTGCGATTTAAACAAATAGGGTCTGTGCAACAAACTCAAGCTCTTCTTCTTTTACATTTAAAAATCCTCTGACATTTCTCTTTAAAATTTCTAATTTTTGACCGGGTTTGTTTTGCTATATCCTCTGCGCTTCCGCATTCGTCATTACGTCATGCGTCAGGTCACAGGTTACTCTTCTAGTTATTATAGTTAATAATGTTTTAAATATGGAAACCCATCGCTTCGCTTAAGAAGGCCTTTATTAACCCCCTGGAGCCGTGTGGAGTACTTTTATGATGGATGGATGCAATTTTTTTGCTTTAAGATTAGGCCCCCCGTTTACTGCCATTATAAAGCTTGGAAGAGCAAGAATATTTTTAAAATATATCTCTGATTGTGTTTGTCTGAAAGAAGATAGTCATATACACCTAGGATGGCTCGAGGTTGAGTAAATCATAGGATAATTTTTGGGTGAACTAACCCTTTAACTTAAAGCAGCTTGAACTGACATATCTTAAAATATGTCAGTGCCATTGTTTTGTCTCAAGATGCATACCAGTAATGTTTTTTTATAAGGCACATTTAAAAAAGCTTCTGAAATGTCCTAATTTAACTAAGGCCTACTCCTGCTTAATCTAAGCCTTGTCTGTGAAACCAGGCCCATGTCTGTACCCATCATAGTCTTTGCAGGGGACAAATTCTTTTTAGTCAGTATCGACTTTATAGTGACATTAAACGTCTAGACTGGAACAGTGATTCTTGTCAATAAAGTAGACATATGTTAACTACCTCAAGCAATGTTTTTGTAACAGTGCAAAATATCAGCATAGAAAAATGGCGCCACTTAGTGGGAAAACTTGATACATGACACAAAGACACAAAAATGATTTATGATTGTATTTTTAAAGTGAAGAAGGCTAAACAGTTCCCAAAATTTTGTTCTATCAAAATGTTTGGCCATATATAGTAAGACTAGAACTAGAAAGAAAAATGCTATGTTGTATTTACACTATCTGCCTACGTGAACTGTTTTAATCAGTTTATGGATTTGAGATTTATTTTACTCCTGTTAAACAGGATTTATATTTGAACAAATTTAAACTCCAAACCAAAGCAACACGTAATTGTCTTTGATGTGGTGTGATAATGAAGCGGGAATTCCTGCTCAACTGGACTGAACTTGTTAAGAAAAAATTAATTGGGATTGTGCATGCTTTAAAAGGTCAATCTAATTGACTAACAAGGTTACAATTATCAAAGAATTATCAAAGACAAAACAACAGAGCATTAAAAAATACTTAAATGTATGACCCAGCCACCAGGCACGGCAAAGTATTTCATTGTCCATAAGCTCGTATTTTCCTCTTGTTTAATTTTGGCATTTAAAAAAAAAAAAAAAATCTGTGTGACCTGTCTAGTTTTGGATATGACACTCTCCTATCAGTCTCTATCCTGGTTGAGTTTCTTGAGCTCTGCACAGTTTTGTTTCAAACACATTAACCTCCTGCTTCGATCTGTTTTGTTGCTCTCACATTCTGGAATCATAAACTGACCTCCAAATAGTTCTCATCAGGATCAGGCTGTGCTCTGAGGCATATAGCTTCATACCATTAGTATGAATAACTGCCCCTCCTACGTACAGTCTATTGAGTCTATACACCTTTTCCTCTTTATTAATACGTTTATGTAGCTCTGTTTTCTCTAAAACCTCGTTTTCCCAACGAGTAACACTTGAGCGAATGTCTATCAAAATCAATCAAGATTTTCCATTACTATTACCTATTATGCATTTTCAACTTGTGTACTGAACTTTTAGCTAACGTTATGAATGAAACATGTCCTTTAAATTTGTGCTTTCTAAAAGTGCATTATTATTATTTTATGTTATGTGCACAAAGTATTCGTGCGCCCCTATGTCCTAGAAACATGTCAAATCTGGGATCTTTTGTGAGGTCTTTTTTCTGCAGTTCCTGTGTGCGTCTGAACGGGGCGGCCGTGATCCGGTCGGTCGCAGCGGGTTTGGTGTACTGCACGAGCTGCCGTAGAGTGTGTGTCACTCCCTCATCAGCGGCTCGCTGAAACATGGCGTCAGTGCACACACGGGCGAGCCTCAACTCTGCAGACGGATAGAGAAATAAAGTGTGCACCTGGACTCATATCATAGACCAGTCTTTGCAAAGTGGACCTATATTTTCCTGGACATGTTCTGATTCATGCACGGGTGAAAGGAGAGCCATCACGTCGATTCATACCCGGGTATGGAGCCTCCGGATGAGATCAGGTAAGGGAAGCGCATCAGAACCAGTGCATGCGTGTTTGTGTACGTGTGTTTGTATACATATATGTGTGTGTGATCACGCAACTATACACAGCCGGGATTCAGGACACGCCGCCAAATAGTGCACCCATTGAGACCGTATTGGGAGCGATTAGACCGCATGCGCGAAGCAGCTTCGAACAGCTAGTGAGGGGAAAGCGAGTCATTTCCGCGAATCGTTCGTTTCAACAGAACCTATTCAGAAAAGGATTCAGTGGTCTTTTATGACACGCCGGCATTTTATATTTCATGTTTTAAAACAGGCCCTGTTTAATACGTTTTTAAAATAGATTTATTAATAAATGTGTTTATTGCAATTTCATGTGTCACTGTTCAGCTTGTTGCTGACATGATTTAGCTAATCAAAAAACTTGGCTTGAAAACTTCTCTCACGTTATATTAAAATGGTGTTCATATTAAAACTCCTTTCTTTGTATGTGCGTTGACAAAAAATTATAATTGTTAACATTTCTGCTAATAAACGAATCCTCGGTTCACTCCATATGCTTAAAGGGTTCGTTCACCCAAAAATGAAAATTACGTCATTTATTACTCACCCTCATGTCGTTCCACACCTTCATTCATTCATTCATCTTTTAAACACAAATTAAGATATTTTGACAAATCCGAGAGGTTTTTTAAAATCTATTGAAAGCAACGAAATTACCACATTCAAGGTCCAGAAAAGTAGTAAAAACATTGTTAAAGTAGTCAACGTGACTACAGTGTTCTGTGTCAGAAAGCCAGCTTATTATTGGCCGGCTTCTGCTCAACATCACACACATGCGTCGTGCTGCTCACGTGACCAGAGCCAGCCAATACTGAGCCGGCGTTCGGACGTAAACAGGGAAGCTCTGCAATGTAAATAGCATAGCAGAATGATAGGGGAGAGAGTTGTTTTTTGTTTTTGCGCACAAAAAGTATTCTGTTCGCTTCATAATATTAAGGTTGAATTACTGTAGTCACGTCGACTATTTTAACGATGTTTTTACTACTTTTCTGGACTTTTTTTCCTTTCAGTTGAGGATAAAAAACCTCTCGGATTTCATCAAAATATCTTAATTTGTGTTTCGAAGATGAACAATGGTCTTACGGGTGTGGAACGGCATGAGAGTGAGTAATTAATGACAGAAATTTCCTTTTAGGGTGAACTAACACTTAAATGCATCTCATTACGAGTCATCTCACTTATTGGGTGTTTCTCATTTGTGCATCCTCGTTTCCTTTCCTCACATCTCCGCTTCACCCCCATAGAATGCGACGGAAGGATATAAGGAAAGAAAATCAGGAAAGAGGATTCGAAGGAATTCTTATTTGTACATTGGATTATTCTTGATTGCTCGAGCGTCACTTAAAAGCATCATAAGCTGCGCTCAAGGGATCTGCCCTTATTTTGTTTGGTTATTTAAGAAATTCATAATAAATAATAAAGCAAGATGCCCTGTTTAAATATGTGTGATGTGGTTTATTTAAACTGCAAATTTAAAGCATAAATTAAAATTATTGTGACAGATGTGAATCAGATACATGTCATGTTTTTCGGCAAGCATAGGATATACACCTGTGCTCCGCTGGAAGCTTCCTTAAGCTTCTTCAAGGAAGCATCAAGTTAAGTATTTAAAAGCACTCACTTATTTCTTGATACCTTACGAATCGGAAAGGTTCAATTAATCAATGAGTTGACCTGAGAACCGATTCAGTCTAGTTCATATCGGTTTCGTGAGTGGTTCAACCAATTCATTGAAAAGATCCGACTCACTAGAATGATTCATTCACCGCTGCAACTCTCTTCCTGCCACAAAGTGATCCCGCTTTGCAGCGCAACACGAAGCAGAATTTCACATTAAAGTTGCAAACTTTTTTTTCACAAGGATTGAAAATAGTTACCTCAAAGCAAGCGTATGCATGATTACATATGTTCCTGAGGGAAAAAACTCAGCGTTGATGGAAAAAAACAGACCTGTGGGAAAGGTAAAGCGATTGTGCGTCCATATGCAAGATCATTGTACTCCGCTGGCGCGCGAGTTATGTACGGTATCCATCTCTTTCACTTTCTGCAGTGTGTCTTTTAAAGTTTCGAGGCTGTGTACTATTTTTTTTTAGTGCATTGTTGCATGGACAGATCACCGGTTATATCCGGTCTCGATATCTGGGTGTGATTATAAATGTTGAGATTGTCGGTTCAGTGTTCAAGTTTATTTGCATCATTCTTCGAGCGCAACTTGACTTCCACAGAACTTTAACAAACATCACGGACTACGAGTGAAGTTGGACGTTGATCCGATATCAGGTATGAAGCAAGAGTCGTGATTGAATATAATATATCCAGTCGGTACATCACGAGTCCTGTGAGTCAGATTGACACACACTCCCTTAGTGAGTTGGTGAAATGTTTGATTTGCCATTCCCAGAAATCACCCGTCTGGGCTCAACTGAGCAGAATTTCTTGGATTTGACGTGCAGCATCTGATTCTGGGAATTTAGTTGTTTTTTTTTGTTGTTTTTTTGTTTTTTTAAAGCATTATTTATTCACTGATGTTTGGGGTTCTTTTGAGACCCATGTGCACTGTACAGATTGTTCTGGCATCTTATTTTCCCCCATTTCTCTTGTTGGCCAGTGGCCACAAGCCTTTTTTTTTTTTGCAGTGGATTATTTGCTGTCATAAATGATGTGTTCAACCTCACTGTCCTCCAGCATTTGAGTCCTTCTGTTTAAGATCATGTTCAGAAAGTGTTGTTTGCCCACTGCCATGTGCACAAGGCTTTAGCTGATAAAGCCCAGTGGAATGTTTTGCTGGAGTGTTTTCATAGTTTTCTCTCATATGACCCCACGCAACATCACCGAAAGTGTTTGCCCTGAACGCCCGGCGACAGCTTCTCAAGAATGCCTTGTTGTGTCTCTTTTCCTGCTCTCCCCGCCCTTCCTAGCAATTCTTTGCGATAAACTGCTTTCATTGGTAAGTGTTAGGATAGAGATAATTTGTTTAGAATGCAAGATCAGAGATTTGTTGTGCATTTTAAGTTCTTGTTTCCTGTGTGTGCAGTTCATGTGAACTGGGCCTCTATGAGGTGAACTTTAAATGCATTTATAGGGTGAAATTAGTTAGTGTATGTGTTGCCTCTGAACATTTTGAACTGAACTCTGAACTCAGTTGTTGCTTCTGAACGTTTTGGAATCCTTAGTACGTGATGTATGTTATTCAGTGATGTCACTGATCGCTCTGCAGCCGCTGAGCAAGCTATTCTTCAGTATGGTTGCTGAACATGCAAAATTGATGTTTTTAATTTTTACGTGATTGTATAGCATGCTGTAAATCTTATCCCTGTTCATTTATGACCACAAGCATGCCTCAGTTCCAGGATGTGGTGCACTAAAAGAATGTTGACCTCACGTCCTGGAGGCACCCATGGCTGGAAGTCATTAATTTATTTCTTTGCACAGTCCATGGTGCAATGCTTCAGATTGCTGTCAGTCCCATGTCTTTTCTGACTTTTGTAGAATTATCATTTCAGCTATTGTTATCAAGTAGCTTCATCATGTTTAACGTACATCTGCATGATTCTGGATAAATTGAAAATCGTGTAATTTAATAGATAATTTAACACTATCAATGTTAATTTGAAAATATTTCATTAATTTGAATTATATTTAAAAAATGTTTTAATGAATTATTCAATGACTCACTCAAAGACTTCACTTGTTTCATCACTAGGGATGGGAATCGCAGGGTACCTCATGATACGATGCGATCACAATACATGGCTTATGATAACAATATCACAATACAGTGATTCTGCGATATTTGATATATATGAAAACAAAATGCCAGTGAAAAGGTTAAGTGCAGGTTAGGTTTTCTCTCTTTATTAAAGTCCAAACTGTTAGAAAACAGCACACAATTTTTCAGTCTATAAATTAAATTTAACATTTTAAGTAAATTAAACATTTTATGCTTATACTCTTTAAAAGCTTTAACTTTTCTTTGTGTGTAAACTGACACATTTAGCCTAAGTTAGCTGCTTGTCGACTTGGTACATTAAAAAAATTACCAGCCTCTTTTATTTAAATGTGGGAAAATTTTGGTGTTTACCAGCTTCCTTAAAATAACCCTGGAAATAGTGTTGTCAAAGGTACTGACTTGGTTTTTTTTTAAATGTTAAAAATGTGACACAACCTGCATAGCCTAGCATTTTGAACGCTATTGAGCAGATTCTTAAACATCTCTGATTGGCCATTGTGTGTTCACGCACTCAACATATGTCTGTGAGTGGCTACAATGATCAGCGCTTCTAAAATTGTAAATAGACATCTTTGACGCTCTTCACTGAATGCTTACAGACTCACACGGGAGCATTTAAAAGCAGGCATCTATCAGCAGATCCCTAATATATCCGCTGATGGATGCCTGCTCTCAAACGCTCCCTTGTATATCAGAGTAAGCGCTTGGTGAAGAACGTCAAAGATGTCTACGTTTGTCACATCAATGGTATAAAAGCCCAAGTGCATCCAAACTTTGAATTTAAACGTGGCTAGGGGCATCTATTATTTTACTCGCACTGCTGTCCGCTATCCTGTTATTGAGTGTAAAACATGTTTTTGGTCTGTCCAGTTTTTAATGTTCATGAGACATGTTTTGTAAGATGGACCCAGAAAAACATTTACAATTTTAATAATAAATACAATTAAAGAATCTTTTATAGAGTTATGTATTTGCAAAATAAGTTTAATAATTTATTGTATTATTTGTATTTATTGAAAATGGAATCTTTATCTGCCATGAAATCACCGTAAAATTGAGTTATATAATCAAGGCATGCTTTTCACACGATTTTTTTTTTTTCACTAAACAAACACAAACATGGCTTTTATTCATGTTTCAAAATAACATGGCAATAAACAGCAGCATTTACCTTATTTAAAAAAGATGTTTGAAAGTATGCAAAAATGCAGTAATTTGATGCAATACTGCAAACAAACTGTTAAAGCGGATTCGTTTAAATGGACAGCTGAATCATGAAAATAAATTGAATTGAGATTTAAATCAGAGATGCTATGTATATATGTATGAACCATTTTAATTTTGTTGGGCATTTGTGACATAAGAAGTTTGCACGAAACTGGCCCACTAGCCAGTTATTTAAAATAACAATATTCTAAATCTAGTTTATAATAGTTTTATTTCACAGCCATAATAGTATTCATTAAATATTGGATATGCGATCAGCCCTATTAGTTCACACAGCTGTTCTCTGAAGCCAAATGGGATGAACTTGTGGTTTATATACGCATGTTTTTGATATTTCTTTCCTCTTTGTGCCTTTTTTAGGTTGCAAGGTTAGTATTTTTGGTTAGTATGTTGGCTGAGCACCTGTATCTCTTTGCCCAGCAGAGCTTCAGCCCACTGTGTCCTCTTTTTGACTTCAGGAAGGAAGTGCCGAGATGTAACACATATCATCCTAAAGCGATCACTTGTCTAGCGAAACTCCCAAAACAGTCTTTAGTTTCTCATGTAATACCTTCCATTATGCTTTCAATTGTCCGGAGAGGGTGTGCACCAGGGGTGGAGGTTAGAATATCGGCTTATGTTGAGTCCTCCATGCAGAGGTATTGGCTAGACAAGGTTGGTGGTTTTTCATTGGTCCCTCATGCAACTCTCACTCCATTCTGGTCCACATGCTCATGCCTTAATGTCACCCACCCACACATGCGCACACACACACACACACACAGACATTCTCTTTCTCTCTTGCTCTCTCTCTCTCTCTCTCTCTCTCTCTCTCTCTCTCTCTCTCACTCACACACTCACACACACACACACACACACACACACAAGTCATTCTGCCTTGCGGCCTCAAATGGTCATTATGTGGACACAGGAAATGATATTGTACAAATCTGTGGCATAGTGATGGGAAATAGAGCAAAGCTTGTTTTAAAATTAGAGGAAGTCTGCTTTAGCATTCCTGGAACTCACTTTTCATAATGTGACTTTGCGCTATTATGCACTTCATTCATCCACTGCCAACATCAGTCACTCCATGCATAAGTTGTATAGGCTGCAATTATAGCAATGAATCATATATTTAATTTGTGCCTATAGAGATCTTATTTAAGAGGCCAACATTTAACTTAACAAGCAACATTACTTTTAACTAGTTTGAGTCATACAATTATAGTAAATGTGAAGACGTTTTGTTTTCTTGCAGATGTATTCTTAGCATGGAAGTGGACATACGTTGTGATGAGGAGGATGCAAATCAATAATACCGAAACCTCAAAGTGCTGCACTTGTGCTGCTTTTACAATAAGGAAAATGTGCAGGAATGGATGAGTCTTTCTGGTTCTTCATAGCCTTGATAATACAGTTTAGTAATGGCCTGAGTGCATCACTATTGACTGCACAGTACAACATAATTCTGGCTGCTAGGTCAGTAAAAACCAGTTTACATTTACACATTTGTAGGCACTTATCCAAGTGCATTCGATTTACGTTTATGAATATTCACAAAATAACTGTTTTTGAAATGTTAGAAGAAATCTCTAATGTAATTTCTGAACCAAAACACCTGCACCAAACAAAGCTGCAAGTAAGGTTGATTGTCCCAAACTTCCATCAGTAGTTGATCCAATGTTGTCCTCTCATTCGGGCTGTTCAAACAAATGGCTTACGTTTTAATTTGGTGCCGCTAGCGACGCAGAAATTACCCAGCTCACTTTTAACTTTGTTTGTAGGTTCAAAACCTGCATATGCAAAAACCCAAACCAGAACCATTACACTTGTTCCTAGATTGTACCTTCATGTCTGTGAGGAAATATTGAATGTCAATTCCATGAAATCATGAGCTCAAGGAAATACACTCAAGGGGACATCACAGGCCAGTGGAGTTGTTTACTAACAACATTCTGGATATTTTATTTCTAGTGCTTGTTGGGAAAGGTCATATGGATGCATGTTTTGTGCCTGAGTTGCAACCAAGTTTTTTTAAAAATATTTTTCATCTTAGTATTTTTCTAAATTTTATTAAATAAAGTGATACTCAAGATACTCATGTTAATTTGATTAAGAGTGACAGTAAATACAATGTTATAAAACATTTTCAAACAATGCTGTTCTTTTGAACTTTAGTCATCAAAGAATCCTGAAAATAAAAAAAAATAAAAAAAAATGTTTTTTATTAAGCAGCACAACTTTTCAGTGTAAAATCAGCATAATATTTTAAATTGTGTTAATATTTCACAATATTAATGTTTATTGTGAAATTAATTTAGTTTTTTAGTAAAATAATTGTAGCCTTGGTGATCGTAAAACAAAATCTTACTGACCCCAAACCTCTGAACATTTAAGTGCTCACATTATAAGAATATACCATTAAGTACATATGTTGTGACTGAGTACATTTCCGTAAAAAAATCATACTTCATTACTTTGAAGTGGCACTTCTTTGTGAACAGTGAGTGTATAGACCAGAATAATAATTGATAAATAATTTGTTTTGATTGATTACTTGTTGCAACCCTTGGTACCAAAAATAAATGGATGGATGATTGGTCTTTCTGTTACCTGTGTGTCAGCAGAAACCTATAGTGTCCAATCAGGACTTCATTGTGACTTGCACTGCCTCAAATCAAGAAGCTCAGCAGGGATGTTATCTGGCTGTTAGAGAAGAATGTGTGTGTGTGTGTGTGTGTGTGTGTGCGTGCGCGCACATGCCAGTGGTAGCAAAGAATTGCTCGCAAGGCATCATGTCAAAGGTAGTTTCTGGCGTGACTTTACTACTTGTTCCGTGTTATTGGAAACATGGTGTTCCTTTAGGTTTTGGTCTGTAAACATCCTTTGAAAAACTGTTCCATTTATTTCCATTCTCTTCTTTTTTCATTACAAGTCCATGTTTCCTCTGTAAATTTGTTGTATTTTTATTTTTTTTTAATGGGGAAAATAGCCAGTCTTTTTCTTCCTTTCTTCCTTATCCTGCTTTTCTGCCAGAGTGAATCTCACAAAAACTGTCAAGAAATATCCAGGTCATATTTTGACCCAAAATCAAAGAAAAGAAAAATTTTAAATTTTATAAATAAAAGCCCATTTTTAAGACATTTTATGAATTAAGGTGATTTTAGTAAAAAATACATGTGTACAAACAGGATGATTTGTTACTGTATTTACAATTTAAAGTAACTTTTTTTCTATTTTAATATATTTAATTAATATATTTAATGTAATTTATTCCTGTGATGGCAAAGCTGAGTCTTCAGCATTACTCCAGTGTTCAATGTCACATGATCCTTCAGAAATCATTCTAATATATTGATTTGGTGCTCAAGAAGCATCCTAATATTATCAATGTTGAAAGTGTTGTTTTCAATGTGGCTTAATTGAAGCATTTGAACATTCCTGTATATCTTTTTTTTTTCTGTTGATTTTGGGGAGAAAATTTGAAAATCTGGAGTTCTTATAAAAAGTTATACACTTCCTTTTGCACATTTTCATTTAGTGGGAAACTTCATGGGTCCCGGGACCTTTTTCTTTTTTCTTTTGAAGCCCCCAGGCCTAAATAGTATGTTATACCTTAGTGGATCTAAGTAGGCTCATAACAGGGCCTGGGCCTTACCCCCCGCCTGACAACACTCCTTATTCTGATTTCTGAATAGTTACATAAATTATCTATACATAAAATATGCAGTATTGTTGTCGAAAGTCTTAAAAATATTAATAATTTCAGCAATATCAACTATTCCTATCACCGGCTGGGACCAGGCATTAGACGCTGAGACAGTTCAGTTCATGTGCCGCTCGCACACAATGAAGCGCTGCAGGCTGCAACAATGACTCCAGTGGCGGGTGGGGTCAGAGTTCACTGCCCTCTCTTGACTGTAGTGAGGCAGATGTGGTCAGCTCTGTTTATGGCTCTTGTCAAAGGCAGTCCTCTGCTGTATAGTTTGTTCCTAATAACCTTGGATAAGCTATTCAGTGGACCCGAGCTCCATATGCAGCCGTAAATCAACAACTTGTGTTGCTTTTGTGCATTGTGGGGTTGCACTCGGCACTGCCGTGGTGTTCCTGCGGGTTGGATGCCTTTCAATGGGGTGATAGCACAGAGGCGGAACTCTCTAGACCTCTCCACTCTAGTGCTCAAGCAGCGTTCAATGAAGATACGTCATGACAACCAAACAAACAGCCGGAGCCTGGGTGATTTCACCATTTCCTGTGTCATTCCTGAAGGGTTTGGTCACAGTTAGACTCTGCCCAGGGCTGCACCTTCAAACACAAACATTCTGTCATTCTCCCAGCAAGCTTTTTAGAGTTTTACTAGGCTGTTTGAGCCTAAATTTTGCACAAAAACACCCTGCAATGCATGCAACTAGTTTGATTTCTGTACATGCAATGTTTTACAGTAATTGCTGGTCCACACAAACTCATCTCTGCAAGTGCTGTGAGTTTGGGTCACTTTATAACGTGCATTTGGGAACGCGATATCTTCCCAAACTTGTATGGAGAAGCAATTTGAAACTGGCTGTTGTCAAGAAAAGATAGGGTTTAAGGAATTCTTGCGGTTTTCCATCAAAACAAAAACTCCACGGGTTAGCGTTTGAAAATAAAGGAATTAAGATAGACATTAGTACTGTTATTAGACATTTGTACTGTAAAATAAATACAAATTGTTGTTGTTATTATTATTATGTTTCTTAAATGCTCAATTGTTTTATATTGCAGTGAAGCATTACATTAGTAATATTACTAATTTTAATATTTTTATTTAATAAGAATTATTATTATTTTATAGTCATACTGATTCACAAACACAAAATGTTTGGCCGAATTATGCAGCCCTACAAATAAGTACAGCAAATCTGGAGAAGAAAATCACAATTTTTTTTATCAGTAAAGTCACAATTAGACTTTTTTTCCCCCTCCAAATTGTGCAGCCATTGCCAAATTGTTGTGCTTTTTTGTGATGTGAGTAAGCTAAATGTAAATGATGGGTCTTGCAGTGGTATCCATATGTTAAGTGGCGGCAACGGTGGGGTGCGGGGTGTCGGCAGTCTGTGTCTGAATGTTCTGGCACGAGGACCACAATACCCTGCAGCAGGTGTCTGGGAGGACTTTTGGTCTGCCTGGAGATTCCCTGGGGGTTTTGGGGGGAATTGATGTATGTGTGAGGGGCAGATGGATGACTCTGGCTTTCCTCAGAGTGGTCTTTGTGAGTGAAATCACAGATTAAGTCAAATAAAGTCTGACCCCACTGTGAAAGTGATCCTTTCCTTCATTGCTTGACAATGGCCCCATATCAATATAATTTTCCTCCCACACAAACACACAGACATGCACGTGTCCAAATACACCTACATACACAGTTTGTCTCAGCATGATGGGGAGTTTTTTGCACCAGTTTGCTCCCTCCCACTAGCAAATGCAGTCCTTTTTTGTTTGTTTCATTGTCTATGGGATGAATGTCCTCTTCTGATGCTTTTTGTATTCCTCTTAAAAGACTTTTATTAGTTCACTTTTAATTTTTTTATACATTTCTTTTAAACTTATGTCTCAAGTGGTCACCCTCAGTTTTTTTTTGTTTTTTTTTTAATTAAAAACTTAAACTAAACTTTTATTAAACCTAAAAATTAAAACTTTAATTTGGAGACAGAAGACATTGCACATTTGCAGTTAAAGTTTTGCATGTGTTGTTGA
This sequence comes from Elopichthys bambusa, assembly GCA_037101425.1. NCBI lineage: Eukaryota > Metazoa > Chordata > Actinopteri > Cypriniformes > Xenocyprididae > Elopichthys > Elopichthys bambusa. The sequence continues at coordinate 12,432,092 of CM074443.1, forward strand.
ACATGAGAGCTGCTATTTTATATCTAAATCTATTTAAGCCTCAGCAATATGAAATGTTAAATGTTGGTGTTATGACAGTTTAAAGCACAGTAATATATCTGACTTGTTCGTCCTACTCTAATTTTTCACACATGAGGGGGCAAGATTTCTTTAGCTATGTAGACACAATATAACTTGCTTCTTGACTTTGCTGTGGATTTCTTAAATTCTTTCATTTTGATCTCAGAAATGTGGAGTTTACCAAAGCTGTTCATCGCCATAATCATATTTTGGATTGTTCTGATTTCTGTTCAGGCTCAAGGACTCGTCCAAAGATGTGCCCCAGCGGAATACTGAGGTGGATGAGTCTTGGGACGAGCCCAGCCAGGAAGAGGAGAATCTCTACAGCACCTCCCCTCCCCGCACTCCTCGGCAGATGAAACGCATGTCCAACAAACACCAGAGAAACAACCAGGGGTCAAAGGGCAAAGGTGAGAGCCCTTAATGTTGCAAGTTCCTGAAACATATGGTGTTAGGGCCCCACCAGTGGTGCACAGCCATCATTCTGGAGTAACATTCAAGCACTTGAGATCATGTTGAATTAAAATTTATGCATTTGACGTTTAAATAAAGAAAAGTGCAGCACCTCCAGCTCTGTGTAAAACGATGATTATTAGAAGGTTTTATTAAAGAATAACATCTAGGGCTGCAACAGCTAAGAAAAGTTTTTGATAATTGATAATGAAAATAGTCAACAATAGTCAGATGTTTGCACTATTCACAGAGATATCTGTATATAACTCGGGGGGATGGAAAAAAGTAATAAAAAATAATAAAATGGCACATTATAATTTTAATATTCTATTATATTGCTTGTAAGTAATACAAGAAATACAGTGCAGAGTATACTAAGTAGATATAGAAATGTATGACAGTTTAAAGATTTATTGTAATAAATGGGTTTAGTCATCTTTCTTCAACTTTCATCTCTTTCATCAACAGAGAAGCCGTCTTCCTCCAGCCCGTTGTCTCAACGAGAACGTGAAGGAGCCAGATCAGCTGAACCTCCTGAAGAACATAGCTACAAGCAGGAAAAGAAGCAGCGCTTCAATCAGCGCTCCAACGAGCGGGACAGCAAGTTCGAGGGCTCCTTCATGCTGGATTCGGTGTCCAAGTCCAGTACCATTGGTTCCAGAAACATGGATCCCCGCAAGCCCTACCTGAGCCTGGGCATGCTGCCTGTGCGCACCCACCGGCAGACCTCACGCACAGACTGTCCGGCGGACCGCCTCAAGTTCTTTGAGACTCTGCGGCTGCTGCTTAAACTCACCTCCATGTCATCCAAGAAGAAGGAGAAGGAGCAGCGAGGCCTGGAGAACACTGCCTGTATGGGCCAGAACAACGAGGTCATCTGGTTGGAGTTGCAGGCCTGGCATGCCCGCCGTAGCGTCATGGAGCAGGACTTGTACCTATACACTGCCCGCCAAGCCATACCTGACATCATCAACGAGGTTCTGCACTTCAAAGTGGATTATAGCAGCCTAGCCGGGCTTGAGAGCAACGCCTCGGTCGAGGAGAGCAACTCCTGTCCCGGTGAAACCAACTGCAGGAACGATCCGTTTAGCTTTACCACCTGTTCCACGTCCTGGGGAGAGATTGACGCAGCTGCTCCACTTTCTTCAGCGCTGGAGTGCCGGGAGCACCTGCAAAGGCAGCGAGTAGCTTTCGATCAGGTCAAGCGGGTCATGTCTCTGTTGGAGTCAGTGGAGGCTCTTTACCCATCACTGCAAACCTTGCAGAAGGACTACGAAAAGTACGCAGCTCGGGATTTCCAGGGCAGGGTGCAGGCGCTCTGCTTGTGGCTCAATATCACTCAGGACCTGAACCAGAAGCTGCGTGTAATGGGCACCGTGCTGGGCCTCAGGGACCTTTCCCGCATTGGCTGGCCCATCTTCGAGATCCCCTCGCCTCGCTGTTCCCGTGGCAATGAGGATGATGAGGATGACACGGAGTCCACCGCTACCTTCACCGCCGACAATGACGGGGAGGAAAGGACCTTGAGCGAGGCGACCAGTGATGGGGAGCAGTCGCCTTGCCTCACACCAAAGTTTTCACGCCTCATGTCAGAGGAGGAGTTTCTCCCACGGGACAACGAGACCTGCTATTGTCCCACTGCCATATACAGGCCGTTTGTGGATAAGGCACTTAAACAGATGGGACTGCGTAAACTGATCCTCAGACTGCACAAGCTGATGGACCGCTCGCTGCAGAGGTCCAGAACTGCTCTGTTGAGTCACATGCCGGCTCAAGAGGTGAGGGAGCAACTGTGGTGCTGCCAGGACGTTAGTTTGGTTCTAAATGTGTGGAATATCAGAGAAAATATGAAAACATTTCTTTTGGCTTCATGGCAGTTTGGAAAAAATGAGAGAGATTGTTTTAAAGGATTAGTTCAACCCAAAATGAAAATACTTTCATCATTACCTCACCTTCATTTTGTTCCAGACCTGTATGACTTTTTTGCTTCTGTGGAGCACAAAGAGGATCTGTACTGGTTGCCCTTTCATGCTATTGCTATAAATGGGAGCTCCAAGTTCCATAAAGGTCAAAAGGTCATTATTCACTGTAGGGGTGGGCGATTTACCAGTAGACATGATAAATTTGACGACCGGTAGAGATTTTGGATTATCATCTCTATCTGGGTTTTAAACCTTTCAAGCACAATAAGAAGCAAACGGAACAAATTTGGTACTTGCATGCTGTTCTGACAGACATAAAGCACAGCGTCTAAGTACTGAATTGAGTTCTTTTTTTGCGGTGTATTGCACTTGACTGTCTTTGCGAGTATTAATGTAAATGCTGTTTATGTCTTAAGTAAACGTAAACATTTGGGATAAAATCAGATGTGTGTCAGTATATTAGATCCGTGCATTAGGTCTTAAAGTGACCGCAGCCTAATACACCTGCTGCCATCTGTGTCCTGAATATTAATCAAACAACAAAAGACAAAGAGAAAATCGCTCGCTTCTCTTGTCAAATGTCTTTTGTAGCTTTAATAAGAGTAAATGTATGTTTATTTCATATAAGGAAGATTATGAAGTGTTTTATTTTTACATTTGATTATTTTATTAAAATTTTATGAAATTCAGTGTAATCTAAAATGTTGGCATCAAAACAGCCTTGTTTCCAGCAAAAATAACAATAATGTTATATTTATAAATTGTGGTATAAAATGTTGGTGATATTGCCCACCCCATGATTATCTTTATGCTGTTTACCCCTACTGTGTCAGTGAGTTGAATTCGAGAACCGGATTTGTGAATGAATCATTCTAACCAGTTTTGTGAACCGGATCACCGGTTCATGAAACTTAAAACTTAATGTTTCACTCACATTGAAAAAAGAATATCATATGGGTTTGGAACAACATGAGAGTGAGTACATAATTACATTATTTAGTTGCATGGACTCTTCCTTTTATGGGATGGATGTCAGTGTTCTGTCTTTTTCAGTTTTTCTTATCAGTATTGCTGCAATATTTCATGGTCCTCTGTTTTATGTTCATAACTGAATTTCCATGTCCATATTCTGCTCTGTTCCTGTTAGCTGTCAGTGGTCCCGGGTTATTCTTTGCAGCACTGTGACTACCTTCCAGAGCTATCTCGTCACGTGTCTGGTCAGGTGGAAGAGGAGGCGGAGTCAGGACAAGTGTCGTGGGAGGAGCTAATGGATATGGACCTGCCCTCATTCCGGCCGGCTTTCTTGGTGCTTTGCCGTGTGCTGCTAAATGTTATTCACGAGTGCCTAAAACTGCGCCTTGAGCAAAGGCCTGCAGGGGAACCATCCCTGCTTAGCATCAAGCAGGTCATTACTTACACACATATTGTACATACACTGCCAAAAGTTCATTTAAATTTGAATATATACTGTATATATTAGAGGTCTTCTCGGGTCCTAAAATCTGTACCCGACCCAAATCTGTTGTTACCCGAACCCAACATGCATAAATATGTTTTTTAAAAGAAAAACCTGACCAAAGATAGACCTGATTAAAATTAGACCCAAATCCGACCCGACGGCATTTGTGTAAACTGCATTGATGTGTGCACAGCCTACATCCCCGCAGTCAGTCAGTCAGTCAGTCAGGAAAAATCCAAAATTTGACTGATTTGCCATTACTTTCATTTATTTATTTATTATTACTTTACATTATTTCCTGCCCGGTGGATACAAGTTAATCCTGAGTTCAACTTTCAATTGTGACCAGTGGATTGGAAAGATAAATTTGATAGCTCGATAAAAATTAAACCGATAGCCTAATAAATCATGGATTTGCTAGTGTTGTCTGCAACGCTATTTACCTCTCCGGCAAAGAGTTTCTGCACACAAAAAAGAAAGGCCCATGAACACGCAGCGTAATAAAGTGAGTGGCTTTTCCTGATGGATTTCTGTGTGCGAGGTAACAAGCGTTTGTTCCTTTTCTACATGCATTTCTCAAAAATGTACTTAACACAAACTCGCAAGTGAGCACTGAAGTGCTGAACTGTAAATCACTCAGCACTGTAACCTCGTTACGTCTTATAACTTTTGCCGTAATGTTATTTACCTGACCATAAAATGATTAAAGTTTATTATTCGGGTCTTCTCGGGTCCATTCAGAAAAACCACATTTATTTTAATACTAATACCACTTTAATACTAATACAACTAATACTAATACCACTAATACCAAACCCGACCCATGTCTGAGGCACTCATTGAAGTTTTGGATACAAACCCGCTCAGGTTTCAGGTCGTACCTTGGGGTTTCGAAGCCAAGTGGACCCGTGAAGACCTCTAAAATATATATATATATATATATATATATATATATATATATATATATATATATATATATATATCACACACACACACACACACACACACACATATATGAGCTCTTTTTATTTATTATTCATTGACAAGGCTATTGACTATGGAACTGACACAAGGTGAACTACCACTACTGTCCTAGTAGATATGGTTATCAGCTAATACAGCTGGCAAAGTGAACATACGAGTCTATCAAAAAAAAAAAATTACATTACTTTTTTGATTGCTTAGTTGTGAAACTAACTGATAGTGTTTTTTGTTGCAGATTTGTATGTATTGATAATTATGACTTACGGCTGTTCTGTGATCTGTGATGCTTCTTGGGGAATTGTGTTTGACACTCAAACTCTTAAAAGCTATTCACACATTGGGCATGACTAAGTTAAATCCCATGAAATGATTCCTAGAGGCTACAACAATGACTGAGTGCTGTGCGTTTGTGTGTATTGTAGTTGGTGCGTGAGTGTAAAGAGGTTCTTAAAGGAGGGCTCCTGATGAAGCAGTACTACCAGTTCATGCTGCGAGGCGTCGTCACTGACCCCCAGGGTCTGCAGACTAACGCCAACATCGACGAGTTTGAGGAGGATCTTCATAAAATGCTAGAGGTGGGTTTTTTAGACTGACTAGTATTATCTTATTCATCAACTTTTTTTTTTGCTTTTACATTCATGACAAAGTGCCAGTGATTCATAGAGAAAGTGAATCTTGCTATGCTAAATTCCATATGAAATGTACCAGAGTTCAAGTGAAATATGACCCAGCTTCTTTATGATCGCGTGAATTTGATATGATGCATATAATGATAAACATTGCCTGTATTTGCCACATATGAGGATATTACAAACAGTAAGGCCGCATTTACACTGCAGGTCTTGATGCCCAATTCAGATTTGTTGACTATATCCGAGGCCGAAGAGGAAGTAAAAACGGTGCAATTTGCAATGAACACAGACAAAATAATAATACAAACTTTTGCTTTCTGCATCATTTTTAAAGATCAGCAAAACATTGGTTTAAGCCTTCGCTTTTTTTAAAAGCCTTGACTCTCATTGATGGGAATATCAGATCTTATTTCCACATATGAATGAGGCTTGAGACCAATCTGAGAATGTCAGAATCCATGTGCTTTTTTCCTGCTTACACGTTCATTGGTCATTTCTGATCTGTGCCAGATGGGAGGAAAAAATCAGAATTGAGTCACTTGAACCATGTAATGTAAATGTGGCCTAAGTTTGTTAACAGGATAGTTCTTTCATCATGACTCTTTTCAATGTTTGACAGGTGCTAATCTGTACCAGGGATTTTGTGATAAAATTAGGAAAAACTTTAGATTGGATGGCAGTCAAAAGATAATTATAAGTGATCTAAGTCAAATTTGAAGGGAATTCGTAAAAAAACACATTATTTTGATAGGCCACTTTAGTCATTCTACTAACTATAAGTAACTTTGTAACGGCATGTCAACTAACTCTCATTAGAGTATTAGTAGGTTAGGTTTAGTAGAATAAGTTGATATGTGCTTGAAAAGTTGCTTATAGTCAGAATGTCTGTTGGGGACCATCAATATAAAGTTTTGGCGGATATTAAGCAGACAATACTAATACTCTAATGAGAGTTAGTTGACATTTAGGTACAAAGTTACTTATAGTTAGTAGAATGTCTAAAGTGGACTATTGAAATAGTGTTACCTGAAAGTGTTGTTCAGAAGAATCCAGCAACATCATCATGAACAACAGTGATCTGAGATGAGCTTGAAAAAAGTACACAGACAAAAAA
>CM074443.1:12441215-12446095 GCA_037101425.1 Elopichthys bambusa
GTCCAATACAGTCCCAACAGTGAAGCATGGTGGTGGCAGCATCATGCTGTGGGAGTGTTTTTCAGCTGCAGGGACAGGACGACTGGTTGCAATCGAGGGAAAGATGAATGCGGCCAAGTACAGGGATATCCTGGACGAAAACCTTCTCCAGAGTGCTCAGGACCTCAGACTGGGCCAAAGGTTTACCTTCCAACAAGACAATGACCCTAAGCACACAGCTAAAATAACGAAAGAGTGGCTTCACAACAACTCCGTGACTGTTCTTGAATGGCCAAGCCAGAGCCCTGACTTAAACCCAATTGAGCATCTCTGGAGAGACCTAAAAATGGCTGTCCACCAACGTTTACCATCCAACCTGACAGAACTGGAGAGGATCTGCAAGGAGGAATGGCAGAGGATCCCCAAATCCAGGTGTGAAAAACTTGTTGCATCTTTCCCAAAAAGACTCATGGCTGTATTAGATCAAAAGGGTGCTTCTACTAAATACTGAGCAAAGGGTCTGAATACTTAGGACCATGTGATATTTCAGTTTTTCTTTTTTAATAAATCTGCAAAAATGTCAACAATTCTGTGTTTTTCTGTCAATATGGGGTGCTGTGTGTACATTAATGAGGAAAAAAAGCAAATGGCTGCAATATAATAAAGAGTGAAAAATTTAAGGGGATCTGAATACTTTCCTTACCCACTGTGTGGGTATATATATATATATATATATATATATATATATATATATATATATATATATATATAATATGTAATGTATGTATATATGTATGTGTATATACAGGTGCTGGTCATATAATTAGAATATCATCAAAAAGTTGATTTATTTCACTAATTACATTCAAAAAGTGAAACTTATAACGTATTATATTCATTCATTACACACAGACTGATATATTTCAAATGTTTATTTCTTTTAATTTTGATGATTATAACTGACAACTAAGGAAAATCCCAAATTCAGTATCTCAGAAAATTAGAATATTGTGAAAAGGTTCAATATTGAAGACACCTGGTGCCACGCTCTAATCAGCTAATTAACTCAAAACACCTGCAAAGGTGGGGTCTCAGTCTAGTTCTGTAGGCTACACAATCATGGGGAAGACTGCTGACTTGAGTTGTCCAAAAGACGACCATTGACACCTTGCACAATGTGGGCAAGACACAAAAGGTCATTGCAAAAGAGGCTGGCTGTTGGAACAGAGCTCTGTGTCCAAGCACATTAATAGAGAGGCGAAGGGAAGGAAAAGATGTGGTAGAAAAAAGTGTACAAGCAATAGGGATAACCGCACCCTGGAGAGGATTGTGAAACAAAACCCATTCAAAAATGTGGGGGAGATTCACAAAGATTGGGCTGCAGCTGGAGTCAGTGCTTCAAGAACCACTACGCACAGACGTATGCAAGACATGAGTTTCAGCTGTCGCATTCCTTGTCAAGCCACTCTTGAACAACAGACAGCGTCAGAAGCGTCTCGACTGGGCTAAAGACAAAAAGGACTGGACTGCTGCTGAGTGGTCCAAAGTTATGTTCTCTGATGAAAGTAAATTTTGCATTTCCTTTGGAAATCAGGGTCCCAGAGTCTGGATGAAGAGAGGAGAGGCACACAATTCACGTTGCTTGAGGTCCAGTGTAAAGTTTCCACAGTCAGTGATGGTTTGTGGTGCCATGTCATCTGCTGGTGTTGGTCCACTATGTTTTCTGAGGTCCAAGGTCAACGCAGCTGTATACCAGGAAATTTTAGAACACTTCATGCTTCCTGCTGCTAACCAACTTTATGGAGATGCAGATTTAATTTTCCAACAGGACTTGGCACCTGCACACAGTGCCAAAGCTACCAGTACCTGGTTTACAGACCATCGTATCCCTGTTCTTAATTGGCCAGCAAACTCGCCTGACCTTAACCCCATAGAAAATCTATGGGGTATTGTGAAGAGGAAGATGCGATATGCCAGACCCAACAATGCAGAAGAGCTGAAGGCCACTATCAGAGCAACCTGGGCTCTTATTACACCTGAGCAGTGCCACAGACTGATCGACTCCATGCCACGCCGCATTGCTGTAATTCAGGCAAAAGGAGCCTCAACTTAGTATTGAGTGCTGTACATGCTCATACTTTTCATGTTCATACTTATCAGTTGGCCAAGATTCTAAAAATCCTTTCTTTGTATTGGTCTTAAGTAATCTAATTTTCTGAGATACTGAATTTGGGATTTTCCTTAGTTGTCAGTTATAATCATCAAAATTAAAAGAAATAAACATTTGAAATATCTCAGTCTGTGTGTAATGAATGAATATATTTTTGAATGGAATTAGTGAAATAAATCAACCTTTTGATGATATTCTAATTATATGACCAGCACCTGTATGTTTGTGTGTGTATATATAAAAAAAAAAAAAAAAAAAAAAAAAATATATATATATATATATATATATATATATATATATATATATATATATATATATATGTATGTGTGTGTGTGTGTGTGTATGTATATATATATATATATATATATATATATATATATGTATATGTGTATGTATGTGTGTGTATATATATATATATATATATATATATATATATATATATATATATGTATATGTATATGTATATATATGTATATGTATATATATGTATATATATATATATATATATATGTATATATATGTATATATGTATGTATGTATGTGTATGTATGTATGTGTGTGTATGTATATATATGTGTGTATGTATATATGTATACGTACAGTGCTTCCCACAGGTTTGAAATATACTTGTGGTGGTAGCCGGGTGAAAAATCCTCCTATCACCCACGGCACAAAAATGGTCTACTACACGTGACAAACAAATAATGTGTGATTTTTAACAGTATTTTTATTTATTGAAATTAATTTTAATTACATAGCATACTATTACATTGAATTACATACTAATATTTTGCATTACTATGCATTGTAAATTATGCAAAATTACAGCATTTAAATGGTTCTCCTTTTCCTATGTTCTCCTTGCTGTCATATAGTGTGTCTCTCAGTGAATGGGACACAGATTTTGCTAGTAAAATTTATATAATGAGTAATATATGTGTGTCAAATAATGTTCTTAGTCTTTTCTTCCTGTCTGGGAGACTACAATAATTTACTATGAATTAAATGGAATTCAAATTAAATACAATTTATTGTGTAACCAAAATACCAATAATTCCCAAAAGTAAAAGAAAAAACGTAGCGTGTGACTTTTAATTATAAACAAGCCGGAAATACACCAGGACTCTTATTTTGAAATGTCTACACAATTACAGGCTGATCCTTCAGATTCTTACAACCGTCTAAAACATTTTATATAAAGACCATAAAGTAGATAATGTCATAATTCATCAACTTGAGTTCATTAGCAATCGCTTGACATAAATCTGCGCTTTTCATTGATTGAGAATTGATTGCGGGCGAGGGGAGATTTTTCCACTAGTTCATCAATCACGGATGGTTTCATTATCTTGGGGGGATATATAAGTATAAGAGGATAAAAATAATAAAAGCAAAAATGTCTCCAAATATACTTGGGGCGGCCGTTAATATACCTGGGTGGCCCGCCCAAGTCAAGTCTATGTGTGGGGAGCACTGATGTATGTTTATGTATGTGTATGTATATACAGTCAAACCAAAATTTTTTCAGACACCTGGAACATTTTATTCATTAATACAGTTTATTCACTATAGTTTAAAAAAAATGGTAATAAAATATGACAAAGATTAATCTTAATTATGTCAGATAACACTTAAGCAAAACATGGTCAGGTCAAAGTGTCTGAATAATTTTTGGGTATAATATGTCACAGTTTACTTTATTATACTTTCCTCACTTACATAAATGAACTAATAGTGTCCTGCACCCACTAGTATTTGAAAAATGTCTGAATAATTTGGTTTGACTAAAATATATATATATTTTTTTTTTTACACTATATTGCCAAAAGTATTGGGACACCCCTCCAAATCATTGAATTCAGGTGTTCCAATCACTTCCATGGCCACAGGTGTATAAAATCAAGCACCTAGGCATGCAGACTGCTTCTACAAACATTTGTGAAAGAATGGGTCGCTCTCAGGAGCTCAGTGAATTCAAGCGTGTTACAGTGATAGGTTGCCACCTGTGCAACAAGTCCATACGCACATTAAATTGGACAGTTGTTGGTATTTTAAGCATTAAATGAGGTAAATTCCCTGTTCAAGTTTATGCTCCTTTTCTCCACTCGACTGCCGCTGAGAGGCCGCTATCTTGTTTAAATTTTTTCTGAAATCTCCAAGCTGGTCACGTGATCGGCTGCTAGCATTCTGATTGGAGGATCTCAAAAAATTGCCCATAACCAATCTAAAGTATCCAGATAGAAATTTGTTGCTCATTCTCAATAGGAAAGTGCCCAAGCAACGTTGCTCAGCAACATTGCCTGGCAACATTGCTCAAAAAAGTTGCCCCGTGTATCATCACCTTTAGTGGTATCATAACAAAGTGGAAGCAATTGGGAACAACAGCAACTCAGCCACGAAGTGGTAGGCCACGTAAAATCACAGAGCGGGGTCAGCGCATGCTGAGGCACACAATGCGCAGAAGTCGGCAACTTTCTGCAGAGTCAATAGCTACAGACCTCCAAACTTCGTGTGGCCTTCAGATTAGCTCAAGAACAGAGCATAGAGAGCTTCATGCAATGGGTTTCCATGGCCGAGCAGCTGCATCCAAGCCTTACATCACCAAGTGCAATGCAAAGCGTCGGATGCAGTGGTGTAAAGCATGCTGCCACTGGACTCTAGAGCAGTGGAGACGTGTTCTCTGGAGTGACAAATCACGCTTCTCTATCTGGCAGTCCAATGGATGAGTCTG
>CM074443.1:12454095-12514095 GCA_037101425.1 Elopichthys bambusa
CTTTCAGAATGAAGCTCTCCAGCTGTGCATCAAGATCAACACTGCAATTGACCGTGTGGAATACATGTTCATGTCAGAGTTTGAGGCTGAGGTGGAGGAGACCGAGAAGGCCACACTGCAGCAGTATTACAGAGAGGCCATGATTCAGGGCTACAACTTTGCTTTTGAGGTCCGAGTCCAATGGATTTCTGTGTATATTTTTATATGAATGCTCCACAGCACCTTAAAGTCACCATGAAATCAAAATTGACAATTGTTATTTTTTATGGAATGTTGCAGTGTTTATTATAAATGATTTTTCCGTGCCTTTTTTAAATTCATGTGCCCTACATAATCTTTAATCAAGAACATTTTCCCCTTCCCCTCGCAATTAATTTATTCTCTGGTGACGTGTGCACTGGCGACAACAATCTAATCAGTAGAACGTTTGAGAGCAGAAGTCACTGCAGTTACGTGTGAATTGTGGTGGTAAAAGAAAAACAGTGGTAACAAGTGGAGGAAAATGGGCGAGATTCATAGTATTTGAGAAAATGTCTTCTTGTGCCTTTGGATGTCAAAATCGAAATGAAAAAAAAAAAAGAAAAAAAAAGATGGCCTCCATTTTTACAGAATACCGTCATTAAAGACCTTTAAAGTGAAACGTTTATGGTTGCAAGCCTAAAATTAAAAACTAACAGACTGGACATACTATTAAAGCATGAATTTGATGTAAACAATACATAATATTCACATAGGCAGTTTATATGGGGGCATAATGTATTAGCCCTACAGTTACAGCATGAAAAAATATTTAAACCTATAACATTTTACATAGATTACATTTAAACCTATAACATTTTTATCTCCATAATTCTGACTTTTTTCCTCACAATTGCGAAGGAAAAAAAACCCCACCAGAATTGCGGCATATAAACTTGCAATGAGAAAAAAAGGCAGAATGTCGAGTTTAAATCACACAATTCTGATTTTTCTTCTCAGAATTGTGAGATATAAACTCAGAATCGCGAGGAAAGAGGCAGAATTGTGAACTTGAAATTATATATATTTTTTTACTTTTTTTATTCCATTATTTCCATAGACTGCTACTGCAGAACTGTCATTTTCTGCCACCAGGTAGGCTCTGCCCACAAAACATGTCATCGCTGTTTGTAAACACCTAAATGGTCTACTCCTGATAGACAACTCATGTCCCACCCTACATTTTCTCACCGTTTCACTCAGATTTACAAGACTATCACAATTTCCATTTTATGCCAACTTTAAATAGCTTACAAATCTATTTATACAGCCCTAGGATGGTAAAAAAAAAAAAAATCCCACTCCTTTTTGAAACCGTTAAAAAGCTAGTAAAGAGGTGGTGGTGTAGTCTAATGGTTAAACGTCTAGATGGGTTTCTTGCTTCCTTGAATCTAATAAAAGTCTAATTAGTAATTAGCTAGTTAGCCTTAATACCCTTAAGTGCTCTCTTTATAGCAGTGTTTACATTAATTAGCCATGTGAGCTCAACAACATAGGACAGAAGGAAGTTCAGGGGGGGAAAAAACTCAAAGCTACTGTGTCAAGTATGAAACAAGCTAACATTTAAATGTTTTTCTTGAGTCCAGTTCAACACACTTTTTTTTGCTGTCCTGCAGTACCATAAAGAGGTTGTTCGGCTGATGTCTGGAGAATTCAGACGACGAATAGGGGAGCGCTACATCGCTTTTGCCCGCAAGTGGATGAACTTTGTCCTCACAAAGTGTGAAAGTGGAAGAGGCACTCGTCCACGGTGAGTAGGCTCTGTTACAAAAACAAGTAGGGTGTCATGTCCTACATAATTAGCTTCATTTTGAGGTGTCTGTTATTGAACTCTACCTCAGAATCGACTCTCAAATGAGTTTGTTCTGATAAGCCTAGAAACAAATATTGAGTAAAAGTTTTGGTAGACTGATGTATTTTTGATACTTCGCTTCTCCAACTTACAAAACAATTTTGAGTTTGTTGCAATGCATTGAGGGATTGCATTTTCTGTAAAGGATACATGCAATGTTTCCTTAGAATTTGACTAAAATAGTCATCTTAGAAGCCTGCGTTATCATGCTGCCTACTTTTTGGAACAGCCTTTGCTTTGGAAGCGTGTTTATGTTGTCTTAAAATGCTGCATCCGTAGAAAGCTCACTAGATTTTGGAGAAGAGCCAGTGTTTCATCCCACAGAGATGTTAATGTTCAAAGTAAACATTTCCAACTGCTTTCACAATAAATTATATTTCCACCTTGTTCTTTGTAGCATGCTCACAAATGTTATTTGAAGTTATATTTTATTTTTAATCTCTAGGTGGGCGACACAGGGCTTTGATTTTCTTCAAGCGATTGAGGCTGCGTTTATATCAGCCTTGCCAGAAGATGACTTTCTGGTGAGATATCCATGTCCTGCTGTTTTAATATCTGTTTTTGATTGCAATTGAGTGTAGAATCATTAATATTATATCTTATAGAGTCTGCAAGCTCTGATGAATGAATGTATCGGTCATGTTATCGGCAAACCGCACAGTCCAGTCAGCAGTATGTACTTTGGTAAGTGTTTTCTTCTCTTGCCCTACAGTGTTTAAGATATGATTATGCTGTCATTGTCTGTAATTTTTATATATTCTTGGGGGTACTGGGGGGGGGGGCTTAACAGTTCTAAGGGGGTGCTAAGAAAAAAAAATTCAATACCCTGAATTTATTGCATTTTACTTTTTAAATTTTCCATTTTACCTTAAATTATACATTTACAAGGTCTCATTGTAAAGTGTACACAGTAAGCACAGTAGCCTGTCAATTGTCCTTAACAGCTTTATTATTACCTTATCAGCTCTTTTTATCAGTCAGGAACCGTTCTCCTCAACAGTTTATTGATACTCGTTGACTACAGTCCCATAGACATATAGGCATACGTATGTCTATGTATACTGCAGTGAAAGTGAGCTAAATGAAGGAACGCACTTGTGATTTTAAAACGCAAACAACATAGAAAAGCGTGTAAGGTGTCGGGTGACGTGTTTTCAGAAGTTGAACTTGACACAGCGTTTTAAAACGCGACGCAAGAAACTAAAAAAGCAGACAAGGTGTGGTCAGAGATGCCTTTTTAATGCCTTTTTTATATGTTTAGATTGAGAAGGACATTTTCTCTTTATTTTTTAATCACTACTTGACTAGCTAGGGAGAACAAAGTGCAAGAATTTTTATTAAAATTTATATTATTTGACGTTAACGTGAGTGAATATTCAAAAAGATAGCTTCTCACCAATAGCAGCTTACAAGAGGACACTATCTCTCATATCTTCTGAACTATTCCGAGGTGTGACTAAAGTCCGCGGTATTCATATTGAACAATGTTTACAAAGAGTGACACACTTGTCCACGTCTTTTGATTATCACTGTTGTTGTAATGTACTGGGAAGCCAGAATGCATATCCATCAACAGAAACATACATTAGCCGAACTTTTTTTTGTTTTACGCATTATTTTTAACACATATTATAGATGCGTCGTCCGATTAAAGTTGAATGGCGGTGCAGGAGAACTGTTCGGTTACATATATATAATATGTGTGTATATAAAAAAAACTCTCGCCAAGCACCAAATGCGAGTAAAAATCACTGTTAGCAAGTATATGACACTGTCAATTGGCAGTTGGCTGGTAACAATTTTATGAATTATAACAATGCACTGTTGTGGGAACATGAACAAACATGAACGAAACTCGGGACAGATGATGGGCCAGTGCTCCATCATGAAAGCGCAAGAAGACGCGAAAGGGAACTATTAATTTCTTGCCGTTTCGTTTCTTAGACAGCGTGCGAATACTGAATTGAGCTCTCTTTCATGTCTTATTGTGAAGGAATAAAGATCTTGCCTATCTTGATCATTGTATGTTTTTCTTGTATAACAAAAAAAAGAGAGAAAATAAATTGATCATGACATGTGATGTAACTCTTTCATCAGGCCCACGAAACAGCCCTCGACCTGTCAAAGTCCCCCGTTGCCATAGTGATCCCCCAAACCCATACCTCTTCATCCCTTCATCTCATGCCGAGGGTTTCAGGTAGGTTATATTCTGGGTCTTCAGCAGTAGCACATCTAGTGCAACAAATAACTCATTATAATTCTTGTGAATATGTACTTCCTATGCATGCCCTTGTTTTTGTTTTTTTTAAATGGAGGAGGGTTTAATTAATTGAGTCACGCTTCTATTAATGCTGTAGTTTGTAATAATGCTTTAACCACAATCTGTGCTGCAACATAGAGCTTCATATGGGTGTGCGTCGTGTTGTGTGTTTTGTCTGTATGCTGACATTAGAACATGAGTAAAGCTCTGCCTTATTTAATAATAAACACTTTCACACATGCACACACTATCCAAAGCAGAATGCTGAGGCCATCAGTCTGTTTTTCCACCACAGCTCTCGGAGTCTCCCGTGTGATCTGCGTACCCAGTTGTGTCCCCCAGGTCCCCGCCCCGCCCCTCCATTACCCCCAGGGGAACACGGCCACGCCACCAAATCTTCCGGCGGCGTGCCCAATGACATCAGGTAGTCAGGACCACCCATTCTCAACCCCAAACGGAGCTCTGCAACATTTTCAGCATCTTCAGCATTGCATCCTTGTCAGAACAGCATCTCTCGTGGGTTTTGGGTTCATAAGTGAATTGGCAAAAATCTGAAATGTATTATGAATGTTTTACACCAAGAAGACGTCGGGTACCAGAAAATCTTGGAACAGGCTGCTCCTTCTGTAAAATGTTCTGTTTTCTCGCCCAAGTCCATGAGAAAAGCATGCACCTTCTGAGTAATGCTGTTTTTACACTGGATGTTGTGATGATAAAGGGGTCATATCATCTATAATCAAATTTCTTTGATTGACAGAGATGTACTGTGAAAACGTATGGTAACAACTCAATATTGAAAAATATTTGTTCAACCAAACGGCCAAAATAGAAATTGTTTTTTTGGATCTCTTATGTTAGAAACCCAGTATATTAAAATGACTGGTTACATTTACGTGTCAGCAATGCCTATTGGGTTATCAGAACAATTACAGTGTGGTAATAAGAAGGATATTTTAGATTATTGTTATATTTTAGATAAAATTAAGAATATTGTTTGCTCTGTGAATGTGGGAATGTTCGTTACACCCGAAGCAGGGTTAATATAGTTAACTAAAACCATAAAAAAAAAAAAAAAGTGTTACTTGAAATAAAATATAAATATAAAAAAGATAAAATTCTGGTTGTCAGGGCAGCATTTCTAATTTTAATTTAGTTTAACTTGTACTAAAATAACAAACTAAAATTGAAATAAAAAGTATATAGATTAAAAATGACGACAAAACATGTTACTAAAACTTTAAAATAAAAATTCAAAAAATTAATTAATAACTGTAATAGTGTCTCAATGGTACTAAAATAACACTGATACCTACTGTTCTGCATATGCTTCTGAAGGATCCCAGTGTTAGAAATAAAGTTTACTTTAGTACGGAATTGTTTTGTGATCATGTCACAATGTAAAGCAGGGGTCCGTTCTTTGTACGTCGCTTAATATATCCGAGATGATTTCACAGATGCCAGATCTTCTAATCGTGATAACTGAACTCTGGCTAATTTGGTTCTTCAAATGAATTTGCGGATTGGATTTAAATATCTGGATTAAGTCGTATGAGATTACTGCGCATTCTTGTGGCAGATGTATCGATACTCAAATCACGATCAGCAATGCAGCGATTGGCTGGCGTCAAGACTGCAACGTAGTGACATCATATTAAAAAAAGACACTTGACGAATTTCTGGACCTTTATAAGAAAACAGCCAAACAACCAAAACGACATAAATTATAATAGATAAATGAAATGTGCACACTTTTTAAAATTTTTATTTATTTATTTTTACATGATTCCCAATTATTTATATTCACGTTTTCTAGTATTTGTACAAGCTTTACATTTTTTATTTCAATGTTGTAATTCACAATTAATTTAATTTTATCTTTGAAGCAGATTTGTTATGTGACAGAATTAATTAAAATTTTAATTTAAAATTAATTAAAGTTAAGACCAAGTTATCTGCATCTCCTGTGCTGCATCAAGCCACTCCCATAATAGCTGTCACCACTCAAATTAATACATGGCTCAAATTAACTGTACAGCATGTGTGTAAGACTCCATACAATTATAAAGTAATTATTCCATCACAAATAAATCTTTCTATGAGTAAACCTGGCTGTCTATAGTATTATAGACTACACAACATTATAATATTATTTTCAAATCATTTGTAAATTATTATTATTTTAATTGTCTCTGGATAAGTAGGGTATGCTTGAAATAAAGTAGCGGTGACTGGGACAGATTTTAAGTATCGATTCCGCTTAAAAAGATGCAGTCTAATCCTGTTTACATGAAATAAGCCTGCTCCCGAGCAGGTTTAAGTTTACGGACCTGTTGATATGACAGCAACTCCGGGATGAGCTTCGAAGAACCGAACAATCCAAGATCATGCCAAATCGTCAACAATCAAATCCAGCTAACCGAGTTAGCAACGTATGAAGAACGGACCCCAGGTGTTGCATTACTGCAGGATGAGGCAGCACAAATTATATTAGACAAAACAAACCCACAGTTTATGCGCAAGTGCAGAAAAATGCACTGTATTTCAATTCACATGGAATTGGAGCAAAACGCATGGCAATAAATGATCTGTTTAATTCACTTAAGGGTCAGAGAAAGGTGAAAATTATTATTAAAGACTGAATTATTACACAAGAAACATCTTTAAAATGAATGATAAATATGCAAAAGAACAATAAAGTATGATATGACCCCTTTAAGCTGAACAGATTTAAGTTCAGTACATGAAAGTGATGTAGTGCTCCATCTCAAACTCCTTGCCAGCCAGTTTGGATGAATAATCAAGCCACAGTAATTGTCTGGGTTTTACATTGCTGTATGAGCCCTTCGCAAAGGATTTGCTTTAATGACAAATGTTTAGTGAACTATGACCTTTGCAACTTTCACAGTGTCCAGGCACTTCCGTATTAATAGTCTCTGTTGAGACATGCATTAGCATGCATCATTGGCATTAACACCGTCCCGCTGTCATCAGGGTCATCGTTGACCCTGAAATCTCAGAGTTCTGTTTAAGGATCAACTTACCTCTACATGTGATTGTTCATTAGTATATAAAAAGATAAAAATGTCTGATCCTAGTTCAGGACTCTGATATATTTTAAAGATTTTGTCCAACTTACAAAATCCATTGTGCCCACCCAACACATCCTTCTCATTATAAAAGCAATAAGTGAGGCTACGTATTATAGTGGCTACGTTTACATGGACATCTTTTGTTTCAATCATAATGAAATCCTTGAGATTGATCAGTCCGAACATAGTGTTTACATAAATGCTAATTAAAGTGATGAGGTTGATGTGTGTGTTTGTCACAAGCTTCAAATCGGATTTAACTTTTTTTTTACACGCACACACTGCGCGAATAGACAGTTTCCTGCTGTTGTCGCATACTATAATCATCTTCCTTTTCTTTGTTTTAAAAAGCAGACTTTATATATTTTGGGTCCTAATCAGGTGACGATAAGCACATGAAGCTTTGTGCATCTACGTCATTTATACGCCACTGAACATGCGCAGTTTCGGTTTTTAAGTGCTCACGTCATATTAAACGGATTAGAAAAAGTTTAAACCTCCCTTTACAATCTAACATCTGACTTTTTTTAAAATCTGATTGTGCTACTAGACTTATTACAAATGGATTATTAGAGTCCATGTAAACGCAGCTAGTGATTCTACCACAGTTAAGCAATGTTGTTTGGCACAACTTTCTCTTAACTATGGCAAAATAACTGTGATGCGTGAGTGGCTCATCTCTTGTAATAAATGCCAGCAGTGGCAGTATTATAAAACGCAGCAGTCATTTCTTTAAAATAATAATCACAATAAACAATATAGTTCATTAGCTTAACTGTCAAGCTGTCAAACAACATTAAAGGCCTGTTCACACCAAGAATAATAGCTATAAATATAATGCTAACTACATTAGCATCCACACCAGCAGACAATATTGTTCTATTTATTCTAAGCGCGTGCTGCAGTTTTATCATCTGTCATTTAAAATGCTCGATCTTTAAAGCAAGATGGTTTCTGATTGGCTGTCAATGTCTTTTGTTCATCAGCTGGAAGAAATCGTTTTGAAAGTGATTCCAGTGATATTGTTTCTCTGTGCTGTTATCGTTTTATTTGTGGTGTGGACTCTGCTGTTCCTTTATATTTTTAGAACTTTATCATTATCGTTGTAGTTATTGTCCTTGGTGTGAATGGGCTTCAGTAGCTTGACGAGTGGTTAACGGATAATTTATGAACTTTCAGAGGCAGAGGTTGTTGTATATGGTTTGAAAGGGGTTAATGCTGCTTATTGCGACTCTAACACTGTTGCGCTTTAGTAGAGCTGGCTTTCGCATCTGCTGTTGTGTTTCTATAAGACTTAAGCATGCTCATCGTATCTAACATGTTTAATTTTATTTTCATTTTTGCATGCAGTGGTGTCTCAACCGGTTTCTTATCTGAATTAAGGTAGTGACTATATGTAATTTGACTCTTTTCTGCCACATAGGGGCTCCAATGTACATGAGAACGACCGTCTCTCATCTGTGGCGGCGGAGCTGCATTTTAAATCCCTCAGTCGCCACTCCAGCCCGACAGAGGACAGAGAAGGTATAGATGCATTACTTGACTGTGTAAAAAGTGTCATGCTTAATAAACTAATTCTGTAAGTTTTCTCTTGTATTTCCAGAACCCTCATATCCTAAAGGAGACCCCAGCACTACGGCCCGCCGCAGCTGGGAGCTCCGCAATTTCATCAGCCAGTCAAAAGGTAGAACACGTCAAAAAAGAGATGATGATGATGATGATGATGTTTGTGTCATGTAAGATAATAGGCAAAAGTAGGGCTGGGTGGAACCAAAATTTCAGTCAAAAATTAAGTCAACCAGAGGAGCCATAATTTCAGTCAAATAGTCATTGATTATTTATAATGTTTCATGTAAAAACGAAAATACTGCTGTAAAACATTTTCAACACTAAACAAGAATGATATTTAAAAAAAATGATATTTAATTATTGTAATTTAAATGCACCAATACAAGAAGACAGTGATAAACAGAAATATTTACCTACATACACTACCGTTCAAAAGTTTGGGGTCAGTAAGATTTTTACATTTTTTTTAAAATATATATTTTTATTCAGCCATAACGCATCGATTTGATCAAAAGTGATTTATTTTGAATATAATTTTTGTAACATTATAAATTCTTTTGACATTCTATTCCTCAAAGAATCCTGAAATCAACATATTAGAATGATTTCGGAAGGATCATGTAACACCGAAGACTGCTGAAAATTCAGCTTTTCATCACAGGAATAAATTACATTTTATTCATATATTTAAATTGTAATACTATTTCACAATATTACTGTTAAAAACAGCCTTTTGAGCATAAAGAGACATCTTTCAAAAGCATTAAAAGATTTTACCGGCCTCAAACTTTTAAACTGTAGATTATATTTTAACTAAAATATTTTAATACATGAAAATATACTTAAACCTGATTTACTGATTTTCGCTGTAACAGCATTATTTATTTATGTATTTATTACTTTTAATTATTGCAAATATAATGTGCATATTCAGTATATCAACCACTGTTCTGAATTTTCTACAGACACAGCTGCACGTCAAAGCCCTATGGAAGCCGTCCGGCGCTCCATACGCACCTTCGATGACAAGCACTATGCGTTCATGAGACAGCGAAACATCATAGGACAGGTGTGCAACACCCCCAAGTCCTACGATAATGTAATGCATGTGGGCCTGCGCAAGGTCACCTTCAAGTGGCAGAGAGGCAACAAGATAGGTGAGTGGTCATCAGTATGCATGCATTATACATCAGAGGCCGTTCCTGTTGCATTTTCTTAACACTTTTTCTCTTTGGTTGTAGGAGAAGGGCAGTATGGAAAGGTTTACACATGCATCAATGTGGACACTGGTGAACTGATGGCCATGAAGGAGGTATTATCATGAATTGACATTTCATGGGTTTTGCATAAGACAAGAGAGTAGGTGGTATGACCAAAATCTTATTTAATATGCACCAATGAGCCAAAACATTACGACCACCTGCCTAATATGCTGTTGGTCCTCCACGTGCTGCCAAAACAGCGCCGACTCGTGAGGCATGGACTCTACAAGAGCCCTGAAAGTTGTCCTGTGGTATCTGGCACCAAGATGTAAGCAGCAGATCTTTCAAGTCCTGGAGTGGATCAAACTTGTTGGTCCAGCACATCCCACAGATGTTCAATTGGATTGAGATCTGGGGAATTTGGAGGACAGGGAAACGCCTCAAACCCTTCATCATGTTCCTAAAACCATTCCTGAACCATTTTTGCTTTGTGGCATTGTGTGCATTATCGTGCTGATAGAGGCCACCTCCACCAGGGAACACCATTGTCTTGAAGGGGTGTACCTGGTCTGAAACAATGTTTAGGTAGGTGGCACATGTAAAATTTACATCCACATGAATGGCTGGACCCAGGGTTTCCCAGCAGAAAATTGCCCAGAGCATCATAGTCCCTCCACCAGCTTGTCGTCGTCCCACAGTGCATCCGGGTGCATCACTTCCTCAGATAAACGGCACACACATACATAGCCATCCATGTACTGTAAAAGAAAACGGGACTCATCAGACCAGGCAACCTTCTTTTACTGCTCCAAGATCCAGTTCGGACACTTTGTGTGTTGTGACATGTTCCTCCCATAACCATCATTACAATGTTGTGTGACTTGTGCCACAGTAGACCTTCTGTTGGCTCGGACCAGACAGAATAGCCTTCGTTTGCCCTCATGCATCAATGATTTGTTGTTTGTCCCTCTTCGGACTACTGTTGGTAAATTCTTACAACTGCTGACCAAGATCAACCCACAGTCCTTGCCATTTCAGAGACACTCTTGGCACTTATCAGATCTTCATTCCTGCCCATTTCTCCTGCATCCAACATGTTGATTATGAGAACTGACTGTTCGCTAACCATCTAATCTACCCAGACCATAATATGTGCCTTGTTAGGGGATGATCAACGATATTCGCTTCACCTGTGACTGGTTGTATGGTCATAATGTTTTGGCTTATCAGCGTATGTTATGTTTGTGTTAGTGCGTGTACACACACTGTTGTATAAGCACTTTGTAAACTGCAATTCAATTTGCTTCCAGATTCGCTTTCAGCCCAATGACCACAAAACCATAAAGGAAACGGCTGATGAGCTGAAGATCTTTGAAGGAATCAAACATCCCAATCTTGTTCGCTACTTTGGCGTTGAGCTGCACAGGGTAAAAAGTTTTGTGTGTTTGTGTTATGTCAGTGTCTGCTTAACAGTTTTGTTTATGCATCATTGTTCCTCTTGTATGCTCATGCAGGAGGAGATGTATATCTTTATGGAGTACTGTGACGAGGGGACCCTGGAGGAAGTGTCTAGACTTGGTCTGCAGGAACACGTCATCCGCCTCTACAGCAAACAGATCACAACGGCAATCAACGTGCTCCATGAACACGGCATTGTCCACCGTGACATTAAAGGTCTTCATTTATTGCTTCAAGATCAGTTGCTAATTTCTGCATGAAAGATCATAGATATCATTCTGAGAATCAGATGTATATATTAGCTAGTCAGTAGAATGTCTTGCTGTCAGTTAAGAATTTTATTTCATTGCATCAATAATTTTTGTCTTTCTTTTACTCCCCAGGAGCCAATATCTTCCTCACATCATCTGGTTTAATAAAGCTAGGGGACTTCGGCTGCTCCGTGAAGCTAAAGAACAATGCTCAGACGATGCCTGGGGAGGTGAACAGCACACTGGGAACAGCAGGTGAGAGGCTCAAAGTTGTAGTTCCCAGGTTTAAACACCAGAGGGCATGGCAAACTTTTTAAATGGTATAGTGATGTGTCCTGAAGCCACACCTGGCATACCAAAACAGTCTTTACTGTAGATCTCAAAAGGCTTTTTGTTGTAAAACTCTGTGAAGCATGCTGGCGGTCTAGACCTTTGTCCACTGTAGTATAAAGTTTTTTTTTTTAAAGTTGTTTCCAAAAATCATATTTCATGATAGAGGGTCACTTGGTAAACCAAAATGCTTCCTGTAAGCCTTGAATCATTTTATACCATCTCCAAAATTATTTTAGTATTATTTATATATGTTTATAGTATTTTTATTAATATTTTGAGTAAGCATTTATTTTTATATTTTCAGTTTTCATTCTAATTTTAGTTAATTTTGTGCTTTTCTTATTTTTATTAGTTTTATTCTATTTAGCCTTTTTATGTCAGTTTAGTTTTAGTAATTTTTGTACTTCAACTACTTGTTTATTTTATTTCAGCTTCATTTCAATTAATAAAACAATTTTTAATAGTTTAAGTTAACAGTAACAAAACAGCAGTTTCATTATCACCAGTAGTATCAATAGAATTTAAAAAAAAGTTCAACAAATAGTAGAAATAGTTTGAAATGTAATAGGAAAGTTTGAATATAAAAGGACTTAAGTGTTAAATACTGTATAGCTTAAATGCAAACTCTAGCATCAGTGTTAACTAAAACAATCTATTTAAAAGTTTTCGTTAGATAAAATTAAGCTAAAACAAAATATACATAGTATAAATATTAGATGGAAAAAAGTAAACAAAAATGTTGCCTATCTCAAATAAAAGTTTAAGTTGAATTATAGTTACTTGTAAACTACAACTGAAATAAAAATTAATGTAGTATAAAAAAAGCTAAAAAGTGACAAGCACAACAAAAATGACAAACTGAAAATATATAAGCCAATTTAAAATATGAATAAAAAATATAATAGTATATAAATAATACTAAAATTACACTGTCTGGCATCTGTCGCATTGTGATGATTACCACAAAAAACATTTTTTCTTTGTCATTTCTAGCATACATGGCTCCTGAGGTCATCACAAGAGCAAAGGGTGAAGGTCATGGTCGTGCTGCTGATATCTGGAGCCTTGGTTGTGTTCTCATAGAAATGGTCACTGGAAAGGTAAAGCCTGCTATATGTGCATGTTTCATCTTGTTCTTTTTTCATCCATGTACCAGCATTTCCCCAAACTGGTCTGAGGATAATGTACTGTTGTGAAAACATACCCGCTCTGCGCCCACTCAGCGCCAAATCCTGAAAGGATTTTTTTGGGGCTTACCTACATATGCCTAAACAACCAATCTGGTACTGCTGGAAAGGTCTTCCTTAAATATAATTAATCAAATTTCCACCAATTACAAACGGGATATTCATTTACCATCATTTAGCAACTGTGTTTTTAGTGTGTGAACTATAAAAAATACAAACATCATGCTACTGTAAGTAAATCATTTTCCTTCCTGTTTGTTTGTGTAATTCAGAGACCCTGGCACGAATATGAGCATAACTTCCAGATCATGTATAAAGTGGGAATGGGCCACAAACCACCCATTCCTGAAAAGCTGAGCACAGAGGGGAAGGACTTCCTGGCCCATTGCCTAGAGAGTGAACCGAAGCGGCGATGGACCGCCAGTGCCCTGTTGGACCATCCGTTTGTCAAGGTATGAACCCGCTCTCACCCATATACCTTATATACTATATCCTTAAGCAGATTCACAGGGTCACATTTGATGGAGATGAGGCACTGCTTTCTGTGCCAAATTTATACAGAATGCCAAATTTCCAATCTGTTACTCGAGTTAGATTCAGACAGCACTTTTAGTACATCCACCAACATGTTACACACTTATAAAAGCATTAAGCCAGACACTGACACAAATAAATTCTCATTTTGAGCAATAAACCAATGATTTACTTTAATTATGCACAGATATTTCAGTCGAAATCATTGACTGAAAGCTGTGTGGATGCTAAAGCTAGGTTGACAATATTGTGTTCTCATATTTAATGGATCTTCAATTTGATATACCGTCTAGGCTGTTTTTAGTTGATGCATAAATAAAACTTCACAAAAACATTATTTGTAGGGAGCCTACCATCCAATAATCGCAATAAGCTTTGTTACAAACAATAAATGTTTTGTCGGTGTTTAACATGCTATAAATCTGTCAAGAAACCAAGTTATTACAGACGTTTAAATGTTCATATTTCAACCACAAACTGGAGAAGAAACAATTATATAATTTAAAAAAAAAAAAACTGATAACTGCAATTTCAATGTTTATATGCAACTCAGATTTCATTTGATTGTTGATTATTAAATAAAATTATTTTTTGGTTTTTGGCCAAATAAATACTTCTGAATAATTTTTAAATCATTTTGGTGCATCACTAATTTGCTTATAGAGGGGTGAGGTAGTCAAACCATCACATGCTATCACCTGATTGGCTGCTTGAGAGTGAGGTAGATGAAAATGGCACTAACATGTCAATCTCACATCTTTTCAATTGCAGGTCTGCACGGATGAAGAGTGATGGGGAGGACGCGCATTCTCTTAACGTTTACAAAAATGCTAGCACTACTTCACACGGCATGAGGGAGGACGAAGGAAAAACAGACACGCTCTGCTCAATACGAAACCCTTGCAACATTAAAGCAGGGCGAGTCTTACATGTACAGTAACATTAGCAAATGGGATGGAAATGTCGTTTTGATGAGTGTGTTTTGTACATACTGTAAGAATAGGGTTAGGGTTTTTTCTTTGTACAAAGCATATTGTAAAGCTGAAGTTTAATAGCCATTTTTTGGTGAACGAGTCACAGGGAATACATGTTAGGAGCCCATTAATTCAAGGGACGTTTTCTGTACAAAGCATCAGAGAATTGGGAGATGGAGGGAGAGTCTGGCATTGACTTGACTGTATGTACAATTTCAATGAGTGTTCACTGAAGAAAGCATACAAACCTGGGGCTGAAAGTCACAGTAGAGAAGGTTTTAAATTTTTGTTTTATTAAAATGGTATTTTTGTTTGCCTTGCTGCAGAGCCCACTGTTAACAAGTCATATTTAAGCCTAAAAGTAGTTGTTGCGTTGGCTCAGCCTCGTGCTGGCCAACGCTGTGCCTTTACGATCTGGGTGTACGAGAGCATAATCAACCAATGAAAAAGAAGAGGCCAGTCTGACTCTGCCTTTCTGCTGCTGCGCTCAGACGGGTGGACAAACATGCTCTTACATAGGCATCAACTGCTGGTTCTCTGCTCCTCCAACAGTGTTTGCAATATTTAAAAAAAGAATATTAATAAACAGACCTTTTTTTAAAAAAAATGGCCTGCTTGTTTCTTTATAAAAACAAACTAACAAAAAAAAAACAACAAAACATGTAAATCAAAGTGTGGTGTAGTGTTCTTGTAAATGATTCAAATGACTCTTCCCAAAAGCTTCATGTGACAAGTTCCTCAAATTTCTCTTACAGAGGTGGTTTCACTTGGCTAATGCCAGTTCCTGTTGTACAAATGCCCTCATCACGGTACAGTAGCATGATCTTGTTTCCCTGGTGGGTGACAGTCTCTCAGTTATTGTTTAACTGCGAGTCTTTATTCCCGTAGTTCGAACCCTTCTCAATCTCAGTCTGCCCGATCATCCAGCGGATACCAACTGACACTGAAAATAAAAGCACAGATTTGTCAGCGCAACTGCCAGTCACATTAGCATGCTCCAAAACTAAACTAGGGCTACAAGCACTCCGGGTCATAATATCATTCATTAGATCAGTGGTTCTCATACAGGGGGGCAAACTTTTAAGGTGGCCACATCTATTATTATTAATATATTAAAATAATCTAGCTAAAAAGCACCGTTCCCCCTAAATAACTATTGTTTGTACTGAAAAATAGTTTGTGAAACTTCTGGAATGACAATTAGTTACTGTGGTTGATTTAATATGGTCAAAGTTGGAAAACAAGCAGGTGTGTCGATAACTGCAGAAATACTGAAAATGAATGTATGGGAATGGCTTCAAATATTGTCAGACGGTGGATGTGATAGAGTCAAAAAGGCTGAGAACCACTGCATTAGATCATTGTCAATACTATCAAGGTTCCCACGGACATGGAAAACCTGGAAACATCAGGGAGTTTTAAACTTGTGATTTTGAAGTCTGGAAAAGTCTTGGAAATTTGTGAATGTGTTTTTTTATTCTAGAACAGTACGGATCACGTTATGCTTGGCTATCATCTACTACAAATTACAGTAACACTTTACAATAAGGTTTATTTTGTTAACATGAACTAAGAATGAACAATACTGCTACAGCATTAATATTAATTTTTTTTTTAATGTAAAAAAAAAATCGTTTTTACATTTACTAATACATTATTAAAATTAAAGTTGTATTTGTTAAATTAGTCAATGCACTGTGAAATAAACTATTTTTATTAACTAACATTAACAAATATTTATAAATATGTATTGCTTATTGTTAGTTAATACATTAACTTGATAACAAATGAGACCTTATTGTAAAGTATTACTGAAATAACTCAATAACTAAATCATGGAAATTCCTTGGTCAATAGGTGTGGGAACCCTGTACTAAACAAAGGATAAATGAAAGGCTGAAATGAAAGCTTCATTTAAACAAAATATCAATCATACATGATTTCTCATAGTATAGCTGAATCATGTCATTCAAAATTCAACATTTGTTTTTGTGTGCATTCAGTGTTTAGATGAAACTTACAACTGAAATATTTAAACCTGTTCTCGCATGCTATGATATTTAAGGGCACTTCAAATGCATAAAAATGTGCCATTAATCCATGCACCAGCATGCTGTAAATCTAGATAGAAGTGGTTGATATACTTACTGCCATAGCACCTAATCGGCCTCCTTTAGATTTGATTTTTTTGGGAAACAAAAACAGATTGGAGGAAAATAGCAGCAGTGTATAATTCCTTAGTTGCTTGACCACAAAAAAAAAAAATCTGCTGCAATCTTAAAGGTCTATTTTTCTTTTTTTTGCTATCCGTTACATCAGCTTTTATAATCAGTAGGAAATAATCAGCCCACGCCCTTGTCCTTATCCCAAGTACCTGCAAAACAGAAGACAAATGTACAGACGACAGTGAAGGTGGACCCTGACAGCAGCAGTTGCAGCAGGAGCCTGCATAGAGGGTAGACCAGCAAACAGACCCAGAACAACCAGTTCAGCAGGGCCCAAGGTCGGCGCGGAGGGCTCATGATGGGACCCGGGAACTGGCCTGTCTGTCTGTAATGCTCTTGGAATTCATCCTGTGTGAGACGGCACAAAAAAAAAAAATTAATTTCCATGTTCAACCCTGATTTCCCTTGGAAATTACCAATGGGTGTATGTTACCATTCATGGGCAATTGCTTTACAACAGCTAGCTTCTAGTTGGTTGTGTCCTATTGATATGCTAATACTAACTAAAATGCTAATACCAGCACCAGGGTTTTTATTCTTAACTACAAAAAAAAAAAATGAATTGAAATAAATTATTAGATAAAAAATGCTGCTAAATATAAATTAAAAGATAAGTTGACAAAAGCATAAAAAAAAAAAAAAACACAAAAATACTGAAATCAAAATATGAATAATAATACTATATAAATAACTGATGAACACAAAATCCAACTAAGGCAGGTAGTGCACTTACTTTTTCCTGATAGAGTTTGTGAAGCCAGGCTGCACATTCCGACTCATCCTCTGGGACTGAGTCCAGAGGAATTCGCCTAACAAACACAAGGAAAGCCATGACTGTTTATCTTGATCTCGCAAAGGGCCTAAGGTCTTAACTTGTAACACATTCATATAAAAACTCATAAGTGAAACTAAAACATTTATAAATGATTATGGTGATGTTAAAACTTTTTATAGCAGGAGACATCACAGAACATTTAATGAACATGCTGTTAAATATTGTCGAAGGGCAGTGTGAAGTAGTCTGAATGATTCTTTTTTTCATTCTTACCTCACATATAAATCAGCATGGTATTTTTTCCCATTGAGCACCCCTAGTAAAGTTGGCATATCGTTGTTTCTGAAATTAAGTGTAGAATCGTACACAGCAGTAACTACAGACGAGACACAAACCAAGTCAGAGAGCTGAATCCTTAGAGGCTACATTTGTCAAAATAACTTTTCATTTAATGTATTTGCAGTCATTTAAAAAAAACAGCAACAAGGTCTTAAGTGGATAGCTGAATGAAAATTCTGTCATTATTTACTCACCTTCAAGTTGTTCCAAACCTGTATACATTTCTTTGTTCTGCTGAACACAAAAGAAGATATTTGGAAGAATGTTTGTAACCAAAGCAGATCTCACCCCCCCTGACTACCACAGTATTTTTCTTCCTCACTATGGTAGTCAATGTGGGGCGAGATCTGCTTTGGTTACAAACATTCTTCCAAATATCTTCTTTTGTGTAGAGCAGAACAAAAATGTATACAGGTTTGGAACAGAATTTTCATTTTTGGGTGAACTATCCCTTTAACTCATTGGAAGATCAATAAAAGCACTGCTGTTACAGGTTTGTCATTACTTAAAGGCCAAGAAGCTCTCACCCGTTCCCCTGAGGTTCTGGACCGTGACACAAAAGCCCTTGGTCCGAGGTAGAAGGTGGTACTTGAGTTTGGGGAGACCTTTCTTCTCTGCCACCTCCATACTAATCTTGTGCTTCTTTTCTGTGAATCGTGTGCCCTCACAGTGCAACAGGAACTATAGACGAATCATAAAAATGAGCCACATAGGAGATATAACAAGGGACAGAAAAGCTTAGGAATGTGTTTGTAAAAAAATACAGGATAAACCGCACTGACAGAGCAATCGCACTAGAGTTCGTTTTTAATCTAACCAAACCTGCCACGCGTGAACACACCCTTAGTGTATTTGTTAAGAGTTGGGTAATAGTTCACCCAAAAATTGACATTTCTTTTTGTGAATGACTTAAATGCCACATGGACTACTTTCATGGGGATTTTTTGGAACATTAACAAACTGTCATCCCATGGAAAAAGTTGCTTGCATATTGTTCACAAATTCTTCTTTTGTGTTTCACAAAAATAACAGCATACGAGGTTTGAAACATGAGGAACTATTCCATGAACTAATTGTGCGTTTAAGAATAAGGGATTAGTTCACTTTCAAATGAAAATTACCCCAAGCTTTACTCACCCTCAAGCTATCCTAGGTGTATATGACTTTCTTATATCCATATTTAACAAATGATGAAGTAAAATATCTAGCTTCCGCCAGACCGCCTTCTGTATTCAGCGTACGAAGAAAGTGTAAAACTCTTGCAGTTCAAAAAGCGTACACTGCATCCTACTCCTTTCCTATTCAACTTATGGAAAAAGCTTAACTGACTGGACGCCAGTTTACACTTTCTTCGTAACTTAAATATGGAAGGTGGTATGGCGGAAGCTAGATATTTGACTTCATAACTTGTCAAATATGGATTTTTTTTTTTACACAAACACATCGCTTTGCTTCAGAAGGCCTTTATTAACCTCCTGGAGCCGTGTAGAGTAAGTTTATGATGGATAGATGTGGACGGAGTCACTTTCTTCAGCTCATACTCGTTGATCCTGCTAACTGTATATGTCATTGTATATTTTTTTAGAAATATACCCAAAATTTTTCTGGATAATCCTGAAGGTTGCGCAGACTCTGCACTACTGTCCTGCGATCCTCTTCCCATTTCCTTTTGCAGAAGACAATCTCCAGGAAGTACCACATCCAGCCAATCACAGGAACAAAGGAAAGTTCCTTTTTTGCCAACACCTTTGAGCTCTGAAATCAGAATATGACAAAAACTGTAGTGTGGCAGTACAACATACAGTATAACATCATGAAGACATTGAGTAATAGAGTAATGAGTAATAGTCATGTTTAAAAACATTGTTCTCCTTTAAAGTCACACATTTGTGTCCCTGGAACACAAAACCAGTCATAAGTCGCACGGGCATATTTATAGCAATAGCCAACAATATGAATTGGCTATAGTAGGAGTCAAAATTATCGATTTTTCTTTTATGCCAAAAATCATTAGAATATTAAGTAAAGATCATGTTCCATGAAGATATTTTGTAAATTTCCTACCTTAATTATGTGGTCCAGGGTCACATTTGTTAAGGTGTGGGTTTTTTTTTAACAAAACTATTTATTGTCTTACCCCTAAAATACCAAATCTCTCACAGAAGGTCCAGCCGGTCATAAAATCAATCTCAAAATTATGATTGAGGACAACAATGGCGTTTTCTTTGCCATAGAGAGGATAGCTTTCCGGATCTGTGTAAAGTGTGCATTCTGTCCCAGACCACCACTCCAACAATGCCACCAATTCTGAAAAAAATATACAACTGAATAATAATGCATATATTCATAATGCCAAATAAATTTACATATTGATGAATCTGTAGTAGTACAAAAAAAATGTATCATTCTTGTATGTATGGAAATAGACATTAAGGCAATTTACAATTTTCAAAAATATGCACTTCCTGTTTTGTTACACTCCTTGCAACACTTTGAGGTATTTAAACAGGAAATAACGGTTTCAGGTGGTGTGTATCCATCTGATTCATTGTACAATACAATCTGTCTTAACCAGGAAAGACATGGTAATCATCTCCATGACTGTGACATTTTATTGTTTTGGTTTTTTTTTTTGGTTTTTTTTTACTGTTTTATGTGATTTTGTCACTTCATGCAGTACAGTATTTTTTAGTGAGGACAAAATAAATACTGGAAACTTGTTGCATCATGCCTGGTTAGGACAGTCAGTATCTTTCTTTGGAGGTAAACCCACAGGTCTTACGCAGGACTTACGACTAGAAATGGAATAACCCAATCTGCAGTTGATCTTGCGTGCAAGCTGCTTGTTAATGGGCCACAGTGGTAGAGTACAAAGCTGAAGCAGGTTGATAATAAACCCACTGACCAGGAACACATAACAGATAATGAGATGGCACAGCAACTGAGTTTTCAGCACTTTAATGATTCCCATCCTTATTGTGTAGTCTTGACCTCTCCTGTCGCCACAAAACCCTGTGCAGTGAGAGAAAAACAGATTAATATAAATAACTTTGGCAGCTCTATCATATTAATCACAAGACTAATAAATAAAGCTGGATAGCACCTCCCAATATATGTTGCACATGTGACAACTGTATTTGAAATATGAAACTCTACCTAAGCCAATATTCAAATTGCATGGTTGCAACAAAGAGGAAAAGTTCCTGTTTTTTTTTTTTTTTTTTGGTTTCTTTTTCCACATTAACTTGAATGTTGTAGAAATTGTCATTTGTAAATAATTTAGTTATTACATTCTAAACAATGTGGTTTTTACAAACATCTACATCTCCCAACGGCTCTCTGTATGATCCTAAATAATTCACCAAAAATGAATTATTCGCCTTAATGTTCTTCCAAACCAAAATGCTGTTGTTGTTTTTTCAGTAGATTTTGAAAAGTCTTCAGGTTCATATTGACCATGACACAGCAAGAAAAGACAAGAAAAGCACCATAAAAGTGGTCCATTTTGACTCAAGTACCTGGGTGGCCAAATCACAGAGCCAGTTTCTGATAAAACAAACCTCCAGACACTTTCAGTTTGTTCACTGCTTGTAAAGTGTAGAACATGAGCAAGTTAATAAAATCCCTAAAAAATTCCTTGTGAATGGTACTATTTCTATCACAGCACAGCAGCTTCACACCTTTGTGAGGAATGTGCTCTTTCGTGCTGTATGGGATTCTCAATTATCAAGAGTAAATCATTTAAAAGCAATGTTTTCAAGAAAACTGAGATGAACATTACATAGAACAAAGAGCTAGATGATTCCTGTCCCTATCATTACTGCCAGCTCTTACACATCAAAGTATTTCAGGACCCAGGCCAGGGCAAAGGCTAAAACAGAAATGTCACGGTGTCACTTTTGTGGTTGTGTGTTTTGGCATAAACACATTTAGGCTGCAATGTTATCTGCACACTCTCTGCTAGTGGTGACAGAAAAAAGTACGAACTTTGATTTAAAACAAACAGTGTTACGTACCATTACAAACATTTGTGCTTAAACGTGTAGGAATGAATGAGAATATTTTTAAATGAATAAATGTATAAACCTATTTGCATTAGTCTTTATAAAAATTAGGATTTTTATCCATTCCAGTGACTCAAATCTTTTGAATCGGTTCACTAAAAAAAAGACTCATTCAAATTCGTTCACTGCAAAATACCTCTCGTTATGCAAATACCTGGCAAGCTTTACAATGTATTTTTTTGGTATCGTTATACTCGAATGCACTTTTTTTCCCTCTCTTTTTATAATTATTATTATTATCGTCTCCCCTGGCACCCTTTTCTTTTTTACTTTTTAAATATAGCTGGTTCCTTTTTATACTGTATGTACAATGTTTAATACTTGCATTTGTACAGATTTTATTTCATGATGATTTAATTAAAAAAAAGTTTCCACAGAGGGAAAAGTACCTGGCAACAAATCATCATTTTGCGTTACAAATGAGTCATTGAATAATTTAATGAACCGATTCATTAAAAACAGAGTCGACTGAAATATAAGCATTCAGAAAGCATAATTACCATTTTTTATTTCAATATCAACAACAACAGATTAATAATAAAATAATATCCCTCCGCATCTCGACTCAAAACATTAGATAATTGAAGGGGCGTGTTCGTCCAGTAGGTTCAAGTCTAGTCAGTCTATGGATTGAGCCAGAACTCAATGGCTCTGAATTGAGCAAAACCGTCACGCGCTTCAAAAGAGAGAGACTAGTGAATGAAAATTGTGAGTCGGTGGATAGAATTAAACGAAAACGATTCGTTCACTTAAAAGATTCGTTAAAAAAACAACAACAGAGAAACCTCTAATGTGTACTAAGGGTGCACAATACAGGGTGCGCCTTGTTTGGAGTAAGTTACCACATCAACCTGGTATAAACTTCAAACTCACCAGCAGGTACAGCTGTCAGTTCACCGACAAAAAGTCTCTTTATTTAAAGAACAGATTCGGTTAGTAGCATCTGATGTACAGTATCTTTGCTACAGTAGCAATCTTTCTCTTCTAGTTATTTGTGTATTTCAGTTAAATGTTTCATTTGGTTTGCCTTGGTATCATAAGCATCAAGAAACAGCCATTGAGACATCGAGCACATGTGGATCGCATAAGACAAACCGCTGCTGTGTTAAAATTACCTTTTGTCCCTTGCGCGGTTAGTAGTAGTAGAACAGTCGTCTCATCATATGGTGCTAATTAGAGAGCGCACGAGAGATGTGAATCTGAAGGAAGTTTAAGTTGGACAGGCTGATGGATTCCAAGGTTGGTTTTGAGCTGTATATGAGACCACACCCCGGCACCAAGAAGCTGCTCGAAGAGCACTGGAACGTGGGCAGGGACTTCAGAGGATCATTATGTCATTTCCTCTGTCCAAGGCCAACTCTGCACCAGTATGCTTACACACTACTTTTACAGTGTTCACTCTGACCGGCAGATGAAAATAATTGCCAAGCACATAACTGAAGGGCATCACTTTAAACGTGGTTGTACAACCCCAAATTATCAGAGCAATTGCGCCTTCTGCTGGATGAGTAGGGCTAAGCTGGGCTTTATTTCAGAGACAAAAGAAAACACCGCTGAAAAGAAACGCATTGTTTTTTTTGTTTTTTTATGAGAGAAACATAAATGAATGCTTTATGTTGAGAGAACGTTTGATAGAATATTAGTAGATATACATTTTGAATGTGATTTACAATAGCGAATAGCGACATGCTTTTGTTGACAAGCTTTACCTCACAAGACAGTCAGAAAATGTATTCAGGTACAATGATGGCCTAAATATGAAACTTTAAGAAATACTTCCTTTTTGTCACGTTCTCCAAAATGTAAATAGTCAGCAAACACCCCCAATTTGGACATTTATTTCATACGAATACAGTGAATCCCAATATAAAATGCTTCTAAAACATCAAAATGTAGCATGTAGTAAAAAGCAGCAGTGATTGTATACTGAGGTCCACTTTCCACTCAAAGCTCTCGGCTTTGATTTCATTTCCAGTAACATTAAGAGAGGCTCTCCACAAGCATCAAAAGACCTGCTATGACATAAAAAATACATAATTTATTATTCAGTGATCCACAAACCATGTGGAAAGGCTATTTAGGTGTGACACATACTACAGAAATAGTAACCTCTTCGCTAAAAGGGGAAACTGATATTAAACCAATCTTTGCCTGCCATTATACTGGATAATAGACTATTCAGATTAAATTGGCTGCTTATGGAACTAGTGAATTCACAATACATACTGCATTCAAATTAACAATGTATTGTAGATTGAGAAGCGTAAGGACCCAAGAATTGAAATCCCAGTGGGTGAAGAAAAGGCCCATTTATGCCAGCTTTGAGAGCAATTTGTGGTTGATGGTTTTGAATGAAGACCCAGGAGAAATATGATGGAAGTTACCAAGGATGCTCAGGCTGATGTAAGCAATTACGGAGGTTATCTGAAGCCACTCAGCAGAAGAATAGCCTCTTGAGAAGATAGGACTGAAATGCATGAAGTGCATGTTAAAAAGCTCAAAATTATCATTGAATATGATTACACATATATTTATCCATCTGCATAATAATATAGTCAAATTCTTTTTAGAGCAAGACATGATTTACCGAAAAAAGTGAATAACTGCAATCAAATGGATTTTAACCATTAAACTGTTTCTGCATGATAGAGAATACAGACATTTGGGAGGCTGAAAATATTTTGTCAAAGTTAATCTAAAAGTGACATGCAACATCCAAAATATATTCTTACATTATGATACAAGATACAAACTAATTAAAAACTGGATTTGTAGGTGTACTATTTGACTCATAATTTGTTGAAAAATAGCAATAAATCAGGTTTCTGAGATATTTTGTAAAGAAGTATGTGATTTTGCTTTTTTTTTTAAAAAACTGTATGAGTCATTATTCTGTCACTTAATTATTGGATAAAAATCATTTAAGAACAACTAGGCCTACATTTATAAACGTATGTATAAAATAAAAAAAATAAATAAAAAACCCTCAAAAGGAAAATGACGACAATATTTGCTTATGAATACATTTGTGCGAATTAAAATATTGTGTAGCACAAATGGACCCTCTTACACAAATGCCTTTTTTTTTAGTTTGAAAATGTTTTCTTAATGACCAAAAATACAAGTATTCATTTGATATCGCAGCGTAAACAGCGGCTCATGCGTCTTCCTCACGCAGCCGCGGTATTGGCTGAGGGGAACTTCCGTCTGATACCGGAAATGGACGTGGCAAGCTCTTGTTTTAACTCCTGTCAAACTATCAGCAGTCAGATGGCCATTAGCTCTCACTGATTACCTGGAGTAATTGCGTTTCTTACCATTCACTCCCATATACCTCTTTCTAATGTCCCGATAGCGCTCTTGGAGGCTCAGCAGGGGCGATGCGGGTGTTTTGGCGCTGGTTTTGGGGCTTGATTTGGGTCGGAGTGTCTGCAAATCGTGCTGGATCTCCTGTGTTTTCTGATGAGATCCCCTTCAAAATCAAATGGCCCGGATCAGACTTCACCCTGGTGAGTCAAAACATCTAATAAAACCCAGATATTTCGCATGACAGCTGTAAATACAACCTAGTATGTGCTGTTTATTTAATTGTCAGCTTGTTGGCTAAGGTCGCTTCATAATAGCTGGACGTGTCCTGTTTTGTTTTGAGCTGTCTCGTAGTGTGATAAGTATTCAGCATTGTGTAGTATTTAAGTATACGACTAGCAAGAAGAGCTGTCTGGTTTATTTCTCTGGTGCGTGGATTTTCAGTTGTTATTGACTTTTGCAGTTTAATATGCAATAATATCCCTTTCTCCACAGCCAACATCTGGAGGCCTGTACAAAGAAGATGACTATGTTATCATGACAACTGCAGAAAAAGAAAAGTACAAGTGTTTATTGCCATCTTTGTCCAGCAATCAGGAGGTGTGGCTATGCATGGCAGATTTTTAAATTATGAACTATTCTATGTATTAGGTTAGTTTTATTTCATCAATTTATTATCTGTCTCTTTTGAAGGATGATGTGAAGGAGTATAGCGGACCGAGTCCAGCCATGCTACTGGAGCCGTTATTCAAACAGAGCAGCTGCTCCTACAGAGTGAGTTTTATGTCTCAGTTTCTGTTTATAAATATGGTTGAATCTCACAAAATATGTCTAGGTCAGATTTCACCCCAAAAAAGAAGAAAATATGTATTTTGCTCAAAGAGAATTAAGCTGGTTTTTACAAAAAGAAAAATGTTATGTTGTTAAATGTTGTTCTTTTCAAAGTCATATGATTTACATTTATTGTGGCCACAATTTGGCGATCGTATCTGACTTATGATAGCAACCTGAGTCGTAACAAAGCACTGTTCACCAGAGGGGAACTGGCCCCCCGACTAAGCCTGGTTTCTCCCAAGGTTTTTTCTCCATTTTAACACCTGTTTGCCACCTGATGTCACCTGTTGGAGTTTGGGTTCCTTGCCGCTGTCGCCTTTGGCTTGCTTAGTTGGGGACACTTGACAATTGACATTTGATATTCAACAGTGCTTTGATCTACCTGCATTGACACTATTCCTTAAGAGCTGCTGTGCAAAATAATGTACCAGTTATCACTGTAAAGCTGCTTTGACACAATCTACATTGTAAAAAGCGCTATATAAATAATGGTGAAAAAAAAAAAAAAAAAAAAATTTGGCCTTCTGACAGGCTTATTAATGCGTGTAATTTGCAGATCGAGTCATACTGGACATATGAAGTGTGCCATGGGAAGCATGTACGGCAGTACCATGAGGACAAGGAGACGGGGCAGGTAAAACCGCTGCCTTTAAATGTGTTTTGTTAAAGAACATGGCAGATCCTTATAGCGTTCCTTGTATTTTATTAGAAATGCATACATTACCGCTCAAACGTTTTTTAAAGACGTCTCTTATACTCACCAAGGATGAATTTATTTGATCAAAAATACAGTAAAAACAATATTGTGAAATGTTATTCCAATTAAAGAAACTGTTTTCTATTTTAATATATTATAAAATGTCATTTATTTAGATCCTTCAGAAATCATTCTAAACATGCTGATTTGGTGCTTAATAAACATTTCTTATTAGTATCAATCTTATTTTCTGATTATTATCAACGTTAAAAACAGTTGTGGGAAAACAAAAAAATGTTTTATTGTGTTTCATTGTTGTTGTTTTTTTTCAGGATTCTTTGATGAATAGAAAGTTCAAAAGAACAGCATTTATTTAAAATAGGTTTTTTTTCTTTTGTAACAATGTTAAAGCCAATTTAATGCAGCCTTACTAAATAAGTGTTATTATTTTAAAATCTTACTGACCTCATACATTCGAATGGTAGTGGATGGAGTATTATAAAGATATTAAGTAATATAAACATTTCAGTGGTCTTATTTGTCTCTGGTCCCTCAGAAGATCAACGTTCAGGAATACTATCTGGGTACCATGAATAAAAAAGATAGTACAGGTTGGGCAATTTTAAGATCAAGTTGGTATTTTTTGCTTTACATACTCTGTCAATTGTTTCATGTATTTTATCTGCTTCTTAGAATCAGAAACTGATAAATCTGGAGACTCTGAAAAGGATGCTTCAGACATCAACACAGAGGTTTGTACCTGTTAGAAATGCAGATAGGTAATGTGTGTGACATGAGGTGTTTTAAAACTCTCTGTGGGTTCCCAGGTGCCAACGAAGAATATAGAGGGTCAGCTGACGCCGTACTATCCCGTAGAGATGGGACATGGGACTGAATGCACTCTGAGACAGAACGAACCTCGCTCTACTACAGTGCTGTACGTCTGCCACCCGGAGGCAAAGCACGAGATCCTCACAATCGCTGAGGTCATCACCTGTCAGTATGAAGTGGTGGTGCTCACACCTCTCCTCTGTCCTCACCCGAAATACAGGTACACACAAATATATTCAGCTCAATCAAGATTTCTGTTTTAAAATGGTAGTTTATCTTACTAAATAAGGAAGGCTTCAAAAAGGAGTGGACTGAAGCTGGAGTCAGTGCATCGAGAGCCACCGCACACAGACGTCTTCAGGAAATGGGCTACTACTGTCACATTCCACGTACCAAGCTACTTCTGAACCACAGACAACGTCAGAAGCGTCTTACGTGGGCTAAGGAGAAAAAGAACCAGACTGTGGCTCAGTGGTGCAAAGTCCTCTTTTCAGATGAAAGTAAATTTTGCATTTCATTTGGAAATCAAGGTCCCAGAGTCTGGAGGAAGAGTGAAGAGGCACAGAAACCGTGTTGCTTGAAGTCCAGTGTGAAGTTTCCACAGTCAGTGATGATTTGGGCTGCCATGTCATCTGCTGGTGTTTTCTGTCCACAGTCAACACAGCCATCTACCAGGAAATATTTGAGCATTTCATGCTTCTTTCTCCTGACAAGCTTTATGGAGATGCTGATTTCATTTTCCAGCAGGACTTTGCACCTGCCCACACTGCCAAAGGTACCAAAGCTGGTTCAATGACCATGGTGTTACTGTGCTTGATTGGCCAGCAAACTCGCCTGACCTGAACCCCTTAGAGCATCTACGGGGTATTGTCAAGAGGAAGATGAGACACCAGACCCAACAATGCAGATGAGCTGAAGGCCGCTATCAAAGCAACCTGGACTGCCATTTCACCTGCAGTAATTCATGCAGAAGGAGGCCCAACCAAGTATTGAGTGCATTTTGTTAATTGTGAGCCAAAATCATCACAATTAAAAGAACCAAAGACTTAAAGTACTTCAGTCTGTGTGCATTGAATTCATTTAATACACGAGTTCCACAATTTGAGTTGAATTACTGAAATAAATGAACTTTTTCACGACATTCTAATTTATTGACATGCACGTGTGTGTTCATATCACATGAAATATGATAACATGGCCTGAAGAAACAAGTGAAGATTAGTGCAGCTAATCACATATGATGATATAGATTATCATTGTAATGTGTTCTAGCTTTTATATGTCTATTGTGCTCTGAGAGCAACAATATTAACTAATGCTTTGTTTCACCTGAAAATGTTGTTTGTGGTAAATACATTTTTAGTCCTCTGTGACATAATCCAGCCCTCGTCTCCTCAGGTTCAAGTCCTCCCCAGTGAATGACATCTTTTGTCAGGCTCTGGGTGGCTCCCCTCTCAGACCTCAGAGTCTGTCCCAGCTGGATCGTGAGCAGGAAGAGCTGCTCAAACCACCATTCAGCTCAAGCAGCGAACGGGATTTGAGGGGATCCAGGGTGAGTCTAAACCTGCCCTTTATCTTCTGCATTTACACCAACTGACTTAGGGAAAATGGGGATGGTAATGAATAATTGCTGCTATAAATAGTTTGGAAAGGACTTTTAAAGTTGGTCTGTATTAAGGGAAATGAACTATTATGTACAAAAATGTTTCTTTTTTATAAATGATATTAATGTAGAAATATTTAAAAAATGTATTCTCTCTTTGTCTCCTTTGATAAGGAGGACAAATCTCCAGTGAAGGAAGAGGCGTATACCTCTACCCATAAACCCCTGACAGTGGGTGGTCAATCCCAGGTCACCGTTGGCACCACCCACATCTCTCGACTAACTGATGAACAGTTGATTAAGGAGTTTCTGAGCGGCTCGTACTGCCTGCATGGGGTGAGGATGGATGGGTTTCTCTTCTGTATCGGTAGATCCTTTAGTTGGGTTCCCAGCTCAACATATTTTTGTTTCTGTCTAGGGTGTTGGATGGTGGAAGTATGAATTTTGTTATGGAAAGCATGTACACCAGTATCATGAGGTAAGAGTTGTGAAATCGATTAATTATTTAGAAAATATAACGGTTTCTAGTATAGTGTAAAGGTTTGTATTATGAGAGAGAGTAAATTACATGTTGTGCATTTGGTTGAAGGATAAAGAGCAAGGGAAGAACATTGTGGTGGTGGGCAGCTGGAACACTGAGGATCATATGAACTGGGCCAAGAAAAACGTGGCACGATCTTATCATTTAAAAGACGATGGAGCACAGAAAGTCAAGTATAATTATTTTATATTTCTCTCACATACAAGGTGCTTTAAAAAAAACTTTTATATATATATATATATATATATATATATATATATATATATATATATATATATATATATATATATATATATATATATATATATATAAAATGCACAAAAGTGTTCCAAATTAAGTGGCATATCTAGGATTTCAGTACAATAAACATTCAGATTTTAGTTTTTCAAAGAAAATGTTTGGTTTTTTCCCCTCTTTTTTTTTTTTTTTTTTTTTTTTTTTTTTTTAGATAACTGGTATCAATCTCAGACAGGTTCATTAAATAGTTTGCTAGGTCTTCTTAGGTAAATAGAAAACCTACTAATCACATATAAAAACGTGTGGAAAGCGTGGCCGCGCTGCTTTCTCCTTTCCACAAGCGCTTGCACCTCCCGTGGCATCCGTCGTTGCTATGCAACCATGAACTGCGGTCTCCACGATGACGAGGAAGTATTAGCAAAGGATTATTTGATTTCTAGCCCTTTCATAAGCTATACTACTAGATATATTTATGGAAATAACAAATAAAAACTTGCCCTGTAAAGCTATGATCAGCTGTTCTGCTGAGCTGTCGATGTTGTTATGGAAATGCCGAAGCTGATTGGTTGGTTCTTGTCACATGACCTGCGGTGCACTTGCGGCATTCTGAAAAGTTGAGATGTTTTCATCTTGCCGTGGCATAGGCACGCCTGGAAAAAACTAGCGCAACGCACATGCATTGTTTCCAATTTGAACATGCTTGCCGCACGCCTACATTTGAAATAAACTTGCGCGAACAAAAGATATAGCCCCTTAAAGAGGTTGTTCCACATTATTAAAGGATCAGTTCACCTAAAAATGAAAATTCTGTCATTAATTACTCACCCTCATGTCGTTCCAAACACAAATGAGCCGGCGTTCTGACGTAGAACCCAGAAGCACTGCACTGTTTACTACATCATCAGCATAGGAGACTAACATGGAAGAGAAGAAACTGTTGAATAAAGGCGTTTCTGTTTGTTTTTTGCGTACAGAAATTATTCTAGTCACTTCATAACATTAAGGTTGAACCACTGTAGTCACGTTGACTATTTTAACAATGTCTTTACTACCTTTCTGGGCCTTGAAAGTGGTAATAATGTTGCAGTCTATCAGAGGCCAGGAAGCGCACAGATTTCATTAGAAATATCATAATTTGTGTGGAATGACATCAGGATGAGTAATGATCATTTTGGGGTTAACTAACTCTTTAAGCAATTCAGTTCTCATGCAACATGCAAGGAAGAAAGATCTTTCTGAAGATGAAAAGCATGAAATTGTTATATACAGTGTATATGTTACAGATTTTAATATGTCATGTATGTTGTCTTGCTGATATCTCATCAGGGTCGTATCTCACTTCTATGGCCATGGAGATGTTTGTGACCTAACAGGGAAACCGAGACAGGTTATAGTCAAGCTTAAGTGAGTTACCCAAACTTTGTGATGCCATGTGGTTTTCAGGTTTTGTGAATGCCACCACTAACACCTACCCGTTCTGTCTCAGGTGTAAGGAGTCAGAGTCTCCTCATGCTGTTACAGTTTACATGCTGGAACCTCAGACCTGTCAGTATATTCTTGGGGTGAGTGGTAAATAGAATGACTTTGAGATTTGACTGCAATTCCGTTTTAATAACTGCAGCCCTGGATTTCCCTGGTTTTCAGTAATGAACACATTGTGTTTTGATGTTAATGCTTGCTAAATGTTACAGGAAATTATTGATGTGATCATTTCATTTGAATAACCCTTTTCCTGGTTATCGTTCTGCCACAGGTTGAGTCCCCTGTTATATGCAAGATCTTGGACACTGCAGATGAAAATGGACTTCTTTCAATCCCTAGCTAGCCTGCATGATTGGTACCAAGATGGAGGAATTAACAGTAGCTTAAAGAATGAACAATACAGAAGAGGAAGGCGGTATGATGCTCAGAGAGAAAGATAAAGGTCTGATAAAGTCTGGTTCAATAGATCATGAAAATAACATGGACATGCTGAACCTCAGACCTCAAAAAAAAAAAAAAAAAAAAATTCCCTCGCTGACTGCACTTTCTCTTGTGAACCCTAAACAAGGAGATTTAGTGAAACTTTTAAACCTGGAGATGCAGCAAGGACTGAATTATCAATGTTTTATCTACAAATCTCTAACCTGCTGAAGAATATTTTTGTTCAGCCTTTTTCATGCTTTGTAACATTTAGGTGGTTGGCTGTGGGAAAGTCACCTGTTCTTTAAAATTTAATCAAATTATTCATTTGTTCTGTAAATCAATTGATAAACAAAATAGTCGGCTGTTTTAGATATACATTATTTATTTTGTCCAACTTCCCATTAACACTGTGCAGCTGGAGATGGTTATTATAAAGTTTTTAAAAGAAGTGAATGACGAAGTAATTGTTCAGTGCAAATTGCAAGGGAAATACACTGTCTTGTATGCAAAGGAAATTGAATGTAATTAAACTGTTTTTTTTTTGTTGTTTTTT
Source organism: Elopichthys bambusa (assembly GCA_037101425.1). NCBI lineage: Eukaryota > Metazoa > Chordata > Actinopteri > Cypriniformes > Xenocyprididae > Elopichthys > Elopichthys bambusa. Next base: position 12,486,733 of record CM074443.1, read on the forward strand.
TTGGAGATCAAGGGTCATCGAGTTATGTAACACTCATGTCTTTCTAAGATTTCCACTAGCAAGTTTCAACTGTTGTACATTGTATTTGGTGAAGGGCTCCTCTTAACTCTTAGAAGAACACATTTATATCAAGACAAAGATTATTTCATTGCATTGACTGCAATGCTGGTTGTTACTCAGCTTGTACGTTTAGTTGAATAAAATATGCATCTTTCAAGTTATTTCATATTCATACTCCCATATAAACACCTCAATGAATACGCATGATATTCTTAGTGTTTTTCTCGTTTTCCAGTACAAATATCTACATATTCTTTGATCAAGATACATTGACTTAAAGGGTTAATTCACCCAAAAATGAAAATTCTGTCATTAGTTACTCACCCTCATGTCGTTCCACACCCGTAAGACCTTCGTTCATCTTCAGAACACAAATTAAGATATTTTTGATAAAAATCCGATGGCTCAGTGAGGCCTCTATTGCCAGCAAGACAATTAACACTTTCAATGCCCAGAAGGCTACTAAAGACATATTTAAAACAGTTCATGTGATTACAGTGGTTCAACCTTAATGTTAAGAAGCGACGAGAATACCTTTTGTGCGCCAAAAAAAGAGATTTATTCAATAATATCTAGTAATGGGCAATTTCAAAACACTGCTTCATGAAGCTTCAAAGCTTTACGAATATTTTGTTTCGAATCAGTAGTTCGGAGTGTGAATCAAACGGCCAAAGTCACGCCCCCCAGTGGTGAACCAATATAATGTCGAAACACTTATGACGTAACGAAGCCTCGTATAGAGGGTATGCACGTGACGTCACCGGCCGTTATGACTGCGGTTACGCCCACTGAGTGGCAGCATTGGTTTTCAGCGTGAATACCGCGAAAAGCACACAAAACACATTCAAAACGGGAAAGAGCTTTGCGAGTGATTGTACAAACAGCTGTGACACAAAATCTGAGGTATATTTTTACAGACTGCTGAAAGCTTCAGAAAAAATAAGCAAAAAAGGCGCTGCAATTCACAGAAACAGCTGGACTCCAGGCAATGAAACATGTTTTGCAGTTATCACTGGATTTTGGGGTAAAATCATACCCTATATATTGTATTGTTATATACTGTGATGACAAATCAATTAAATGTTTACCATCTTATATTCTGCATAACTGGGTGTTTTTAAATAAACATTGATAAAAAACTATACAAGTTTTTGGGCTGGACAATATGACAAAATATATAACTGATATAATTGATCGCTCCGATTTAGACCTACCTATACTGTATTTATATAAAGCGTTCACAGGCAGATTTACTTTATGTATTTTCCCGGCGTCGAAATCAGGCACATAAATGTCAGGAAACACGATTCCTGGCTGCATGCCAATATCCATGGATTAGGTTTCTTTGATATGTTATAAGGAACACTTTCGACCTCAACTCTTAGTGTAATCGTTTGTTTTAATCGCGTTTTCGCAGTTTCCCCCAGTTAAATCCAGTCATGCAGCACGTTCTTTCGCCACTCAGTCCAGCTGAGGGAGCGCGTTCCGGCGGGAAAGTGACGTCTTTGATATGCGCATCAAGATATTGTTGAATAAAGTCGTTATTTTGTTTTGTTTTTTGGCGCACAAAAGGTATTCTCGTCGCGACGTAACATTAAAGTTGAACCACTGTAGTCACATGAACTGTTTTAAATACGTCTTTAGTAGCTTTATGGGCATTGAAAGTGTTAATTGTCTTGCTGGACTTTTATCAAAATTATGTGTTTATAAGAAAATAAATTACTGGTAATTGGGTAAGAAAAATAAACTATTCAAAAGGAAAACATGTTGGAAGATATTTTATCTGTATTCTGAATTATAAACTTAATTTTGATAAATCTTAAATAAAAAAAAAAAGTCAAGTAAATGTATCTTGAAATAATGTCTAGACACAGGGACATTTTTGCAGTATTTTGCAGTGTAAATAAAATACATTTCCTTTCATTTTCATTGTAACACAAATAGAAAACAAAGCAATATATTTTCCTGGCTAGAATCATTAGGGCAGAACTGTTCATTATAACAAAGAAAAGAATATTTTTTATGGAGAAATAAACATGCCTCTGCTAAATATCATCGAATTAATCAGAAGGTCAATTTACCTATACTAGGTTGTGCTAGCGTCCCTTTTTGTGGGTAGGTTTTGTTTACAGAGAACTAATGTTCTTATATAACATTCATCCTTTGCCTAGACGTGAATACCTTAAAAGATATGATTGACAAAGCAACTTTTACAGCGTACATTAAATATTTGGTTTCAAATGATAAAGAAGGTGTCAAGATACACTTGCAAAACATTTAATAAGTTCATATATAAAATGTAGGATGTTTCACAAATACATAATCTGAGCGAAGACTATTACATGAAAATGCTATGTCAATGTAAAAATAGAACATCCTTTAGTCCAGAAAACAATGATAATAATTTTGGGGAAAGCGACAATTAGTTTTTAAAGTCCCATTTTCTTTTTATTGGATACTCGATGCACATGTCTCTTGAGCAAAACACCACTAGCAAACCACAAGCAAACACTATAAATGCTCCCCTTTGGATGCTGAGCAAGTAGTATGATATTCTACAGCTCAGACTGATGGGATGGGAATCTGATGAGCCGAGGTGCTATCAAAGTCCTGCAGCGCCTCCTGGTGGGTGTGGTAGTGCATAGCCACATAGCTTTTGGCAAAGGCTGTGGTTTGAGAGTTGACCGGCTGCAGGCTGTTGGGGGAACTTGGTCCAACTGACGGACTGCTGTTATAGATACTGTAATAGGGCTCTATGCGAGTGTTGATGGGTGTAGATGTGCTCGGGGGTCGGGGCTTGCGTCCAGCGGTGGCACAGGGACTAGGCATGCTGTCCCGGGAGTGACTGGGTCCACAAGCCTGGTCAACCAGTCTCCTCTGGGGCTTCGGCGAGAGCATGTACGCCGAGTTGGTCTCATGGTGCGAGGACTTGTTGCGGTTGACTTCCAGACTTCCTTTGCCCATAGCATGTAGGCGTGTCTTGTGCTTGCAGCACAGGAAGCCCAAGGTCACCCACTGGAGGCAACAGAGAACACGGCGACGCAGACCAGCACTGTTGCGCGAGTACACAAACGGGTTGATTCCAGACTTTAGGAAAATGAGGGTGAATCCACAGAGCTCGAACTGGTAGTGGACGAAGCTGCTCTCTGGTGACACCATATCTTGCGCCAAGGATATACCTAGTGGTAGACAGCATAACAGCACAGAGATGACAATCACCACACATGTCACCACAGCCTTCGAATCCTTGGCTGTAGCCAAGTTAACGGTGGAGACCAACTGGCAACAGGTTGCTCCACTGGCGGCCCCGGGCACGAGGGGCTGGTTGGCTCTCCTGGTGAAGGGGTGTGTCTGGACATGCTGGAGTTTGTTGTACGTCTGGTTGCGGTACAGCGAGGGCACCTGCACTGTGCACTGCATACCCTCAAAACCAGCTGCAATGAGCGGCGGATGAGAAGCAGGCGGACGTGTCGCGTCCACTGTGATGATGGGACACTTCCGTACCTGCGCATTCTTCCTCAAAGCCTGAGCGATCATAAGGTAGGAAATCGACACCACACCAACACAGAAAGCAAAGTCCGCAATGTATACATACAGTACTAACTTGGCCTTGTTGCCAGTAAGACCAAAGTGAGGCAGGCAAGGCCCGGAGCTCCTGGGATACGCTCGCAAAGTGACCAGCGCTGCCAGTGTGAAACTGGTGGTCCATAACAGTGCTGTGAGGGCCAGAGTACAGGGGAACGAGGCCGTACGGTTGGGCTGCTGACCCAGGACCATGCGAAGTCGATGCAGGGCGATCACAGCCACCGTCTCGAGAGACATAATGATGAAGCCCGAGCTGGTGAGGTGGAAGGCAAAGCAGAAGCCCTTGGACACTCCGCCGCTAGCATCTCCAGCATCCAGAAAGAGCACCAGTGCAAACATGGGCGCAGTGACGCAGCATATGAACAGATCACAGAAGGACAGGTTGAGGATCATGAAGTCAAAGTTGGTGCGGAACTTGCGGAACGCCGGGTCGAAGAAGGACAAGAAGACCACCAAGTTGCCATAAGAACCAAGACAAAATATGAGGACCAACAGGAAGGAGCAGGAGGCGAGGGTAGCCGTGTGGATCAAGGCCCAGCCCCTTGCCGAAGCAGACTGGCTCTGGGAGCTGTTGAAGCCTCGAGGTTTCACAAACTCAGCCAGGTCCAAAGGCCAGGCAGTGCTGTTCATGGTACACATGGGGATGCAAAGTGATCACAGCCTTCTTGCCTTTAGGTCACCCAAGAGCAAGCTAATACTCCCATTGTGCAGTTGGTTCATGATAGACCCTCTGGATTGCTGCAAGGACACAAGGGATGAAGGAATATTGATTAGTAATAGACAATATGAAGCTTTGAGTGGGATAATTGTAGCTCAATAAATGAACATCATAAATGACTATGTCAATGGCCTAGTGGCTTTTTATCCATTTGAGGGATTCGTTTTAATCAATGTGGTATCTTTGTTATCACTTGATGCACAAGTTATTTGGATTTTCTATCAAAACAGAGACTCACGATGACTATTGTACCTTATCTCTTCTGTATGCGCGCTCCCGTCATCTACAAATCTATCGATTACGATGAATACATGTCTGCAAAATTCTACATAGTATCGGAAGGCTTTTCTTATCAGTTAACCTCTGTTAAGAATAATATTACTGCAGGTGAATGTGCGCCGCCTATAAAATCGTGTCAAAAATGCATCCAGCCCCCCATCTTTGAAAGAAATACACACACACACAGGAAAAAAAATAAAAATAAAAATCACAAGCTTCATTAAAACAAAGGTTCTATAAAAGTCTAATACATCGTTCAGTCTTATAGCCTAAACACAGGCGCATATAATAATCCTGCGGCTTTCTTTCTCTACTTGTCGAAAAATGATTTTCTTACCATGGATTCCCAATGTGTGCCATTTTTACGACGCCGCGTTTTCCCCATTTGTATGAATATCCAAAGTGCACGAACGTTACAAGCATGCTAGTTGGAGAAAGAGTATCACAGCATAAGATGAGAATGAAAAAACAGAGTGAATTTAATGCGCAGAAGGAGAGTGGGCGCGCCTCACTGGAAACATATTGAAGCCCTTGAATGGACAGCGAGCGCGTGCCCGTGAGAACAGGATGCTCACTCTGGAAGCACAAAGAGTCTAATTTTGTTTGTGATTTAATTGTATATATTTAATGCTTATATAACGCTATACTTTAATATTATTTTATCATAAACATTTCTTACCGTACATACGTATCTTACAACGTATTTTATTTCACAGTATATAATAATATTTACTCATTATTATGTGATGCATTATATTATTATTTTAACAATGATAATTACGATTTTGGTAATTTAAACAAGAGAAGAGCCTGGCAATTCTGCTGACTCCATTATATTAAATATATTTTGTTTTTATTTATACACACGTGCGCGCGCACACGTCTGTCTGATTCTTATTGTGGATTATAATGGATTAGTCCTTTGATTAGTCAGAATTGTTCTTTGTCAGCAGTAACATGGGGAAAAACACAAAAAAAGACTGTATCTGCATACTTTGTTATACTTTATTACAAACATCTCGTCTTTATTCAAATAGTTGTAAAAGAGATAAAGAAAAAAAAAAAAAAAAAAAAAAAAAAAAAAAAGACACATCAACAGGTAACCAACTAGCCAAGCATTAGCATAGCATTACAGCATACAGCATTACTGTCTAATAGTTTACCAACCAAAATTGAACTCTATATTAGCTTATGACATGATTTTGACAAAGCACATTTATACCTATGATGCAAGCCTATCAACATACCATTGTATTACGGTCTGCAATTGTTGCTACTGACAGGTTCATCAGTAGAGCAAAAAACAGCTGTAAACAGCAGCACTTGGTAACTGCATGTCCACATTTTAAAATGCATTTCTCAATGACATTGTCTCAGGTTTCGCAGACAGTACCTTTAAAAAGCTTCTAATGAAAACACCTGGCTTAATGCAAAAAATTACAAACTGCAAACTGAGTCAACTGATAAGATAAGCATAAATTAATAAATAATAAACAGCACAGAAGGAAGGGATTTTAAAATCTCACTGTTTAGTATTTTGTAAACACATCCATTGTGATGATATTCTTACACTCCATTTATGTAGGCTTACATAACGGTTCAAAATGCAATAGGTCTGTATGAGGCTGGGGGAAATGTACAGTGCTACTTTAAAATATGGTACTATGATACTATTTTATACACATATGTAACATTTGCCAACATTACATGTGTACACATTTCAAATGGATTACTGCAAAAATTGTAAAGTCCTAGTATTACAATAAATACGCAATGCAAAGCAGTGCAGAAAACTGCTTTATATTGAACTATAACAATCCATACTGCACTCACACAAGCAAAAAATGAAAACTGTACAAGAACATTATAGATGCAGGTCAGCGATACCTGCAATAGGTTCTCCTTAAATATTAAGTGTATTAAAAAAAAAGTTTAGTAAAAGATTCTAGTTACAACTATTGCTACATAAATTGTATTTTCATTTCTTTGTCCTTTAAAAACAATCCCAGACATTAAGGGCAAACAAAAATGTAGATTTCAAGCACTCATTTCAACATTTCCCCTTCACCAGAGAGTGGCATTATTCTGAAAAACAGAAAAGAAAGTATCATAAGAAGGGTGTAAAGATGAAAAATATCTGAACATGCATGTATGTGTACAGTATGTTCAAATAAAGTTAGATGCCTGCGTAGGCACTATTGTATGGTATCAAATTCGTCAAATTAATTCAATAATGAAAAAAAAAAAAATTCTATAAAATGTTTAACCTAAATAATAAACAACGGTTTTACCCAATATTTGTGTGTGCTACAGTATGTATAGTGTAGTATTGCACTGGAGTATTTATGATCGCTATTTGTATGATGCACAGAGTTGCTGCCTACAGTATGTAGATTGTTCCAAATCATTTTCTGAGGTTTTGTTTTAGTTAAGATGCTGCCTTAAAAGGCACTGTATATGTTGGCAGACAGCAAAGAAGCTCACTGTGTTTTGAAAGAGAGCCTGTGTGAGTGTGTGTATATAACAGACCTAAGCGTAGTAACAGGGGGAGACCAGCAGATCTGTGAGCACCAGCAGCTGGTCATCTGTGAACTTCTGCTTGTGTTCCTGCCAGTTATCATGATGAGTGCGACGGAAATCCGACAGTGTTTTCTTCACAGTCATCTAGAGAGACCGCAATAAATCTGTTAGAGATCTTGTAAGTAGTCTCACAGTAGCTGGTCTACCTCCTCCATCCATACATTTCCTTGAGTGCATCAAAATGCAGTTGCATGAGTCATGTTCAACTCCCAGAAATGCTTAAACATTTCATCTTTGCTCAGTCAGTGCCTGGACCCCTGCAGACAGCAATCAGCTGATCATCCAACCCTCCCCCCTCAACATCTAACACACAAGTAAAAGAGAGCGGGAGCTGTACCTCTATAGGCTGTGTGTCATTGAGGTGAGCACTCAGGTCCATGAGGATCTGGGGCATCCAGGTGGGCACATCATACGGGCTGGACAGGATGCAGGCACTCAGACCTAATACACCTGCATGTCGCCGCACCAGGTCTACACACACAGAAAGAAAAAGGAAAGATTCAGGTTGAATTATTTATATAAAGTATAAAAATATATCTACGGTTAATTTTACCTGAACTCACCCCAAATATAAAATCAGCATATACAGTCTCACCACAATGCGAATCTTAGGGATTTTTTTCATATGTAATTTCTAGATCACTAATCAAATCTAAGATTTTTCCATCCATCCAGATATAAAAATACATACTAATAAAATACTGTAATTATTATACGGTATTAAACTTCTGCTCAATATTAATAGCAGATATCAAAAATGTTAACTATACAATTTTTCTATAAAAAAATAAATAAAATAAAACACTAAAAACTAGAATTAATTTTTTAAAATGCTACAGGTAAATTTAGGCATCAAAATGTACCGTATGAAAACTGGATATTCATTTTAAGATAAAAATTCCATTTAACTGTTTTTAAAGATTAACTTTGTAGTTGTAGTGTAGTAGTTGACGACAATGGTAATTTAAATGTAAAAATAGGAGAAATGAGTGGGCACAATTAAATATCCAATATTGAACAATATATACTGCATACTGAAAAATACTGATAAATAAAAAGATCTCTAATATTGGCCAATAACTGATATGGCACTAGTATATTACGCATTCTTAGTATATATACACTCCACCATTCAAAAGTTTGGGGTAAAAAAATTTAATAGTTAAAAAAAAAAAAAAAAAGTATAGATTTATTCAGCAATGATACATTACACTGATTAAAAGTGACAGTAAAGACACTTATAATGTTACAAAAGATTTCTATTTTAAATAAATGCTGTTCTTTTGAACTTTCTATTCAAAGAATATTTCAACATTGATAATAATCATAAATGTTTCTTGATCATCCAAATCAGCATATTAGAATGATTTCTGAAGTATCACGTGACACTGAAAACGAGTAATAATGCTAAAAAAAAATTAATCACAGGAATAAATTACATTTTAAAATATATTAAAAAAAGAAAATATTTTAAATTTAAAAAAAAAAAAAAAATAATAATAATAATAATAATAATTCACAGTATTACTGTATTTTTGATTAAATGAATGCAGCCTAGTTGAGCACAAGAGACCTCTTTCAAAACCCCCAAACTTTTAAACGGTAGTGTACTTACTGCATATGTCTGTGTGATCATTACCAGCAGAAGGGATTGTGTCCATCACGGAGCCCAGCTCTCTCCTCCTACGCTTGGGCAGACGGGTCTTGCTCAGGGACTCAAAATGGGCCTGCATAGGTTCATCAATGCTGAGAAAATTACACTGCAGTAATCCACTTAGAGTGGTGGCTGCCATCTCCCTCACCTAAAAACATGTAGAGAGAGAAGATTGTTACAGTTCAGCCTAAAATCTTGTGGCCAAAGGTTCAGACGGTTTTTTCTTTTCAGTTATCTAAAGCGTGGGAAGTGCTCAGCAGAAACAGATGGGGTCTTTGTGTGTCAGAACTTTTCTTTAAATAAAGATAATACACACGGCCTGAAGAAAAGAAGCAGTGGAACTTTATGTAACAGGGCAGATCGGAAACTGCATCACAGAAGAAAACACAATGTTCCAGAGCAGGGCTCCAGTCAGGGTGAAATGGGTGAATAAGCAAATTTAGAGCTTATTACCAGTGATGTGCTAAACAACTAGTGTGAACAGCCAGTTGACCGATCGGTCGTAATGAAGTAATAATCAGGCTAAAAAAAAATCCCTAGCTATTAAAAATACACAGACACCAATAAAAAAACTGACTCAGCAATAACATTCTGCATGTGTAAGTTTATGACAAGCGTTTGCTCTGACAAAGAAACAACAGCTATTGCTTTGAAATCTCAAAATGTGATCTTAAACCTATGCTCTGACCCTTAACCTTAGGATACAGTCACTCTGACGTTCTGATTGGCTAGCACTAATCAGTAGCTGTATTACATCAGCAGACAGAGGGTCATATGTAACATGGAATCCAAAGTACTGTGATTAAATTGGCTGTATTAAAGGGTGTAGTTTCCTTCCACTCATAACCCTATTCTTTTTTCCCCCTTTAGCCTCTTCTCGCTGTTTGCCGTACACTCCTCTCTGGAAATTTGAACATATATCACTATGGAAACAGAATACTGCTGCAGCTGGAAGTTGCTATGGTAACAGCAAGATGGATAGAGAGAGAGAGAGAGAGAGAGAGAGAATAAAGGAAAACAAGAGTGCTACATCACTGAAAGGAAAGCACGGTGAAAGAGACACTTTCACCACAGCAGCTTACGTAATTGGCTTTCGACACATTTAACCTTTGTGATTATACTCAAAAATGTTCATGAACAGAAGGTCGTGCTTATTCTTAGTTGCTTCAGTTTAGACCTTCACCCTAAAGACTTCAAATATAGATATACTGAAGATATATAATCTTGAACAGTGATCAGGCTTAATTCACTGGAGTCGAGTGAGAAATGTCTAGGGTATCTGCTGACATTATGAAAGTAAAAATCAGTTTGAAAAGACAACTCTGAGGACGACTGAGTTGGTTTGTCCAGACCTGAATGATGTGACTGTGGCATGTGCAGTTATGTATTACGATGGCCAAATATTTGTAAAATGTCCTCAAAAAATGCACACTACTGTTAAAAGGTTTAAGGTCAGCATGTTAATGAAAGAAGTCTCTTATTTGACTGCATTTATTTGATCAAAAATAGTTATATTGCGAAATAAAAGCAGTAATACTGTAATTATTTTTACAGTTATTTAAATTAAAAATGTAAAAAAGTTGTTTATCTGAATATATGTTTTCTATTTGATAAAATGTAATTAATTCCTGTACTCCAGTCTTCAGAGTCACATGATCCTTCAGAAATCATTCTAATATGCTGATTTGATACTCAAGAAACATTTATTATTATTAATGTTGTGCTTTTTAATATTTTGATGAATAGAGTTTAAAAGAGAAATAGAAATTTTTGTAAAATCAAAAATCTGTCACTTTAGATCAAATCAAGGAAAAAAAAAATTCTTACCAACACTGAACCTTTGAATAGTAGTGTACCATAAGACTTTAAAGAACATTTTAAAAAGGTCAACACTAGTAAAAGGATAAAGAAAATGAAAGGGTAGGTTTAAAAGTAAAGGTAGGGTTATGGTATAGAAACTAAAATTATTTGAAATATAATAAAATAATACAATTAAATAATAAACAACTAAATATAATATATATATATATATATATATATATATATATATATATATATATATATATATATATACACACATATATACACTATATATATATATATATATATATATATATATATATATATACACACATATATACACTATATATATATATATATATATATATATATATATATATATATATATATATATATATATATATACACACACACACACACACACACATATACATATATACATACATACATACATACATACATATATATATATATATATATATATATATATATATATATATATATATATATATATACATACATACACACACACACACACACACACACACACACACACACACACACACAGTATATATACATACTTTTTAAATAAACAATTGCATTGTGTGTACATGTCATAATATTTGTGTTAGAACTGCACGAATCTGGATAAGAGAGAATCACAATTTTTTTTGTTTTAAATGGAGATCATGTTTCTGAATAGACTGCTAAACAAAACACGTATTTTAGTTCTGACAAAAAGCTAATTGCTGCAATCTTTTTTTTATTTAAATAATTCAAATGTTTGTTATTTTAATCAGTTTAAGTGAATAATTCAATGACAATACAATTTTTTAACAGTCACTTGTCGCCACCATTACTGGTGAAACGATGTAATTGATACAATCTTTATTTGAAGTGTCAAATTAATTCCAAAAGCTGATTTACTCTATTTTGATCCCTACCATAGACATCAGTGTTTATATTCAAACTATAAACTTTTATCCCAGTACTTCTGTGATCATTTTAATGATTGTAACACAGAAATAATGATACTATGTGTGTTGAAATGACTGTTTGTGAAGTTGTTTAATACCTAAACATGACAACTGCTCTCTCTGGCTCAGCGGCAGCGCAAACACAGATTTGAATGTTCGCTGTGATCATACTTGTCAAAGGTAGTTTTAACAGACACAGCTGAATCGTTGTAGTTTCGGAATATGATTGTGTGGGTGTTTGAATCTTTTAAGGATAAACCATGTAGCTCTAATTTGTGTGATGTTAACATGGTTAAAATGCAATGCACCACATAAGAATTTGTTTTTGAAAATAATTATAATGAAAAAAATTAAAGCCAAAACAAAAAGCCAACTCTCTCGCTATGCTAATTAAAATGACACTTCATGTCAAGATCAGGCTGTCGATGAATGAAGTCGAATGAGGAGTTGTGCATTTCTTCATTGGTGAGTCAGTGGTTTTATTCCAATTCTCTGCTGATTAGCTGTCAAAGTTAAAGAGCTGTTGATAAAGTTCATCCATTGAATTATAAGATGTTGATTATAGAAGACCAATAATTCACAATATTCAGTATGAAATTACTAGGCAAATTTGTGCTCTCATAATAGGCTTGGGAAATGATTGACTGTACCCCACCAAATAAGGAGCCAGAGATGCACCTAGTCATCAGAAATAGTGAAACAGAGTAATGTACGGGTGTATTATCAGTGCGCAAATTAATTCACACACCTCCAGTTGTTCATCCTCCAGCAGGCGTAGTACCAGAGCTCTCACGTCACCGACAGCCTTGGCATCACTGAGGAAAGTGAAAAGATTGTAGAACACCATAATCTGCAGGTAGGTGAGAACAGTGTAACGTGCGTGCCACGAGCTGCTCCTTGAGATCTGTAACAAACAGCACCATCTGCTGGTCAAATCACTTATTAAACCCTCACATTCACACATGACTCATACTGTACAGGTGCTGGTCATATAATTAGAATATACAAGTTTCACTTTTTGAATGGAATTAGTGAAATAAATCAACTTTTTGATGATATTCTATTTATATGACCAGCACCTGTATAAGTGCTGCACGAGTGTGTGCCCTATGGGCACTGACAGTCACCTCTTCAAGTGCATCGAGGACTTGTGAGATTTGCTCTGAGTACAGTAGCCCCTGGGACATGAGAGACAGACATGTCTTAGCGTCTCTCTTCATCTCATCATAGCTGTCGTCATTCTCCACAGGAGCAATCTAGAGAGAGAGAGAGAGAGAGAGAAAAAGAGAGACACACGGGCTTAAAAACACAAGACTTGCAGACAGTGAACTAAATTACAGACAAAACTGGGACTCACTCTGAAGAGGAGAGGGAGGAGACGCAGCTGTTCCGGGACAGCAGAAGAGAAGGAGCGTCCAGCACTGGTCATCAACCACTTCAACACTAAAACAGAACACTGTTACCCCAAATAGCCCTGGAACACAAGCACTTCTGCACACTTGTTCACACACTAACAGAAAGGTATACAAAACACGCACCCGTTTTGAGTAATCTGATGGCCTGTGTCCTCTCGTCTTGATCTCCCTCTGTGTTTTCCTCCATGATGTGGTTCTGGATCTCCTCCTCACCCTCTGTTAAAGGTTTGAGTCTTGCCAGGACACGTTCCGTGAACTCTCTTATGCGTGGGGACGTAGTGGGCTGAGTGTGTGGCAGGTTCGCGTCGATCATGAAGATGTAGGTGAGCACACTGAGATAGGAGAAGAAGAGAGAACTCAGTTTTTAAATCAAACATTAGCTCTGAAAAGACTAAACGTGAACATGTAAAATGTATAGATTTTTATGTACAAGCAAATACCTGCCGATGCGTTCGCGTACGTTCTTGTAGACCTGAGTCAGTTTGGGCTCCAGGTACTGTAGTAACCTGTGAAGCAACTCTGGGACTCTCCACTCCTGCTGAGCAAGACCTCCCTGCAGCACATATAGACGGCTGAAAGACAGAGTCATCTGTCATCACATTGGGTCCATTTAAATTACAAACTTAGACATGTAACAATGAAGTATAAAGAAGTCACATTCATCATTTCCTCTTTTTAAACCATAACATTTCAGAAGATAAAGTGTGTGGCAGTGATGTCATACCAGGCGTCCACAAACGAGCCTCCTTCTCCTGTGACCGGCGATTCCATCAGCACCTCAAACAGCCAGTGGAGCTTTCGCGGGTCTCGGCTCTCCTGTACAACACATACATACATACACAAGGAATAATTCAGTTGGGAAATTATGAAAGCATATACTACCATTAAAAAGTTTTGGGAGGGTAAGACTTTTTAAAGTTTTTGAAATAAGTCTTATACTCACCAATGCTGTATTTATTTGATAAAAAAATACCAGTAAAAACAGTAATATTATAAAATATAAATAATATTTTAAATTTTAAAATGTAATTTATTCCTGTGATGGCAAAGGTGAATTTTCAGCATCATTACTGATCACATGATCCTTCAGAAATCATTCTAATATACAGATTTGGTGCTCAAGAAAAATTTTTTTTTCTGCGTAGTGTATTTTTTTCAAGATTCTTATATGAATATAAAGTTCAGAAGAGCACAGTTATTTGAAATGGTAAATACTTTTATAATGTTACAAAAGATTTCTGCCATTTTCAATTTAATGCGTCCATGCTGAAAAAATTAATTTATTAAAAAAATAATAATAAAAAAAAACTTCCTGACCACAAACTTTTAAATGGTAGTGTAAATTCAGATTTTCTAGTCATAAACCTAATTTATACTAGAATATGAGATTAAATTTAATCCACAATCAGTGTTTGGTGTAATGCATTACTAAGTAATTAATTACTGTAATTGAATTACTTTCCCCTTGAAAATAATTTTCCTGTAATTACATTTACTTCTGATGTAACTGCGTTAAACATGGCAGAGACTATATAACAATTCTATATAAAACAATAGTGGATTTAACATCAAAATTGAATGTCTAATGTTAAAATAATAATAAAAAATAATGTTTTTAATGTAACCTTCTCCCTTTAAATACTTTGGGCAGTTCAAAAATAGTTGACGCAGTTTTGTTTTATTTATTTGAAAGAATTAAAAGAGCAGTTTCATATCTATCCTTGTATTGTTCAACTGGTCGAGGTTAATATGGGATTTAGAAAGTAATTAGTAGTAAGTAATGCAATACTTTTAAGAGAGAGTAATTAGTACAGTAATCTAATTACACTGGTGAAGATGTAATTAGTAGCTAGTAATTAATTACTTTTTTATTGTAACTTACCCAACACTGTCCACAATTTAAAAGAGTATATTTTTGCAAATATTTTTCCCAAAACCCAGTGAGATGAAGCATACTAATAATCAAACATCCTACTAAAGGATAAGTATGTGGTCTAAAGAACGCAACAAAAATGTCCTTACGCAGGCAGTGGCAATGCAGGTGCCCCAGTCCGCATACGTCTCTATGGTGATATTGGAGAGAGCTTTACGAAGGAGTGGACATAGCAGAGCCCACAGTTTCTCCACCTGTAACACATAAACACACATATACAGACTCAAGCAAAGGTGTTTACACTGCCATTCTGGCCAAACAGTTGAGAACCAAGTGTTCAAGTGTTGTGTTGATGTGGCTGATGTTGAAGACTCAAACTCAAATTTGTAGAAATGCACCTCTCATATGTGAATGCATGTAAATACCTTACTGTAACTCCAGTGTTTGGAGCCCCTGATGAGTCCAGAGATGATCTCCGCCACACAGCGCTGGGTGCTCTCATGGGAATCCACAACCAAACGCTCCATATGAGGCATCAGCAAGGGCAGGAAGGCATCATCAAAGTTCCGGAAAAGGCCCTTTTACAACACAAGATTTTTATGATGTAAGCAATCAAACATTTTTAAATTGGAGAATGCTGTTTGGATGCCACTCGGATATAGAACCAAACTGGTTTGAACAAGCATGAATTTCTGGCATGTAGACTTCTATAGTCTACATTTCATTGGGTTTGAAAAACAGACTGTAAATGTGTCTAAATACTCTCACCTTAAAGAGGCAAAATCGCCGTGGGCTGAATTTATCATTCCCCTTCCTCTCCTCCAGAGACAAATACTGGATGAACTGATCTATGAACAGGCGGTCTGAGAAATGATCATATATGATCTGTTCACTCTACAACACAGAAAACAGCCATAAACAAACCTAAACAAAAAAGACAGACTGACATAAAAAACTGAAATTAAGGAGGTAGTACAAGCATCTGTTGAGTTTTGGGTTGGGTGGATCAAAACTTGGTTGGGTTTAGATGCCACTAGGTTTGAATTAAGTGTACCTCATTCATCTCTTCTCTTGTTTTGCCCTGTTTGGGCTGTTCCTCAGTAGGGGCATAGAGCATCAGCTTCCTAAACAAAGAAAAGAAATACATAAACAAAAACATAAAACACATTTTGTGTCGATCTTCAAAGGGTAGACAAAACAACTGCTAAATACCATTGAAAAGTTTGGGGTCAGTAAGATTTTTTATTTTAAAGAAATTTAAAACTTTTATTCAGTTTTGGATGAAAAGGATAAATTAAAGGATGAAAAGGATAAATTAATCAAAAGTGACAGTAAAGACATTTATCATGTTATAAAATGTATCCATTTCAATTAAATTATGTTCTTTTGAACTTTCTATTCACTAGAGTCCTGAAAAAAAAAAAAGAAGGATTATGTGACTTAAGACTGGAGTATTGGCTGCTGAAAATCCAACTTTACCACCATTAAAATAGACAACAGTTATTTTAAATTGTAATTATATTTAGAATATTACAATTTTTACTGTATTTTTTGAATCAAATAAATGTAGCCTTGGAGAGCAAGTTTAGAAAACATTTAAAAATGGCCCCAAACTTCTGAACTGTAGTGTAAGTTAATATTGAAAATATTGTAATGAAAAGGGACATCTTTTGGCTTCACAATGTTTTCAGAACTTTGCAGAGGGTAAGATCATTAGTAAATAATTTTAAATTTTCATATAGACCCTTTTATGGGTGTTTTTTGGAGCTTGGCAGTTACTATGAATGATTCAAAAACCCCTTCTTTTTTGTGTTCATTAGAAAAAAAAAAAATGACAGAAAACAGTTATTTTCAATGTTTGGGTGAACTCTTCCTTTAAGCACTGTGTGTGTACCGTGGCCAAGTTGAATAACCCCAGTGGGTTTTCTCAATGAAGCAGCATTCCTCCCAGTCCTGCTGGGAGCGCGGCAACCTGCTGCTGTCATACTGCAGCCACTGGTTATCAGGCCTGTCTCCCACCAACAGAGAGCTGTGAGCTTTACCATCATCTACATGGAGAACAGGAAGAAATCTCAGATATTCTATGATGTGTGTCCATTTAGTAAGACTATATACTCACATCTTACTGTACAGTTAGTGTACTCACATGACTGAAGAGAGGTTTTGAGTTCAGAAATGTCATAGGGATTCACTGCCACTTTCTTGTGAGGTCTCTTGAGCTGCTTTAGAATTCCACTCACTGCTGATATTGCACCCTGAGCAATAAATAGCAAAAAATGTTAGAAACATGTTTTTGTTTTGCTTTTCTTTTACATATATGTTCTTGAGTATAATTGTGACAGAATGCACACACAAACGCACATTGCGAACTAAGAGAGAGTCGTGGTTCAGGCTCTTAACGAAAAAGAGGACTGCAGAAGGAGGCAAGGGACGGTCATCTCTGAGCATCAGAGACAGGAAGCCGATAGCTATCTGCTCAAACTTCCAGGGTCTGCAAAATAATCAAGCATAGGACCAATGAATTTCCATTACCATCCAGTAAATCTTTACAAATAACTCAGAGGCTGCAATCACAAAGAACAATTTAAATAATAAAATAAAGAATAATAAAAAAGCAGCATAAGTATTCCTGTAAACCCTGTAAAACAAAGTGCTGTCTGTTCTAACCAGTCAAAATGAGTAGACTTACATGTTTCGGTCGTAAAGGCAGTCCAAAAGATCCATCACTAGTTTCTCATACTTCCTGTTAGGATTGATAAAATGAAAAAAAAAAAAAAAAAACAACACTATTTTTGTGGATATCCACTGCTTATAATCAGAATTTAAACTTGTGAAACATATTTGTATGCAGTTTTTAAGCATTTACTCACTGAACTGAGTCTTTGTTTTTCTGTTCCTGCCTCTTTCTTCCCTCCAGTTCCTGCTGTTCAGAGGCCGCACCTGGGATCGGTTCTGGGTTACTGGATTTCATCATTTTTAGAGCCACCTCAACACAACTCTCTGGGATCTGAATAAAAAAACAAAAGAGAAAAGTGTAAATATACATATGTCACAAGAAAAATACTTTTACTTCTGTTACAGTTAGAGTTCATATAGAAAAAAGGTCAAGTACACACTTTAGCTTTAAGTAAAAGGAAAGCCTTTGTTTATAATTTAGTTTATGTATCACAATCATTTAGGTTACTATTTGCTGAACTCACAGAAAAGTCAAGGCCGATGGTCTCGTACTGGCGATGGACCTTGTCGGCCAGGTCATCGAAGAGCCGCACAATTGAAGGCTTCTCTAGAGACATGGATGGGCTCATGCCAGAACGCACAATGGAAGGCCATGTCAGAGCAATGCACTCCCAGTACTGCAGGGTAGCAAGACAGATCCCAGAGTGGTTCCCTAACAGACAGTACAAGGCACCCTGGAGAAGAGTAATAAAGACAGATCAAACATGATCCTATTCAATTTCCCATAGCTGCAGCATATCAACAGAAAGAGAAAAGATTTTTAGATTTTTTTTAGGGTTCAGTCATTGTAAACGGTGTGAGACCTACTTTGAATTGCTGTTGGGTGATGTCAGTGCGGTCTGGGTCCAGGTAGTCCAGCACCGCAGGGATGATGTCTCTGCAGCAGAAGTTGTAGGTTCCCAATGCTGTGAACAGCACATTCTGAGCTTTACTCCTCACCTGAGGTAAGAGAGAGGCTATTCATGTTGTGTTCATTGCGTTTGTAAGTGAAAGCGTAAGTGTGTGTCTGTCTTTATGGTGTTGTCATACCTGACTGTACCTGCTGGTGGACAGTCTGAGCAGGTCATTTATCAGGTCCTGATGAACACACCTGTAGATACACCCCTCTATGGTCAGATTTCTTAACTGAAACACAAACAGGCATAAACACACTCAGAAACACTGAAATCATAACAGAGCATAGCAAAGAGTCTTTTTTTACATTTACATTTTTACAGATACATTTTTTATCTAATGGAAGATGTTATACATATTATAAAGCATCATTGTGAAGAAAAGTATTAATTTCTTTTAATTTTTTAATACTTTATTCAGCAAGGATGCAATAAATTGATCCAAAGTGATTTCTATTTAAAATAAATGCTGTTCTTTTGAACCTTCTATTTATCAAAAGAATCCTAAAAAAAAAATTCCCACAAAATATTATGCAGCGCAACTGCTTTGAACATTATTAATATAAAATAAAATATATTAAGAGTTATTTTGTAATAACATTTCACAATATTACTGTATTTTTTACAAAATAGTTTGAAATTGAAATAAAATAGTTATTATTGAAAAAAATGACCCAGCGATGTTCTTGACAGGCTTCCTAAGATCCACCCAAATGCTCTATAAAATATATTAAAATTATTACTATTATTACGAGTTACCTCATGTTGCAGCATGACTCTGTCTATGAGTAGTGCTCTAATGTGCTGTTTACTGCCGTGAAGCTGGAGAGAAGAAGAGAGTGTCAGTCGACTGCATCTCAAATATAGAGAAGATGGACATTAAACGCATCTCACCTTGTTCTCCATAGACTTCTTAATCATACTGAAACTCTTCCAGCGGGAGTCAAACTCATGTTTGTGTGAGCCTTTAAAGTGGAGCACGTCATTAATGATCTATAGAGAAAACACCATGCGTCAGTCACACCAATGCTTATTACCAAGAAAATAAATATCATACGCATACACACACAAATGTTGGAGATAACCTGACAGTGTTGTGGTTCACCTTTATAATGGAGAAGAGGGATTTGATGTCATCTTCTGAATCCTCTAGTGTGTAGTCTGTTTAAAACAAACAGAGTTAAGAGTCTTGAAAGGTATTTAATAAAAAAAATAAATAAATAAAAAAAAGCTTTAATTTCACTCAATATGTGAGAAATATCATTTATTAAATTTCTCTATAGATGTTAAAGGCTTTAGAAACATGATTTTCTGTATTAAACATTAAAGTTTAGAACTAGAAAGGGTATGTTGAAGTAACTTACGTAGTAAAGGTCTAATCACCTTACAGATGTCCTGTCTGTAGTTCTCTCTAGACAGGTCTGTTAATCAATCAATAATCAATAAATAATCCACTGCCAAGCAATTAATTCATTAATCAGTATAGCTCCAGCACCGATTTTAAACACAAGGAAATGCTCGCTTACCATAGTCTACACCAGTGTACACGTTTGTCTCGTGTAGCTCAACCATACTGTTTGTCCTAAATGAGAAGAATTTAGAAAGTTAAAATATTATTAATATGTTTAATAAGTACCAGAGCATCATATATAGTTGCACAATCCATGCAATGCTAAAAATCACAGATGTTTGCAGAGTTGTTTTTGTAACTGTAATACACTACCGTTCAAATGTTTCATTTTTTAATGTTTTTTAAAGAGGTCTCTTACACTAAACTAGTCTGTACTTATTTGATCAAAAATACAGTAAAAACAGTAATATTGTGAAATATTACAATTTAAAATAGCTGCTTTCTATTTTAATATATTTTAAAATGTAATTTGATCCCAAACGTTTGAACAGTAGTGTACATTGTGTGTGTTACTTACAGCTCCGGCACAGGTTCTCCATACACTGGGGGCAGAAGGGGGCTTGCTCCCAGAAGACAGTTATGAACAATGGACAGACTCTGTAGAACATCATCCCTGAAGAGACAAAACACACAAATTAGTACAGCTTTTTTTCTTAAATGTTCTTCTGTGGATGTGGATCAATGAATCAAAATAAAATATGTCCATCTATGAAAGAAACAAAAAGATCCCCAAGCTTAAATCAATCTTAAAAAATAGTCTCTGACTTCTCTAAATCATTGACACATGGTATGCCTGCCACAGGGTCCCAGGGGTATTTAAGAACATTTTGATTTTTGCTTTTAATTAATTAATTTATTTTGTAATAAATGCCTGAACACATACAACCCCTTTTTAAAGAAAGTCTAGTATAATATGAATTTAAAGGAACACATTTCTGGTTTGGTGTTGATGAATAGGAACTTCATGATGGGGCTGTGTGGGTACATTAGACAAAAAGAAAGAATAGAGTTTTTATGAATTCAAACACAGATACTGTATCATGTCACTGTATCCTGTGGCTGACCTGCTCATGTCCTGTTCTCCCTGTGTGTGTTTCTGCAGACGCTGGAGTTCTGGCTTTAACAGCAGATCTAGCAAGTAGAAAACAAACTCTCTCTCTTCTGTGCTGGGCATGTGCCACTGGATGTCCAGGTTCCACAGGTCTCCAGGCCGACCCCAGTCCTGATCCAGAGAGGAGACAGAGACAACTAGTGGAATATCAGCCTCCATGACATGATTTTTTTTAAGTTTTAAAAAAGACAAAATAGACAAAAGACCAATGTTTTGTTAAATTAAGTAGACTGATGATAATAGTGTAATGTTTGTCATTCTTGTTATCTTATCTTGATCCACCTTTTTTTAAACTGCCCCTATAATGCTTTTTCAGATATTACCTCTTATGGAAAGAAAACATATTTCCCTATATATGAATAATCAATATATTACACGATTTAACAGTGTATTCGAAAATATACAGAAAAATATATTGCGTAACTATATTACAATATACTGAATAATACAAAGAATTGCCGCTTTTCATATATTGAAAAATATGTGATAATATATTCACTAAAATATCAATGTATGTAATTTTATATTCAGTAATATACTTCATAATATATAGATTTATATGTGATCAGATATGGTACTACGTGCATAATATATTGCAGATATATTTACTATATTTGCAGTATAAACACATATGGTACAATATATTATGTAGCACATTTCTTATATTTTATAATAATTTACATTTTAAATGTTCCATATTTTCAAGTTAGTTAACAAAAGCACACCTGCATGTACTAAAGTGTCTACCAAAGAGACTATCACTGTGCTATAGCGTGCACAGCCGTTTTAAATAAAGTTATTATAGTCTTAATGGTGTTTAGCCAATCATAAACCTAACCACAGGCTCTACTCTTCAGCACAATGGTAACCCCAAAAACCTTTTAAATTCCAAAATAATACAATTTAAACACTAACAATATATGTGCAATATATGTACACAATAAAGGATAAAACTTTATGAATGTAATGCTATTTTTGTCTTAATTTATAAATATTTTATATGTATCAATATATAGCCATACATGGTCAATGCAAACACTAGTTTCCCATATATGGAAATGTATTATGTAATATCTTGCATTATATTTTGCAGTATATTCCCATATATTTTTGTTCCGTAAGGGACCTTTCATGTAATATAGCGCTTTGTGAGTGTAAAAAGTAGTTCTGATTTTCTGAGAATGCTGAGGCAGAGTCAAGTTCAAATGAACCACGTAATAAAATGTCAGTGAGGAAGAGTGACGTCTGTTGGTCTAAGAATAGGTGCTTAGGCATACCAATGCTAGAGAGGGTGATGGAGCTTCACTAATCCATTCACTCGCTCAATCATCTCATCTCCCTTCTCTTCAGAGATATTGGATAGGATGAAAGTAATGCCTGGTTACAGGAGCAACACAGAAACATCCTAGTAGGGACTTCCCATTCACTCTGTTGTTGTGAATGGTAATTTACACATTTTGGAATTTTTAAATATACATTCAGGCATTATTTATTCCCCTTCACATCTACTGTAATTTTTTATTACTATACTTAATAATGATATTAGGATATTAGGAGCAATGGAAACTTGCTTAAATCTCCTGCAGTTTCTCAGATATTTCTACTAAGAAAAAAAAAAAAAAAAAGAAAAAAAAAAAATCTCTGTAATATCTCACGCTTATTTTCTCTAGCGTTTCAGAAGAGATTTCAAGGATACTGTATCTCAAACTCAGTTTAGATTTACCAAGATACCAAAGTTAGAGATGTCAACTGAACTATTCATTTCTCATCAAACTGATTTAAGTTACCTGTATGCTTTCCACAAATACCAAATGGTCTATACTCTTACTGTGTAAAATTTTTTAAAAATGTACTCTGTGGGTTCTTCAGGATTACAGTATCATATTTCAGATTTTATTCTGAGCAGTGCTGAAGTCTTTGTCACTATGAGAGGGTTAGTGGCTAAATCAGTGGTCTCTCTGGTTTTCCACTTGAGGCTGACCTTGATTGGAAGGTATGTGTCAGTGTGCTGCTGGACACCGCCAGGCATGCTGCAGTACTCTCTGGGATAGATGAGGGATGAGGAACGCAGGATGTGATAGAGCAGCTTACAAGCCAGACTGTAGCCCTGCTTACATTTCAGGTGCAGAGTCAACTGAAGAATCTGCACTAGCTGAGACCTGTAGAGTAACAGTTGATCGCCATCCACACGGGTCACCTGCAGACAGAGACAAGGACTGTGATCTTATACATCTCTGTCTAGATATGTTTATAGCAATAGGTTTTTCTGGTTGGAGATTTTCAGTTATAGACTCTAGAGTCAAGTTTTCAGATTTCAAGAGTTCTAAATTTCTAGATATAGATTTCTAATTCGAGTTTGATTTTATATTTTTAGAGTTTTATTTCTTTAAGTATAGATATACACTACCCCAAGTTGTGTCAGCAAGATTTTTTTATCATGCATTAAAATGATCAAAAGTGACAGTAAAGACATTTATAATGTAACAAAAGATTTCTATTTCAAATAAATGCTGTTCTTTTCATCAAATAATCCTGAAAAAAGTCATGGTTTTCTCAAAAATACACTGATAATAATAATAAATGTTTCTTAAGCAGCAAATCAGCATATTACATGATCTGAAGGATCATGTGACACTGAAGACTGGAGTAATGATAGCGAAAATTCAGCTTTGCTATCACAGGAATATGAAATAATATAAAAATTTTAAATTATAACAATATTACTGTTTTTACTTTATTTTTGATCAGATAAATGCAGCCTTGGTGAGCATAAGAGACTTCTTTTAAAAAACACTAAACCTTACAGACCCCAAAGTTTTGAAGTTTCTTTAAATTCTATATTCTAGAGTTGGATTCTAGATATAAATTTCAACTAATTTTATATTTATATATTTTTTAAAATAGATATTTCTAGTTATAGATTTCTAGATTAAGATTTTAGCATTTCTAAATTTACACCGCTAGTTATTTATGAGTTGTAAAATCCAGTGACTGACCTCAGACAACAGCTGGAGGTTCCACATCAGCTCTTTATCCAGCTCCTCTTCATTTAATACCTCTTCATCTGAGAACACATGGCATGTTAACAGTAAACTCACAACACATGAAGCAATCCATATACTGACATTAACACATTAGGTGCTTACTGGATGAGATTTGTAATATGGCATTACAGCAGTGAGGCAAAAAGAGCTTCAGAGCCTCTGCCGGGTGACACTAAAAAGGAGAAAATCATTTGAAATAGTTAGATAAACATTTTGATAAACGCTGGCAGCTGTGGATGTCTGTGAGTTGAGCTCAGGGCACTGACCTTGGTTGCAGCTCGGCACATGTCTGCCACCATCCGTCCAGCAACATGAGTCTCAAAAACGTTTGTAGTGGCGAAGTTGAAGACTTTTTCAAGGGCCACCTGTGAAAATTAAGGAAATATGTTAAGGTATCATCACATGGAAATGGAAATACACTTTCGTTCAAAAGCATGGGGTCTGTAATAGTTTTTCTGTCTGTAAGATTCTGTTTGGACACATTAAATTGATCAAAAGTGACAGAATTTGCATAATTATAAACATCTTTACCGTTTTAAATAAATGTTGCTTTTGTGAATGTTCTACTCATCAAAGAATCCTGAAAAAATGTGAACAAACCTTAAATATTTCCATAGAACATTGTGTGAAGATAGTGTAGAATGTGGAGGACAGGCCCAGCTCCAACAGACTCTCTAGATGAGTCATTTTCTCTGTCTCCACCTCCTCCCGAGTCTGTTCCAGAGTACTGGTGTCAATCAGTGCAAAACACCTAAATACACAAACATGAGAGGGCGAATGAAGATACAGAAAGAAAAACACATGTGCAGTATTCATATGGTACTGTACCTATCAATAAATTGAAGAACAAAATCCTCAAACTCTGCAGAGGCTGAACACAACTCTTTTTCCACCTGCACAAAGAAAATCAAAGAAAAGTCTGAGTCTCACATGAACTATGACATGTAAAAATAATCTACGGACAGGATGACAGGATCACCTGTGTGAGGTCATTTCTTGTCTGAACAGCAGCAGAACAGTCCACCAACGGTACAAGAGTAACACAAGTTGCTATTAACTGGAATGTGATCTGAAAAAAACAAAAACAAATATTTGAAAACATACAAACCACCACAAGACCAGCAATAAGAAAACAAGAAAGTCTAGACGTTCTAAAACGTAAACTGCCCAAGGGGCGAATTAGTCTTCCAGGTTCTGACGTCATCCCTGAATGACACTTGAAAGTTGAGTAGTGCCTGGTTGGCACAAAAGTGTTACACTATAACTTAAAATATTTTTACTTAGGATAGAAATATATAATCATTAAAAAAAAAACAACAACAAAAAAACACCCATTATCTTCCTCCAGTGTTACTGTAGTATTATTTATTTATATACTATTTGAATGAGCTTTTAGTATTAGTAATTTCATGTGCTTTTTTTTATTAGTTTGTTTTTTACATTATTTCTATTTATCTTATATATTTATTTCAAATTCATTTATATTCTATTTATTTTTAGTCTTAATAAATTTAATGGTTCAACTTAGTTTTAGTTAACAATAGCAACACTGTCTTGAACAGACTCTCACCATACACTTGCTGAAGTCATTGGGGTCGATCCCTGGGAGAGCCCTCATGAGGAGAGGCAGCATGTGTGTGGGGCCCTCTGGAAACCTCTGGCCCCCGGCCACCAGGGTCCGTGCCACACTGATCATACAGCTTAAAGTGGCGGTCAGCTGGTGAGGCTCAGTGAGGGTCTCCATGGCGGGATATGTCCTTAAATGAGAAAAAAAATGCTTTTATGTGATAATGCTCAAGCACACCATTCACTCATCATCAGTTTATGTAGTCTTAATGTAATGTAATGTTATTGTAAGCACACTCAAAATACATTAGCATGTGCTTTAAACAAACAAACAAACAAACAAACACACACACACACACACACACACACACACACACTTACTTCTCCAGCACTGGAGGAATGACCAACTCAGGTCTGAGCAGGGCAAGGTTTTGCAGGGCCTGGGCAGCATCCAGACTGCCGGTTTTGCTAAACATAGAAAGCAGGACGGGCTGCTTCATACTCTCCACGAAGTCTGTGATGTCCTGCTCACTGAGAAGGTGGCTTTCGGGAACAGGGGTCAGCCACGTTGGCGTCCGGTAACGTTCTCGATGCAGACGTTTCACAACGCTGGCAGGTAAACGCTGAAGGAGCTTCATTAGTTTCATCTGGGGAAGGACGGAGCAAAACAAATAAAACAGTTATTTATTTAATAATAAATAAACAAATAAATAAATATTTTAAATAGAACTGATTATGGAACTTATATTTACATCCTAAATTATTATTATTATTATTATTTTTTTTTTCATTAAAAGTGAAAGGGAGGAGGAAGGAAATTATTGGGGAAAAAGAGGGGAAATTGAGCTCTGACCATAATTATATCATTACAACTGGGAAACAGACTGAATGAACAAACTTAAAGGGATAGTTCACCCAAAAATGAAAATTCTGTGTTACTCTGTTTTTTTGTGTATTCTGTGTAATTCTTGGTTACAAACATTCTTCCAAACTATTTTCCTTTGAGTACAGTAAAACAAATACATGGGTGGACTATCCCTTTAAATGGACAATCATACTCACCACTTCGCAGCACTAATGGCAGGATAGAACACTCACTTGTTGAAATGATAATCTAAAGTTGAAGTTAATATCCATCCCTTTGATCAAATATTATTATTTGGCAGTTGTATGGCAGTCCAAATGTTCTGAAGAGACTTTATACGATTAACAGATTTAATGTAGGCTTTTATTCACATATCAGTGAACACAAACAGAAGCTCAACTGAACTGGCTTGACGCGCAAGAACAAACCTCTTCTGGAAGCTCAAACGTGCTGCATAACACAAGAATGAACCTCATTGGTTCTCACATACGTCAAGCAAACATGCTTGAGTTTCCGTTTACCACAACCGATGTGTGCGTTGATGAATATTTATATGCGAATAAAAGCCTAAATTATATCTGTTCAAAGTGATCAAGTCTCTTCAGAAAATTTGGACTAAACCGCTTAATTCATATAGATTGGTTTTACTATATATTCATGAACTTTTTGAAGCATCAAAGTGTCAGTTGCATAGCTGTCAATGGAGGGACAGAAAGCTCTCAGATTTCATCTTATTAATTTTCATCTGATTAATTTGTGTAAAGATGAACGAAAGTCTTACGGGTTTGGAACGACA